>JAQGDG010000068.1:0-585301 GCA_029844215.1 Przewalskia tangutica | reverse complement strand
GTATTATTGTTGTTAACCGCTTGACATGGGCGTCTCGCGGTTAATCGCTGATAGCACGGGACACGATGCCAGAAGCGCACGGGTATGTTTCCATTTTTGATTATCGCCTTTGTGATTTCCTTTTTGACATACCGACATCGGCGCGTAGAGCGCATCGGTATGCGCCCATTTGGAATGCCGCCCTATTGTTTCTCCGACATAATGACACGACGTGCGTAGCCGCGCATCTGCATGCCATTCATTTGAAAAGTTGGTCTTATCAGCTTTCCTTCGACATACCGACACGATGCGAGCGCATCGGGGTATGCTTCCATCCGATTGCCGCCTTGTTGTTGAGGCGTCAGCATGGACATGTCTACAATCGGCGCGCAGTGATTCTGGCACGCGCCATGAGTGCGTAACTCGATTGATGTCGCTGGCTACAGACCCATAAGGCTATATCGAGCGGATGTGATCGCTGTTATGTTGCGAATCAGAAGCTTCTGGTTATCATGTTACATGTCTCCCCGCTTATGCATAGACTAGCAGCGATTTCATTTACGTATTGTACAGCCAAGCCACATACTTGGTACCGTTGCTAGATCGACTCTCTTCGGGCCGCGCTCACGCCGGCGCAGTAGTACACCCGCCGTATCCTCGCTCATGTGATCAGCAAGCCAACAGACTGGGAGCCTGCTTCCCGAGGCTTATCTGGCAGAAAGGTCTCAGCCAGTTGTAGGTTCTCAGACATTATCTGTGTAAAAGGGCTGGCGCTCGTCTCCTGGCCACAAATAGTCATTGTATATCTTAGCAGGTCTCAGAAAGTATCATATGTAAGTGTAGTTGTAAAAAGATTAAACTGTCATGTTTTACGCGATATAACGGGAAGGCAACTCATGAAGTCGGCTCGCTTATTTATTATATCTTTTGTTAAACGACTCATGTTTTGCGTTCCGGCTGATTTTCTCTCATGATGTATCACTAGTGGTGCCTTGGTAAGGCATCAAAGAATCTGCCCTAATCCGTCGTTACGCATAAATGTAATGCCCAAAACAATTCTAAATTTCAATCCTTTACATTTAGTGGCAGGCTCGCGAAGAACTTCTAGGTTTCCTCGAGCATACAAATTGTCAGAGCAAAACCTGTTCTTCAGGCCGCGACTTTATCTATCTGTGTGATATTATCACTTACCGAGGCAACTAATCCTAACCCTCTTTGAATTAGAGAATACTTCATCGAGTAGTATAAGAATAAGTATAAATACTTAAAGAATATCGCGTATCAATCGAATCAAGCTATCACAAGCAAGCGGTTTAAAAGAAGAATAATTGAATCCATGCTATATGTGGATCAAGTTTCACAAGAGACTTCATATAGCTCACCGGTAGGGAAGCTGTTGCCCGGCTATTCTCAGGTAATTGCAGAACCCTCTCATGAGGAATGACCTTCAGAGTAGGTTCCTCGATGTATGTCTCGTGACTATTATAGGTCGATTTCTCTCACAACTCACATATTCTGCCAACTTCGCGTGGTTTTCACGTATGTGAAGTTGCATTTTCCGCTGATTCTTCCTAAAGCATGATATTTTATAATATATATGAAGTACTTGCAGACGCATACGTGTTAATCTGAATAATAACCACGATAATGTCACGAATGCTCCTCGGCTCGCGGATCGGTGCCTACCCGCACTCAAGTAGTCATACATCGAACAATCGCTAATATAAACAAAGACATGAAACATGATATAACTGTAACATTTTATCTGGATGAAAAGGCCGCTTCTTTTCAAGATATATACATAAACCAAGTTTTTGCAAAGCATCCCAATCAGATAACATGACTACATGCACTCTCTAAGGAATAATAACTATGGCGACAGTGGCCCTCCATACCCTCGACTGCATACATAACTATCTACAAATGGAGATCATACCTAAAAGTAGAGCCTCCCATAGAGCGAGCTCCCGACACCAACGTAGAGATCCTAAGGACGGGATCTAGCACTGCTTCTAGAACTCACAGATGAACGCAGCTCTGGCGAGGTCAAGACAACAGTACCAAGAGGAAACTATAAAGTACTTTAATGAAATCAAGGTATTTAAACCTTTTCACAAATATATTCGGGCCAATTAAACATAAGCGTACACATCACAACAATAATAAAGAATAGAAAATCTGAATCGTGTCTAGTCTAGGCCGCTAATGATCGGGCAAGGCCAACCGCCATAGTATCATTCCTCGCGGCCTAGTCCTCGACTTCCGCACCGCATAGTCACAATACTGCACTCGCACAGGTATTCCCGTGACGCGGGGTAGCTAGCCTCGCATTCTCCCCGGACTTCCGCAGTCCGCATAGCTCAAAAGACCGTGATAAATCCCCATGGACCGCATGGCATCTCTCGTGATCCAAGCAAAACACCGAATGATCAACTCGAGCATACCAAAGCCTCCGATAGTCTCATGGACCGTGACAGTCAGATAGACCAAGATCGCTGCGTGGCAAGCCCTGTGATAACAAGTCGGGCGGTAGGTGATACAATAACAAGACAACGACTCATCGAAGAAGCAACTAGTTACACAGTTAAAGAATGACCCCTTCACACATTACAAGGCATTTAACACACGCAAAGATCATAAGATGCTACCTATCAACCAATCTTACTACACTTCTTTTAACGTAGCAATACAAGGCTTTTTATAAACAAACAAGTAAACAGCCTTTTATCATTCTGTTTATAATCTACTTCCCATAAAACTAGTATAACTCTTAAGCTTTTGTTTTAACACCAACTATTACTCTTCTCAAAAATGATTCATTATTCTTTGACATACTTCATGTTCTTATTATTCGTGCTTAAGTCAAAAGATTGTCGACATCACATGTACGCTTCACGTACTGCATTCATATATACTCTAAAATATCATGCTCGTGAGTATGAAGAATCACATACCTTCGGGCGAACCACCGCCAAGTCGAGTATGTCGCACACAGAGAATCAAATTTCATAATAGTCACGCATATCTATCAAAGTCTAGACTATTCTCGTAGTCATTTCAAAACAGTAGGGTCCTCAATTCTACTGAAAGTCTGGGCAGCACAACCCCACCCATTAGCTATAAGTTCATCAGAAAACAAATTCTATGTAAGTACGTCAGATATTCTTCTTTTATACCCTTCTGGGTGTACATACTCAATTTATTCTTAATAACCTCAAGTATTTATACTTATCTCAATACTTCTACAAGATGATTCTCTAATTACAAAAGAGGGTTAGGATTATTTAATTCGATGCTCCAATAATATCCAAGTAAAAGTCGATCCCGAGCGAGGCTTAGCTCCTAATCCAAAGCTCCTGCGCTCCAAGTTAATCCTGAAGTTTCCCACAACTTCTACTAAGTACTACGAATTTGGGCTAGTTAAATCAGGCATTATAACAATACCAAGGCAACTTTTCTACCGCTTTATGGGGGTAGGTTTCTACAGTTAGAGGGGAGGGGCCTACGCCAAAACTTCACCAAAGGGGAGTGGTGTTTGGACGTAATTGCTCACGTGAGAGGGAGGATTTTTCAAGACTGAGCTTTAGCGGACGAAGAACCTCTTCATCTCAAGAGTGGCATTTATAGGTCAAGACATGGCCAACCAACGGCCAAGATTTAGCCAAGTGTAAAGTGTAAGGTCAAGATTAGTAAGTGTCAACCTAGCCAACTTGTACACAAAATATCTATCCAACTTTATGCGACAAGGATCACATCCAATCGCCTCTATTGTCGTGACGTCCACCAACGCAGTAGGGTGGAAAGTGTCGCCTCTCATCGTCCAAAGTACGCCTTCTACCTCGATTCGCCAGATTAACTCGAATGCCATCAGCCCCATTAATATGCCCAAGAAACGCCACTAAAGTCAACCAAAACTCACATTTGGAAAACTTGGCGCATAACCGCTGGTCCCGAGAACTCACAAGCCACGCCCTCAAAATGCTCGCATGCTCCTCGCCTGGCGAATAAACCAAGATATCATCAATGAACACTATCACAAACGTGTCCAAAATGGCTTGAACACTGGCTCATCAAATCCATGAATACCGCCGAGCATCGTCAACCCAAAAGACATGACTCGAACTCATAATGCCCTATCGGTCCCCGAACGCAGCCTGTGGACATCCACCTCTCCGACTCGCAGACTGATGATAGCCCGATCGCAGATCAATCTCGAGAAACATCTCACACCCTCGCAACTCGGGTCGAACAAATCATCAATCTCGGGAAGGGTATTCGTTTAACGGTCACCTTGTTCACCGTCGTAATCAACACACACGCGCAAAGGCCCCGCCCTTCTTCTTCACGAACAATACCAAGGCCTCCTGTGAGAAACACTAGCTCCCTGAAGTTCTTCTCCAAAGAAATCTCTAAGTCGATCCTTCATCCTCTCAACTCGGCAGTGCCATTCGTATGGGCGAATGGAAATAGGCCAGTGTCCGCAATACGTCAATACAAAACTCAATCTCCCTCTCAGGAGGGATACCCGGGAGGTCATCTGGACACACGTCTGGGAACTTCGCTGACCATCGGAATCGATCAAAAATCGGTACCGCAGCCTTCGCAGATCAAACACCCGAACGAGATGGTAGATATACCCTTCGCACCATCTTTCCTAGCCTCGGCGTAGAAATAAACTCTACCTCTACGATACCGCTCCTCCCACTCAACAACCGGCCTCAGAAACCGGAACCGCATTACTTTCTCTTCGCAGCTTCACATTGGCGTAGTGCAAGTTAGCCAATCCATCCCCATAATCACGCCGGGTCAATCATCTCCAACTCTATCAAGTCGGCCAGTGTCCGACGCATCGAGAATGGTCACAGACAAGCTCTATATACCGCCGAGCTACCACACCGAATCACCCATCATGCGTAGCTACCGAGTGTCTATGGACTCGTGCTCATCCTATCCTACTAGCAACAAGTGGAGATATATAGGACAGAGTAGAACCCGATCTATCAAAGCATACACACCAAACCCGAATCGGAGCAAGGCACCCGCGACGACATCAAAGCGAGGCCTCTCGATCCCCGCTTACCGGACAAAGCATATACGCGGCTCGAGACCGCGAATCGGGACCGACCGCGCTTACGACCGCCACGAATTCTCCGATCCACGTTACTTGCCCGGCGAGTAAATCGCTTGGATGACGGCGAATGTACCTCGTAGCCGAGCCCACCACCGCCACCGCCGGCCGACAAACTTCGCAGTGACCTCGCCGCCACAAGATAGTAAGCTTCCCGAGTACCCTCCGTAATCGGTATTCGCCACAACCGCACATCAGCAGACTTCAACGGTTAGCACTTCAAGTACCCTGAAATCAAGTCCCGCTCTCGCTCGCCTCATCGCTTCGCGCGGCCGGAAATGAGGTAGGAGCGCTCGCCGGGCCGTGGTGCACCGACTTCGCCGACGCCACCACCAGGACCACCAAAAGAACCGCCGCCTCGGCCTTCTTTCTCGCCGCTGATATCGCTTACCCGGCGGTTCGCGCCTCGCATCCTAGCGCATTTGAGCTCGCACGCGCAATGTCCATACCCGCCAAGAGAAACACCGCATACGACTTACCATATAATCATCTAGCCCGCTGACGTAGCGGTACCCTATCCTCCATATCTGCCACTACCAATGCCGACATATCTAGCCAAAGAATCAAACTCGACATCAGATTCTCGACGGCAAGGCTCCCGCTCTTCAAAGAAGCAAGAATCTATCACCGCGTCTCCTCATCCGCGAGGCAAGAAGTTGCGTGAGAAAAGCCTCAAAACTCATCCCATATCGGCCGAGGCATGCTCTCCCTGAAAGCTCCTATGAATCAAACTAATCGATCACAGATCACGCAATGACGCGAACCGGAATGTCACACCTCGCCTTCAAGCCTCGATCACCCGCGATAATCCTTCGTACGACGGATGAACTCCTCATGGATCATCTTCCGGCCGACCAGAAAACTCTCAAGTGCTACAACTCAAGAAATTCGCAGCCCAAACTATTCGCCGGGGCGCACCACGGTGCGACGGAGCTGAGCTGAATCTGCCGTGATTCGGGCCTCTTCTCAGACGGGCCACAACTTTAGCCAAAAGTCGGGTTATCTCTCAGACCCTAACCTCCGCCCCAGCCGCTGGGACAGAGGCGCTGGTACCGTGGTTCGCTGGGCCGCGCCATAGAACTCGCTGCCTCGTATAGAGACTGGCCTCGAGCCCTCGCGACTGGGGCGTTCCGCTAGCGCCTCCTGGGCCGCTTTGCCTTCTCGGCCCGGTTGCCTTTTTACGCGAGGCATAATCAGCATAGAAAGGAATACGTTGTAGCGGGTCCAACTTATAACACGCCTCTAAAGCACGATCTCGTAATGGTAAGAATGGAAACCAATCCTAAATATCCTATAATTATCGCCTCCTCGACATTGCAGGTGGGCGCACAACACACCGATAATCAAGACTCTACTAGATACCGCCTCGCAGACACTTCGAGGATTAATCGCTCGATACCACTTTGTCACTTTGTCGCGAGCCTGTTCGACGATTACCAACAAATGGTACCGCCGCCATGCATCCTCGAGGTACGCCTTCCCCTTCAGATGTGCCATACGGAGAGCCACGGTTCCGGCCCTGCTCGCGGTAGGCTCGCCTTCTTTATACGCACCAAGCGAGGTCAAGACAACATGTATCAAGACGTGAAACTATAAAGTACTTAAATGAAATCAAAGTATTTAAAACCTTTTCACAAATACAATCGCTCAATTTCACATAGCCACATCACAAACAACAACAAGTGAATAGAAAGATCAGAATGTGTCTATTCTAGGCCGCTAATGATCAAGCAAGGCCAATCGCCCATAAGATCATTCTCGGCGCCTAGTCTCGACTTTCGCAGCTGCATAGGTCACACATAGACCGCATGAGGTAGCCCTCGCACGGGGCAGCTAACCCCAAGATCCGCCTAGGCTCCCGCAGCCTCGCATAGCCTCAAAGACCGCATAGTCTCACTGCATCGCATAGAATCTCTCAGATCGTGCTGGGGACGCCGAATGATCAATCTCGAGCATACCGCCGCCTCCGCATAGTCTCACAGCATCGTGATAAAGCCAGTGATAGACCGATCAAGCGGCAAGCCCTCGATAATAGCCGCGGGTAGGTGATACAGCAATGATAACGACTTAATGCTAGCAACGTAAGCAATAAAGCAACGAACTCACTTACACAACATTACTAACACAAAGATCATGATATGTCTACTTATCAAACAATCTTACTACACTTAACAGAGATCAATACAAGGTTTTTATAAACAAACAAGTAAACGCCTTTTTATCATTCTTAAGTCATATACCTAACTTCCCATAAAGCTAGCATAACTCTTAAGCTTTTGTTTTAAAAACCAGATATTTATCTTCTGTTAAAAATGATTCAAGATTCTTTGAAATGTTTTCGTTCTTATTATTCAAAGCTTAAGCCGAGGCATTGCCTGAAGTATTATTCAGCTTGTCCGTACAGGCATTGCCGTAAGTATTATTAACATACGACGCCTACCTTACTATATATATATTGTAAAATATCACGCTTAGGTGTAATCACATACCTTCTCAAATAAAACCACCGCCAAGCTTGAATATGTCGCACGCAGAGTCACCATAATAGTCACGCGCACATCTATCAAAGTCTGGACTACTCGAAGCGTCATTCTAAACAGTAGGGTTCATAATCCTACTAAAGCTCCAAGCACAACCCACCCAAGTAGCTTAATGAAGTTCATCAGAAAACAAACCCATGTGAGTACAGCAATTATTCTTCTTTAAACCCTTCTACTGTGATAACAGCTCAATTTATTCGTGATATTCTTCTAAGTATCTAATACTTATTCTAATACTACAACAAGAAGTATTCTCTAATTCAAAAGAGGGTTAGATTAGTTACCCCCGGTAGTCCCAATAATATCCTAGATAAAGTCGCTACCGAGCAAGGTTTAGCTCCTAAGTCAGACGCTCCCTAGTCCAAGCCTTGGGTTCTTCACAACTTCTACTAAGGACTAATGGATTTGGGCTAGGTATTTTGGGCATTATAACTGGGCATTAGAAGACAACTTTTCTACCAAGAGTGGGCTAGATTTCCCCGCTACCAGTGGGGTAGCTCTACCAAGCTCCTGCCGGAAGCCGGTGTCGACCTAATTGCTAACAGCGAGAGGGAAGGATTTTTAGACTTGAAAGCTTTGTGATTTAAGAACTCTTCATCTCAAGCAGGGGTATTTATAGTTCAAGCCTCGCCAACCAATGGCCAAGACGGGGCCATAAGGTGCAGTAAGGCAGAAGTAGGATTTGAAGTGTTGTCCTCGCCAACTTGCACACAAAATATCCTACCAACTCCAAGACAAAAGAAGCCAACCCAATCGCCCTATTGTCAGTGTCAAGTCCACCAATCGAGGTGACAAGTGTCGCCTCCGCTGGTCCAAAATGTTTCGCCTCCTAAAAAAAAAATCCGCAAAAATACTAAACGACATAGTCGGAATTTTCCCTACGAAAGTCATGGGAAACGCTTCGCAAAACCATTCTTCTAGTGTGTCATGCACAAATAAAACGCCCAAGGCTAACTTTAAAGCTAAATCTTTTGTACGTATTCTCACGCATATACTCGAAATACGGTATAACAAATACACGTATCTAAGCGTCGCGGTACATCTTCGTCGCACTTCGACGGATAGAGTAACGCTACGCAGCGGTGCTTCCCTAAGAACTCACAAGTCCTCAAAACATCCGGAACACACAACCTGCCTCAAACCTTAGCGCCCATCAAAGCACCAGCGACCCTTGCTCACTCGAGAGTCAGACACGATAACGTCAAAACCGACTCGAATCGCGCTTCTTCACCTCTCGACGATACAAGACTCTGCAACCTCACGAACCCTAACCCCACCGCTATCGTAATCAATCAAATCGACACCAAGGCTCGCTAATCGATGCAAATTACGAACCATGCCCCTCCTCCTCGGCCGCACTCCGAGCAGACTTCCCCATCGACCTCACGACTAAGAAAGCACCGCACACAACATCGCCTTCCCCGTGGTACAGATATCGACGCCATAATCCTTCTTAAGCAAATTCTAACCACCGCCTTCGCAGGAAGTTCAGCTCCTCTCGCTGAAGATATACTTGAGGCTCTGTGGTCTCAGTGATAAATATCCACGCGAACCCCATACAAATAAGGCCTCCATCTTCAAGCGCGAATCACCGCGCCACCCAAATCACAAGGGTAATTCTCTCGCGCATCTTAAGTCGCCGGGATGCGAGCTATAACCGCCTCGCTGCATCAACACACATCCCAACCCGATGCCCGACGATCACAATATACCACGTAACCATCCGACCTCGTGAAGAGTAGCGACCCGGGCCGCTGGCCCCTTTAGCAAATCGAAACCCCGCCACAAGCATCATCCATCAAACTTGGCCGCTCGAGTCACTTAGTCAATGGTGCAGATAGAAGCAAACTTCTCCACGTAACCGAGCAATATCCTCGCAAGCGCCCGTAAATCCGCGAACCTTCGCGGAGTAGCAGCCCACAAGTCCCGATCGCCGATTCGCCAGATCCACTCAATGCCATCACCGGCTAATGCTCCAAGAAAGCCACCAAGTCAACCAAACTCACATTTGGAAAACTTCGTGATACAATAAGCCGATCCCGAGAACTGCCGCAAGACAGCTTCCTCAAACGCCCGCATGCTCCCGCTTCCGAGCGAGAATAAACCAAGATATCATCAATGAACACTATCACAAACGTGTTCAAAATGGTTTGAACACTCGGCTCATCAACTCCATGAATCAAGCATCGTCAACCCAAAAGACATGACCGAACTTCATAATGCCCGCATCGTCCTGAATGCGCGGACATCCACCTCTTAACTCGAACTCGATGATAGCTCGATCGTAGATCAATCTCGGGAAAAACATTCGCGCTCTCGCAACCGATCGAACAAATCATCAATCCCGGGAAGAGGTATTCGTTTTAATGGTCACCTTGTTCACCGCTCAGAATCAACACACCATTACGCGCTAGCCGCTCCCGCCCTTCTTCACGAACAATACCGCGCCACTTCGTGGAGAAACACTCAGTTCTGGATGTAAACCCTTTCTCCAACAAATCACTCGGGCCTGCTCCTTCAACTTTCTCAACTCTCGCGTGCCATCCTCGTATGGTGAATGGAAATAGCCGAGTGTCCGCAAAGCACATCTATACAAAACTCGATCTCCTCTCGTGAGGATACCCGAGTGTCTCTGAAACACGCCCGAGAACTCTCTGACCATCGAACTGCTCGAAAATCTCCGCAGCCTTTCGGTGATCAAACACCCGAACCGAACGACGGTAGATATACCCTTCTCGCACCATCTTTCCTAGCCTTCGAGGCAGGAAATAAACCTACCTTTCGGGCGATACCGCGTTCTTCCCACTCAACAACCTGGCCTTCAGAACCGAACTGCGATTACTTCTCTCTAGCTTTACATTGGCGTAGGTAAGAAGCTAGCCAATCCATCCCCATGATTACGCCGTCAATCATCTCCAACTCTATCAAGCCTGCATGCGGTCCGACGCAGAACAGAATGGTCACAGACAAGCTCTATATACCCGCCGAGCTACCACCGAATCACCCACCGGCCGAAGTACTCGAAGTGGCTCCATGGACTCGTGCTCTATCCTCATCCTACTAGCAACAAGGGGAGATATATAGACGCAGTAGAACCTTGATCTATCAAAGCATATACATCAAACCTGTGAACCGATAAGCGTACTCGCGACGACATCAGTGAGGCCTCCCGATCTCCGCTTGGCCGGACAGCATAAACGCGCGCTTCAGGACCGCGAATCGACTCGCCATGACCTCGCCGCGACTCGATCTTCTCGAGTACCGCTTCGCCCGGCGAGTAATAATGGGGATTTAAGAAGCCGGCAATGCACTCGCAGTAGCCGGCCCTACCTCCCGGCCGCCTCGGCCGCAACTCGCGAACGACCGCGGCATACAAGTACGGCAAGTTCCTCGTAGTAGCATAACGCCTCCCGAACGGAATCTACCACAACGGGCACACCGAATGCACTCGAACCGTTAGCCTCGTTACCCTCGAAACTCAAGTCCCGGGCCCTCGCCTCGATCGCCTTCGCCTGTGACCGGAATGACGTAGAGTGCTCGAGCCGCCGTGGTGCAAATTGACTTCGCGATGCCGCTTCACCCCGAACCACCAAAAGAACCTGGCCGCCCCGGCCTTCTTCTGGCCGGCCGATATCGGCCTACCCGCGGCCTCTACGCCTCGCATCCCAACGCATGAGCTCGCGATACTGTAATGTCCTCGTTCCGGGTTGAAGGGACATACCAAGACAAGACTCGCCATATAGTCGCTTCAGCCTTGCGGACGTAGCGATGCACCCGGCCCTCCATATTCGCGCAATGGCAGAACATATCGAGCCAATGAATCAAACTCGATATCAGACTTCTAACTGCGGCGCCCCCCGCTCAGAATAAAATCGCTGATCGCGCCCTCTCTCATCCGCGAGGCAGCAGCGCGAGAAAGCCTTCAAAACTCATCCCATACCGCCGAGGCGCATGCTTCTCGAAAGCTCCTATGACCGTAATCCAATCGATCGCAGATCACGCAGCCGGACAAGCAACCGAATGTCACGTGACTCGGGCCTCTCAAGCTCACTACCCGTGATAATCCTTCGCAACCGATTTGATGAATTCTCGCGATCATCCTCTCGGCTCCAGACCTCGAAAACTCCAAGTGCTACAACTCAGAAGTCCCGTAGCTCAAGCCATTCGCCCTCTCGCAACAACGGTACCATCGAGCCGAAATCGAACCGAATGGTCGCCAAACCTCTCTCTCATATTCGCCACGACCTTTGGCTAGTAATCGCCATCTCTTGCACCCTAATCTCTTCGGCCGGCCGGTGGACGTGAGGCGTTGGTATCGCGGTCCGGGGCCGGCGTGTCATAGAACTCACCGCTCTCGTATAGCTCAAGTTCTGAGCCCTCGTGACTCGGGTGTCACACTAGCAGCCTCCTCACGCTTTGCTCTTCTCTCGGGCCTGGTTGCCTTACGTGAGGCATATTCATACAGAAAGCGAATGCTGTAAGGGTCCAACCTATAACATGCCTCTAAAGCACGATCTCGTGAGTGAGAAGAATGGAAACTAATCCTAAATATCCTATAGCTCGGGACATCGCGTGACAACACACCGATAATCAAGACTTACTAGACACGGCTCAGACACTTTCCGAGGATTAATCGCTTCGATACCACTTTTGTCATTTACTGCCCGGCCCAGGATCGTGCCTTACCCGGCACCCAAGTAGTCATACATCGTAGAACAATCGGAATATAAAACAAGACATGAAACACGATATAATTCAGAACATATTTATCCGATGAAAAAGTGTCGCTTTTCTAAGATATACATAACCAAGTTTTTGGCAGCTATATCCCAACTGCATAAATACTTACATTGCACTTAATGAAATAAATAACTATGGCGACAGGCTCCCGCCATACCCCGATCGTATACAACTATCTACAACAGGAGATCATACCCAAAAGTGCAGAGCCTCCTGAGAGAGTGGAGCTCGACACCAAAACGTGGAGATCCTAAGACGCGGATCTAAGACCGCTTCTCTCTAACTGCGGATTTAACGCAGCTTCCAAGCGAGGTCAAGACAACAGTACTTCAAGTATGTGAAACTATAAAGTACTTTAAATGAAATCAAGGTATTTAAAACCTTTTCACAAATATATTCGGGCTTCAATTGCACATAAGTGCCACATCACAACAATAACAGAATAGGAAAATCAAGAAAGGTCTAGTCTAGGCCGCGAATTTATCGAAGCAAGGCCAACCGCCATAAGATCATTCTCAGCAGTGCCTAGTCCTCGACTTCCGCAACGCATAGTCACAATACGCACTTCGCATTTAGGTATTTCTCCCGATCGGGGTAAAGCAGCCCCTGCATCTCCTCGACTTCCGCACCGCATAGCCTCAAAGCATCGCGATAGTCCCACGGACCGCATAGCATCCTCTCGCATCGGGCTAAACACCGAATGATCAACTCGAGCATACCGCGCTTCTGCGATAGTCTCATAGACCGTGATAGCCGAGATAGACCAAGATCGGGTGGCAAGCCCTCAGATAACAAGTCATGCGGGTAGGTGATACAATAACAAAGACAACGGACTTAATGGCTAAGCAACGTAAAGACAAAGCAAGAATGACCCCCTTCACACATTACAAGGCATTTAACACACGCAAAGATCATAAGATGTCTACCTATCAACCAATCTTACTACACTTAACAGTAAAGCAACAAGGCTTTATAAACAAACAAGTAAACAGCCTTTTATCATTCTTAGGTTGTTATACTACTTCCCATAAAGCTAGTATAACTCTTAAGCTTTGTTTTAACACCAACTATTACTCTTCCGTTAAAATGATTCATTATTCTTTCGACATACTTCGTTCTTATTATTCGTGCTTAAGTCAAAGACATCGACATCATACGTATCGCTACCGCACTATATATACTTAAAATATCATGCTCGGTGAGTATGAAGAATCACATACCTTCTCGCGAAATCCACCGCCAAGTCGAGTATGTCGCTACAAGCAGAATCAAATTTATAATAATGCGCACATCTATCAAAGTCTCAGACTATTCCAGAAGTCATTCTAAAATGTAGGGTCTCAATTTACTTGAAAGCCCAAGCACAACCTCTACTAATGAGCCATATAAGCTCATCAGGAAAACAAATTTATGTAAGTACAGTCAGATATTCTTCTTTTATACCCTTCTAAAGTTATACCAATTCTATTCTTAATAACCTCCTAAGTATTTATACTTATCTCAATACTTCTACACAAGATGCATTCTCTAATTACAAAAGAGGGTTAGGATTATTTACCCGATAAGCCTCAATAATATCCAAGTAAAAAGTCGATCCCGAAATAGGTTTAGCTCTCTAATCCAAAGCTCCAAGGCTCCAAGAATCCTTAGAAGTTTCCCACAACTTCTACTAAGTACTACTAATTTGGGCTAGGTTAAATCGCATTATAAACAATACTAAGGCAACTTTTCTACCATGAGTGGGGCTCGGTTTGCCAGTTGTGAGTGAAGGCCTTCGCCAAAAACTTCACCAGCTGGAGCAGGTGTTTGGACTAATTGCTCACAAGGGAGATGAGGATTTTTCCAAGACTGAAGCTTTTTGTACGGATTTAAGAACTCTTCATCTCAAGAGGGGTATTTATAGTCAAGACATGGCCAACCAATGGCAAGATTTAGCTGCTGCAAGAAGTTGTGTAAGGTCAAGATTAGGCAAGTGTACCTAGCCAACTTGCACACAAAATATCTATCCAACTTTATGACGGATTGTCATCCAATCGCCCTATCGCGATTAAAGTCCACCAATGAGAGGTGGAAAGTGTCGCCTCTCATTGGTCCAAAAGTGTTACGCCTCTCTAAAAATCCGCAAAAATTAGAAATGACATAGTCGAATTTATCCTACGAAAGCCGTCGTGGAAACGCTTCGGCCGGAAAACTAATCATTTATGAAGTCAGGCCTTAATTTTTTTCGTCCAAGCCTAACTTTTATACATCTTTGTACGCATTCCCACGACATACTGAACATGGGCATAACAGCAATGTCTTTGACTTAAGCCGAATAATACTTACGGTAATGCCTCACTAGCTTAAGCCTGATTAACACTTACTAAGAATGCTCAATGCTTAAGCTCTCAATAATAAAGAATCAAAACATTTCAAAAGAATATCGAATCATTTTTAATGTAAGAGAACTAATGGTTTTTAAAATGGTTTAAGAGTTATACTAGCTTTATGGGAAGTTAAGTATAACCACTTAAGAGTGATAAAAGAAACAAAGTTGCCTATGTGTTTATAATGCATTTCATTGAATCTGTGGAAAATAATAAGATGGTTTGATAGTATTACGATATGATGCTATTGTGGATGTGGTCTGTAACGCTGTATGTATAAGAGAGTATTCTTGTTGCGCTTATGTTGTTTAAAGATAAGCTCGCGTTAGTTAGTGTACTATCACTCACCTCTTGACATATTACCGGGTTAAGTCGCCCGACGCGGGTAGACTCAAAGTGTCCTGGGACCATGATCTGAGAATACCTCACGCTGGTCCAGGGACCTACGCGAGCTACGAGTTCGTGTTAGCGACGCGGTTATGCGTTATACCTCACGCCTACGTCTATACGGACTACGAGTCCGTGATCGACGCCGAGGAGTAGCTACCCGACGCGGGTTATGTACCATTACGCGGGCCTACGTGAAAGGGCCATGCGCGACTACTTCGAGTCCGTGATTAGGCTTGCACGGTGATACTACGCACTGGCCGCAATCGTCCGCTTCATCATTCGCAGAAAAGACCGTTACGCTTACCTATCATGTTCTTGTTTATGATGCGGCACTACGCGTAGTCCCCTCGTTGTTTCATACATACTTGCAAAACTGATTTTAAAATGATATGTTTTCATTTAAGTATTTTACGCTTCATATACTTAGTACCGTTGTAATCGACCTCCTTCGGGCCGCTTACGCCATGCCGCAGCAGTGGCAAAGCAGTGCTAGATCCACATTCTGGGGATTCTACGTCATGGTCGAGCTCCATCCTTTCCTGAGGCTCTACTTTGGGTATGATCTCCCCGCTGTAGATAGTTTTGAGCAAATAGTGGTATGGCGTCGCCATAGTTGTATATTTCTGCAGGTTCAGAGTCATGTCAGACAAGACGATGTAATCGCTAAAACCATGTTTATATATATACCAGGTCTTATTTTATAAACTGCTTATGTCTTGTTTTATATTTCCGCCGACAATTGGATGTATGACTACTGGGTGCTCCTGCAGGCACCACACGCCCGAACGGGTCGTGACATCGCGTAACCGCATCGTGACTTGTCGCCAGGTTTGCGGGCACGCAGCGCTTATTGCTTTATTGTTCGGTAGACTAAGTCAGGTCGCGACTTCTGATGTATGTATTGGTAAGATGGTCCAAGAGGGACCGTTATACAATCGTATTTCCGCAGTATGTACGCCGAGGGCGCACGCAGACAAAATTTTAAGCCTTAAGAGGCAAAGTGATCTAAATTTGTTCACAACTAGCTAAAAGAATTGTTTTCCGACTAAACATTTTCCTGACTTTGTAAGGAAAATTACTACTGCAACATTTATTATTTTTTATGGATTTTTCCAGAGATGAAATATTTTGGATCAACGAGGGCTTACACTTGTCACCTCGCCGACTGAAATCGGCTTTCCTGGCACGCTTTTTGTCATTTATTTTGCCTAAAACATTTGGTCAATGTTTTGTAGATATTTTGTGTAGTAGATGAGCAAGTGGGACCCACACAACACTTGTTCAAATCTTCACCCTCCACTTGCCCTCCACTTGCCTTAATCTAGGCACTGAAAGTCCTATAAATACCCCTTAGTCAAGACTTCTTCATCCACAAATAATTTCTAAGTCTTGAAAATCCTCTCCCCTTAGCTCTCGCCCAAGAGCTCCCCTCCTCGGAAGGCCCTGGCCGAAACAAACCCCACCCCTCTCAGTTGTTCCCGTGAAACACCCACCCCTTGGAAGAAAAGTATTCTCCAAGTATCATACTATTCCAAAATACTCGCCCAAATACATTATAGTATTCCAAGGTTACCCTATACTAAAAGCCCGTAAATACTATTATACTTCCTTCACCACAAAAACGAAACCCTAAGGAAAATCTTCATAATTGGTTGAAGTATTAAAGGTTGCGAGAACTTCTAAGGGTTGTTTGGAGTTCGAGCACCTGCAGTGTGAGCTAAACGCCGTCAGATCGACATTTAAACTTGATAATTTTGCTTATCGAGGTAAATACTTTGTCTTCTATTGTAATTGGAAATTACATACCGTAGTTGTATAGAAATGAGTATAAGATATATGTAAGGATGGTATAAGAGAAGAGAATTAAATTGAAATCACATCGTAAGAATATTAAAAAGATTGAATCAGATTACATAGATCAGATTTACAAAGAGATCAGGTAGTTTAATGGTAGTAAGGTCGCCGATTTTCCGTGAGAATGTAGAACCCTCTCGCTAGAATATTCTACAAAGTAGTTCAGACGCTGATAGACGATACGGCCTTTATAAAGCTGAAAGTTCTCGCGAGTAAAGATGTTCTACTCGAAAGTGGACAAGGCTAGCCGTTATGCAGGAGCGCTTTTGGTATTCATCGATAATCGCCGCGAGGTACGTGATTCTTCTTATCCTCTCGAGCATGATATTTTAAAAGAATATATATAGTACTGGACGACGTGTTAATCGAACGTGGTTTTACTGATGTCTTTTGACTTATGTTTTAAATAATAAAGAATCTCAAGTATTTCAAAGAATTAAGAATCGCTGTGTTAAGGGTTGTCACGACCAACCTGCCCATGATCGTGCCTTACCCCGCACCCTAGTGATAAAACATCGAGAAAACCAATGAAATAAAAACTCATGAAAGAAAACAAGAAATAAGAAAACAAAGCAACCCAAACGGCTACCTTTTTGCACATAAATGAAAACTCGAACGCTACACTTTACAAACTCGCTCACAACAAAGCATGCACTTCTAAGAATTTTTAAAATCATAATGACGGACAGGTATTCCGCCATGCCCCTCAATGTACAAAAGTCTACAACTTCGTGGAATCAGATTACGTGACAAGCTTCCGAGATATGGAGCTTTCCGAGAACCAACAATGATCCTAAGAGCGGACGCCAGTTATGTACTCAACCGCGGCATGAACGCAGCCTCGGGCGAGGTCAAGATAACAGTACCAAGTACGTGAAATGAAAATACTATAAATGAAATCATAATAGTCTATATAAAGGTGAGACATGTGATGATAACCAAACTACAAAGACCACACATATAAGCAAATATCAAGATAGGACTCATGCCCGTGAAATCATCACTCAAATACAACCCGAATTTAACCCGCACAACGGTCGCATGCCCCGACATCTCACCTCAGAGATAAGTACGGCCCCGAACCGCCCTAGTGGGCCCATACCCGTGGACCATCCAACGCTTTATACCTCAGATTTCCAGAGTATGCACGCGAGGGCGCACGCATAAAAGTTTAAGCCTTTAAGTAGGCAAAGTGGCGAAATTTACGACAACTAGCTTAAAAGAGTCGTTTCCGACTAAACGCTTTCGATTTCAAGGGAAAAAATACTACTATGTAATTTATAATTTTATGGATTTTTCCAAGAGATGAAATATTTTGATCAACGAGGTGACAAGTGTCACCCTCAAGTGGACGGATAAGGTGGGACGAATTGTATGCTTTTGGCCTTGATTTTTGTCAAGGAGTCGTAGGATATTTTGTGTAGCTGATGAGCAAGTGGGACCCACAAACATATGTCCAAATCTTGACCCTCCACTTGCCCCCCACTTGGCTTGATCTTGGCCATTGAATGTCCTATAAATATCCCTCTAGTGCAAGACAATTTCTTCATCCACACTTGTGAAAATCCAAGGCAAAATCCCTATCCCTCCCTCTTAAGCTCTCGGCCCTACCTTCCCTCCCCATTTATGAGGCCTTGGCCGAGTATACCCTCCCCTTGCCTAGTAGTTTTCAGAAATACCCCTTTGGTAGAAAAGTATTCTCCAAGTATTGTTACATTATTCCAAATACTCGCCCAAATACCTTGTAGTATTCCAAGGTTACATCTATACTAAAAGCCCAGAAATACTATTATACTTCCTTTAGCCACTAAACGAAACCCTAAGGAAATCTTCATAGCGAGTTGAAGTATTAAGAAGAAGTTGCGTAGAACTTCTGGCTGTTTGAGCGGTCGAGCGCCAGAGAGAGCTAAACGTTGCTCAGATCGACATTAAATCTGATAATTTTGGGCTTACCGAGGTAAATACTCCCGCCCTTCTATTGTAATGGGAAATTACATACTGTAGTAGTATAGAAATGAATATAAGATTCATGAAGGATATTACGTAAGAGAATTGAACCAGAATAAGGATATTACGTAAGAGAATTGAACTGTAATGTAAGGATATTACGTAAGAGAATTGAACTGAATAAGGATATTACAGAAAAGAACTGAACTGAAATCACATCAGAAGAATATTAGAGAAGAAGATTAAACTGTACTTACATAGGACTGTATTTACAGTAGACTTGTGTAGTTGGCGGGTAGGGAAATGCTGCCCAATTTTCCGTAGAATAAAGGAATCAGATCTAGAAATATTTTTCGTAATAGTAGACATTGATAGACTTATATGACCGATATAGTTTAAGCATCGCGAGCAGCGTATTCTACCAAGGGCGGAAAAGGCTAACAGATTGCGTACTTCTGGAGCGCTTTTTGCTAATAGTCAATAAATCATCGCGAGGTATGCGATTCTTCCTATACTCTCGAGCATTTATATTTTAAAAGTATATATATATATATATATAGTACCTAGACGTATTTGTTAATCTAACGTAGTTTTACGGCAATGTCTTTTGACTTAAGCCCTAATAATAAGAATCTTGGAAGTATTTCAAAAGAATTAAGAATCGCTTTGAGCAAGAGTAATACTTGGTTTTAAAAGCTAAGAGTTATACTAGCTTTACGTGGAAGTTAGGTATAACGACTTAAGAAAGATAAAAGAATGATTTATTGAATTTAGAAGTTAAGAGACTTAATCTGAAAAGATCAGAGACTTGACTTAATTGTATTGATATGAAAGTTGGTAAGAAGTGTGAAACCTCATTGGTGAGTAATTAGTACTTGGTTTTAAAGAATAATGTTTTACCGATTTCGAAATTAGAATAAGTAAGGAACTTGATTTCTAAAAGACTCGAGGAAATCAAGAGTTTTTGGTTTAAAAGAAAGGCATTGTTTTGTCTTAAATTGTTTAAAACATAACGTGTTATAAAAACTTTATGGAAGTTAGTTATAACGACCTTATGAAAACAAAAGAATGGTTTTATCAAAGGGTTTTAAAGTGGTAACTTGACTTTAAATGAGAAGTGTTTTGGTCTAAAAAGTTAAGGCATGGTATTGTCTTAATTTTGGTGTAAAAGGAAAGTACTAAGTTGTTTTGGTTTACTTAAAAATATTAGTCACTCTATTTTTACAATACGGGCATCGGTGATCTTCGTGAAAAGAAATGGATCTTTAAAAGAATTTAACGCACGAGTACTGGGGTTAAAACTGACTTTGGCATAAAATGAAAGTACATCAATCGCAGTAACTTCGCCTATGTTTCAGCGTGATAGCCTTGTCGTGTTAGCATTGTATTTATACCACCGCCTCTCAATGGAGGCCGGCTGATTTGTTATGATATTACTGGACGCATCGGCAGCGATGCAGAATTCCACCGCACGCCTCGCTGATAGTGTTATTCCACGGACTAGCTCTCCACGAGGTTTCTTACCGATTCCGCCTTGGTATCCGTGGTCGGCTGATTTGCCCCGCCTCGTGGCTGATTCGCCTCGTACTGTAGTTAGCCTCGCACTTGCCCCGCTCGGGCTTTAGTGGCGAAGTCTCGTGATACCGCTTTGGTATCCGTAGTTAGCTCAGATTGGCCGGCCACCACGCGACACTACTGTATTCGTAGTTGGCTTTGATTGCCCCGATCGCCTTCGTGGCGAGTCTCGTGATACGCTGTATCCGTAGTTAGCTCGATTGCCCCTGGCCACTACGTGACACGCCTTGCATCCGTAGTCGGCCAGATTGCCCAGACGCCCGCGGTTCGATTGTATAGTATTGTTAGTACGGCTTGGTATTCGTAGTTAGCCTTCGCATTTGCCCCGCACGGCTTTATGACTCGTGTAGACTTGGTGTTTATATGTACTCGTGTTATTATATCATAGATCGCCAGCTATGGAAGTATTCCACGCATGATTGACGCTGAGGCGATACCCATAGTTATATTTGAGTGATGACTTTGAGGGCGTGAGTCCCTTTTTTTTTTTAGGTAAATGCAAATATTATTACTAGAAACTGAAAGAAAAGTGGCTACAATCAATCATTGAGGATTCTCAGTCCTCAACGTAATTTAAAGAAGAAACGGGGGAGTAAGGAGTCACACCGGTGCCATTACAAGGCGGATAAAATCATGTAGTACTTATAGACGTTGGCTCGCCCGAGGCTTATCTTTGCATAGTCCTCGTCATCGCAGTACTTGTACATTCAGGGGCCCCGTCCCGCCATGTTGTATGTAACTTCTAGAGGTTCAGAGTATCGTGCAAGGTTTGCGATTAAATTGTTCGGCTTGAAAGACGGTATATATATTATCAAGTGACCGCTTTTGGTTATCCCGTTTTATCATATATCTGTTTCATTTGTTTATTTCCGCGATTTTCTCCGATGTTGTATCACTAGGGTGCCCGGTAAGGCACCAAATACGCGCCCGGATCGGTCGTGACACAACGCGGCTCAGATGCCCAGCGAGATTGTCACGACCCGATCCTGCCCGTGATCGGTGCCTTACCCCGCACCCTAGTGATACAACATCGAGAAAACCACGAAATAAAAACATAAACATGAATACGAGACAAGATAATAAACAAAGCAACCAAACGCTACCTTCCATTAAAATATATATAAACAACTCTTTCAAAACGAACGCTTAATCCTTTTTACAAAACCCCGCCCACACAAAGGCTGCACTTAAGATTTACAACAACTATGACGACAGGGCTCCGCCATACCCCGAATGCAAGAACCTACAACTCGTGGAACACATACTAAAAGATAAGCCTCCAAGGAACTGAGCTTCCCAATACGCAAAGTGATCCTAATAGCGGATCGATACCTAACGCATTTCTACCACAGATTTAACGCACTCCAAGGAGGTCAAGATAACAGTACTAAGTATGTGAAATCAGAATATCAGAAATGAAATCATAATAGTCTATATAAAGCAGAGACATGTATGATGCACCCAACTACAAGACATAACATATAACGAGTTACATCAAGTCGTGGACTCACGCCTCCAAATTATCACTGCGTTCGAATTTCTTCCTCACCGCCTAGCTTTATGATATGACAATACCAAGGAGTATGCATGAACACCGTGTCCCACTCGTGTCATAAAAACCGTGATAGACAAGTATAACTACCAGATCCGACTGCATCAATAATATAATGCAACCAAAACACGGCCGATACGGCAAGCTACGAGCCGATCATCGGATAAGGGCTCCGCGTCGGCCACGAGCCGACCGGGCAAGTACGAGGGTCGACCACCGTGACCAAGGTCAGACACGAGACTTCGCCACTACACCGAACGGGCAAGCGCGAGGGTCGACCACGGTACCAAGGCCGAATCACCATGAGACGGCAAGTACGCAGAGTCGACCACCGTGACCAAGGCCGAACAAGAAGAAACCTCACGAGAGCTAGTCCATAAAATAACCATTCTGCACAACCAAGGCTATCACCACAAGCATAAGCAAGTTACGCAACAACAAGCATAGGCAAGTTACACAACACAAGCATAGGCAAGTTACACAACAACCAAGATAGGCAAGTTACACAACACAAGCATAAAAAGTTACACAACTCAAGTTACTTTCATTTTAAGCCAAAGTCCTGCTTTAACTCCTAAAGTACTACGACGTTAAATTCCTTTAAAGAGATCCATTCCTTTATAAAAGTCACCCATGTCCGTAGTATAAAAATAGAGTGACGAATATCATAAGTAAACAAAAATGCTTTCCTTTGAAATCAAGTAACAACCTTATTTTCCAAACGCTCAAGTTTGCCTAATTTCAAATGCTCAAGTTTCTCATTTTTAGAAAAGGTCTCGTAGTTCATAGTTTTAACTTTAAAACATAATTCTCCTTTAATGATTTGAGAAACGTATGCCTTATATGCGAGTAGTTTATTCTTGTTTATAATCGATCTTATTAAGCAGCCATGATCTAGATATGTAATATCATTTTGTCTCATCTTAGCTTCTATGCAGACGGAGGTTTCTACCGGTTTTAATACTGACATCATTATTCAATACATTTTCCTTTATTACGCCGCAGGGTCCTGTCGATACACATTCGATTTCCAAATCAAGAAACATTATCCCTTTAAGTAAAACCAAGTACTCATTACTCACGAATGAGGTTTCACACAAACATCCACATTAAAACAATTGCTAAGTCTCTTATCTTATAAGATCAAGTCTTTTAACTTCTAACATCAAGAAACCATTTTCTTTACCTTTCTTAAGACATTATACCTAACTTCCCATAAGCTAGTATAACTCTTTTTAAAACCTTTAAAACCAAGTGTTACTCTCCTTCAAAACGATTTATAACTCTTTGAAATACATCAAGTTCTTTATTATAACTAGCCAAATATAATTCACATCGCTTACCTTTTAAAACCATAAAGTATTTTTCACCTACATAAAGTCATATAACCAACTTCCCATAAAGCCGTTATAACACTTTATGTTTTAAAACAATCAAACACAAGCTAACACACGACGCTCACCGCATTACATAGTTCACACATATCATGCTGTAAGAGATAAAAGAGGTTCACATACCGCGACGAGCGCCGACTAATAGCAAAACGCTCCAAGTACTTCAAACCGCGCTACTCCTTAAGCCACGTAGATCGCATCACACGTAGTACTTCAACCTATAAGGCCACGCGCGCTTATTAACATCTAGATCTCATCGCTCCATATTCTACGTAAAATTCGGAAGACTCTCCCCGCAACAACAGAATCTCTCCTCTATCGAGGCCGCCACCAAGCCAACTGGTGTGGGTTAACACGCCTAACCTGACGTACAATTTACTACAAGTAATGTTACACAAGCCCATCAGAATACACCCTATGTAATTACGTCAGCTTCTCTTCTTAAATTCAGCTTAAGTCGCAAGACATTGCCGTAGATTATTCAGCTTAAGTCAAAAGACATTGCCGCAATTATAATCAGTTCTATATATAGTATACATCAACTATATATTCCAACATGTAATTCCCAATTACAATATGTCAAGAGTGTTTACCTCGATAAGCCCAAAATTATCCGAAGTTTATACGCCGATCCCGAGCAAGGTTTAGCTCCTACTCCGGCGCTCCAATCCGCCTCCAACAACCCTTAGAAGTTCTAACCAACTTCTACTTATAACTTCAACTACGAAGATTTACTTAGTGGTTTCGTTGATCGAGGGTAGTATAATAGTATTTCCTGCTCTACGATGAGGTAACTTGGAAGTACTATAAGGTATATGGGCTAGAGTATTTTGGGCATTATAACAATACTAGAGAGTATTTCTATACCACAAAAGTGGGTATTATACGAAACAACTAGCAGTGGGGGGTACCCTACTACCAAACACCACAGTGGAGTGGGTGGCTTTCTGCCATGGCTCACAAAGGGGAGGTGATTTGGACGAGAACTACACTTAATGGGAGAGATTTTAACACTTAGAAAGGATTTTTGACAAGTTCATCAACATAAGAGGGTATTTATAGTCAAGTGGACGGCCAACCAATGGCCAAGATTACGCCAAGTGCAAGTTGTAAGGCCAAGATTTGGGCGTGTCCTAAGCCAACTTGCACACAAAATATCCTACCAACTCCAAGACAAAACAAGCCACCTTGTTCGCCCCTTTGCCGCCCACTGTTAATGCGAGTGACACTTGTCACCCTCCCGCTGGTCCAAAATGTTTCGCCTCTCTAAAAATCCGCAAAAATTAAAATGACAAAGCCGAATTTTCCCTACAAAAGCCGTGGGAAACGCTTCGCCGTAAAACCACTCTTTCTGCACTCAGGCACAAATTTCAAACTAGTCAACTTTAAGGCTCAAATTATTATACGTGACGCCTCACGCATATACTGAAATACGTGGTATAACATTCTCCTCCTTAGAAACATTCGTCCCGAATGTTCCTTCTCAAGACGGATAACGATAAAGTTCTTCTAATAAGCTGCCAACGCCACAACCGCCACGAAACAACACCGCACGCAACTACTTATATCCAAGTCCACGAGGAAACACCTCTAACATCACAACTTTTGTCACTTTGTCGCGAGGTTCTAGTGTCACTCCGCGACCCAACAAATGGTACCGATCGCATGCGATCCCCGAGGTCTAAAATATACATCCTTCGACCTTCTCTCTTTACAAGAAATGATCATATCTATGCTCGCAATACACGCCGTTTCTACTCTTACTCGCCGACTCTTCTAACACCGAACTCTTCTAGTATAATGCATCATACTCGCTTTCCAAAACTTTGAGTCACTACCCCAAACTTGGTCATCTTACTAGCCTCGATCTTCCTTAAGGCCATTCCTACTTCACGATCTATCGCTGGTCGAAACACCCACTTAACTCATACGGCAGGTCAACTAAACTCGCCTAGCACCCTCGTGACTTACCACCGTGACCACCTGTGGTCGACCCCACTTTGAAACCGCCGCGGTCGCTCCTCAACATGGCCCCAACCCGATCCACTAACGCATCACGCCTTGCTCTCGACCCTAACAATCTTATCTCAACAGTCATGAAAGCTACCACTTCCATTCAACACTACTCAAGGAAATTATCACACAACACATTCTAGGCATAAAATGTATTCACAAGGATCACTTGAAAAATCAGACTCAAGACGACCTTACATCTAAGGTCTCAACATGAAATATTCTAAAGTTCACACTTTCCATGCCCCCATACAAATCCTTTCAACTAGCCAAGCTTTCTAACTCATAACCATCATAACGCTATCCGAACGTAGCACATAATAAGTGTCATCATATCACGATACAAATCTTTAAAGCGGTTAAGGATATACCAAAATAGGTGGTTCAAAGGATCGCTTAAAATCGGAACTTCCACCGCGATTTCACCGGGCTCGCCGGCACGTAACATCCCGCTCAAGCATGGCGTGAAGAACCCGAATCGCCTAAGAGTCCATGCTATCCTACCAGCAAGTACTGCCTGGACAGGCTTGCCGACGGCCCCCGCTGGCCGCAAAAATAACAATCTCCCGAAAGTTAGTACGACACTCTCCCTTATGAAGCTTTCACAACGGCCACACGGAGACGTGGCAACCTCATCCGGCGAGCACTCCGCTTCCCGAGAATCAAACTCGGGAGCCCCGACCGCCCGAATATCTCGGCGTCCCGGCGTCGCGAGACCACTCAGATCGCGAGGCGCATAATCGCTCACACAGGCGGTCCGCCTCGAAAGTCACCAAAGGACCTCGCTGCTCGCCCTTCGCCGACTCGGTCATTCCGCCAATTTATCCTCTCACATCCTGCATAAGCTCGCACGCGGCAATGTCCATGCCCAGCAAGAGCTACACCAACAACTTCTGGCCAGGTGATCATCGAGCCTCAGAACAAATCGGTGCACTCGATCCTCCATACTAGCTACCAACGCGGACGCATCGCCAACGAGTCGAACTCCACATCAGACTTCCCGAACCGCACGCCTGCTCGCCAGAACACCAAAAATCTGTCGCTCGAGCCCTCCTCATCCGCGAGGCAAGAAATGTGCAAGAAAGGCCTCTCGAGAATTCGGCCCCATAAAGCCGGAAGTGCATGCTCTCCCGACAGCTCCCACGAATCAAACCACGACATCAGATCACGCAATGATGCGAACTCAGACCACCGACTGCTCCGGCGCTCGATCACTTACGATCCCAGAATCGCTTGATGAACTCCTCATGATCATCCTCGTGCCTCGACCCATAAAACTCGCGCCTACAACTCGTAAAACTCGTGAGCCTCGAACTATCTCGATCTAGCGAACCACAAAGTATCGAATCGCCGCGGCCCAGCCTTATCTCAAGTCCGCCACAACCGCCATCAACCGCCTACCTTGTAACTCATCTCTCTCGCCTGCATCATGGATCGAGGCTCGTGTATCGTGGCTCTCGCCACGCTTCTACTCGCAGCCTCGCCGCTTTGCCCTTCGCCCGGTTGCCTTTACGCGAGGCATCACCGTAAAAACGGCATGCCGAGGGTCCAATCTTATCACACATTTCTAAGGCACGATCTCGTAATGAGAAGAATGGAAACCAACTTAAATGTCTTATAGCCTTCGATTATAGACGTGGTGCACAACACATCGATAATCAAGACTTACTAGACACGGTTCAGACACTTTCCGAGGATTAATCGCTCGATACCACTTTGTCACGCACCCATCCTGCCCGGATCGTGCCTTACCCTGCACCCTAGTGATACAACATCGAGAAAACCAATGGAAATAAAAACATAAAATACGAATACGAGACAAGATAATAAAACAAAGCCAACCAAACTGCTACCTTCCATTAAAATATATATAAACAACTCTTTCAAAACGAATAGCTTTAATCCTTTTTACAAAACCCCGCCCACACAAAGGCTGCACTTAAGATTTACAACAACTATGACGGACAGTGGCTCGCCATACCCCGAATGTACAAGAACATACAACTCTGTGGAACACATACCAAAAGATAAGCCTCCAAGGAACTGAGCTTCCCAATACGCTCGAAAGGTGATCCTAATAGCGTGGATCGACAAATTAACGATTTCTACCGCAGATTTAACGCAACCCCGGGCGAGGTCAAGATAACAGTACTAAGTATGTGAAATCAGAATATCAGAAATGAAATCATAATAGTCTATATAAAGCAGAGATACGATGATGACCCAACTACAAGACATAACATATAACGAAAGTTACATCAAGTCGTGACTCACGCTCCAAATTATCACTGTGTCGTGGAATTTCTTCCTCACCGGCATAGCTTTATGATATGACAATACCAAGGAGTATGCATGAACACCGTGTCCCACCTGTCATAAAAACCGTGATAGACAAGTATAACTACCAGATCCGACCGCACTAATAATATAATGCAACCAAAACACGGCCGATACGGCAAGCGCGAGCCGACTACCGGATACCAAGGCCGGCCACGAGTCGATCGGCAAGTACGAGGGTCGACCACTGTGGACCAAGGTCAGATCACGACTTCACACTACACCGAACGGGCGCGCGAGGGTCGACCATCGTACCAAGGCCGAATCACCATGAGATCGGGCAAGCACGAGCCGACCACCGTGACCAAGGCCGAACAAGAAGAAACCTCGCGGAGAGCTAGTCCATAAAATAACCATTCTTGCACAACCAAGGCTATCACCACAAGCATAAGCAAGTTACGCAACAACAAGCATAGGCAAGTTACACAACACAAGCATAGGCAAGTTACACAACAACCAAGATAGGCAAGTTACACAACACAAGCATAGCAAGTTACACAACTCAAGTTACTTTCATTTTAAGCCAAAGTCCGGCTTTAACCCTAAAGTACTACGACGTTAAATTCCTTTTAAAGAGATCCATTCCTTTTATAAAGTCACCGATGTCCGTAGTATAAAAATAGAGTGAACATTGTTAAGTAAACAAAAATGCTTTCCTTTGTAGAAATCAAGTAACAACCTTATTTTCCAAACGCTCAAGTTTGCCTAATTTCAAATGCTCAAGTTTCTCATTTTAGAAAAGGTCTCGTAGTTCATAGTTTTAACTTTAAAACATAATTCTCCTTTAATGATTTGAGAAACGTATGCCTTATATTGAGTAGTTTATTCTTGTTTATAATCGATCTTATTGCACCATGATCTAGATATGTAATATCATTTTGTCTCATCTTAGCTTCTATGCAGACGGAGGTTTCATCGGTTTTAATACTGCATACATCATTATTCAATACATTTTCCTTTATTACGCCGCAGGTCTCTGTCGATACACATTCCGATTTCCAAATCAAGAAACATTATCCCTTTAAGTAAAACCAAGTACTCATTACTCACGAACGAGGTTTCACACAAACATCCACATTAAAACAATTAAGTTAAGTCTCTTATCTTATAAGATCAAGTCTTTTAACTTCTAACATCAAGAAACCATTTTCTTTACCTTTCTAAGACATTATACCTAACTTCCCATAAGCTAGTATAACTCTTTTTAAAACCTTTAAAACCAAGTGTTACTTCCTTCAAAACGATTTATAACTCTTTGAAATACATCAAGTTCTTTATTATAACTAGCCGCTTATAATTCACATCGCTACCTTTTAAAACCATAAAGTATTTTCTTACCTACATAAAGTCGTTATAACCAACTTCCCATAAAGTCGTTATAACACTTTATGTTTTAAAACAATCAAACACGTAATACACGACGCCTACCGCACTACATAGTTCACACATATCATGCTAGAAGAGATTGAATAGGTTCACATACCTCGCGACGAGCGCCGACTAATAGCAAAACGCCCAAGTACTTCAAACCGCTTCGCCACCCTTAAGCCACGAGATCGCACCACACGTAGTACTTCAACCTATAAGGCCACAAGGCGCTATTAACATCTAGATCTCATCGCTCCATATTCTACGTAAAATTCTAAAGACTCCCCGCAACAACAGAAATCTCCTCCTCTATCGGTGCCGCTACCAAGCCAACCGTGGGGTTAACACGCCTAACCGGACGTACAATTCTACTACAAGTAATGTTACACAAGTCATCAGTAATACACCCTATGTAATTACGCCGCTTCTCTTCTTAAATTCAGCTTAAGTCGCAAGACATCGCCGTAAGTATTATTCGTGCTTAAGTCAAAAGACATCATAATTATAATCATTCTATATATAGTATACATCAACTATATATTCCTACAACATGTAATTCCCAATTACAATAAGGTCAAGAGTGTTTACCTCGATAAGCCCAAAATTATCCGAGTTTATACGTCGATCCCGAGCAAGGTTTAGCTCCTACTCCGGCGCCCAATACGCCCAAACAACCCTAAGTTCTAACCAACTTCTACTTATAACTTCAACTACTTAAAGGGTGAAGATTTACTTAGTGGTTTCGTTTTGATCGAGGTAGTATAATAAGATTTCCTGCCTACGATAGAGGTAACTCAAGACTATAAGGTATATGGGCTAGAGTATTGGGCATTATAACAATACTAGAGAGTATTTCTATACCACAAAAGTGGGGTATTATACGAAACAACTAGGCAGTGGGTACCCTACGCCAAACACCACAAAGTGGAGGGGGGGTTTTCGCCAAGGCTCACAAAGGGGAGGATTTGACGAGAACTACACTTGGGGGGAGAGATTTTAACACTTAGAAAGGATTTTTGACGAAGTTCATCAACATAAGAGGGGTATTTATAGTCAAGGGACGGCCAACCAATGGCCAAGATTACGCCAAGTGCAAGGCAAAGTGTAAGGCCAAGATTTGGGCAAGTGTCCTAAGCCAACTTGCACACAAAATATCCTACCAACTCCAAGACAAAACAAGCCACCTGTTCGCCCTTTGCCCACTCAGCGTTAATGCAGGGTGACACTTGTCACCCTCCCGCTGGTCCAAAATGTTTCGCCTCTGAAAAATCCGCAAAAATTAAAAATGACAAAGCCGAATTTTCCCTACAAAAGCCGTGGGAAACGCTTTCGTAAAAACGACTTTTTCGCACTTGTGCACAAATTTCGAAACTAGTCAACTTTAAGGCTCAAATTATTATACGACGCCTCACGCATATACTGAAATACGGTATAATGTAGATAACAAGATAACAATCCTCGTGAAGCATACCCGGATACCCAACGCGTCAAGATGTCCAAACAACTAACAAAACAATACTCATCGTGGAAGCATACCCGGCTACCCAACGGTCAAGATGTCCAATCAAATAACAAGATACTACCATCAGGAAGCATACCCGTAGCTACCCAACGTGTCAAGGTGATGTCCAATCAAATAACAAGATACTACTCATCAGGAAGCACACCCGGGCTACCCATCGTGGTCGCGATGTCCAATCAAATAACAATAATAACACCCTAATGGAAGCATACCCGGCCTCCCAACGTGTCAAGATGTCCATCAAGAATCGATATAAGGAAGCATACCCACGGGCTACCCAACGTGTCAAGATGTCCATCAATCAACCAGATAGCCGCCTCCAACGAGACGCAGAGCACGTAAATACAACACTTGCACAACAAAAGCTATCACAACAAGCATAGGCCGCTTCAACGCATTTCATTTCATGTCCACAATTCCGGGTTTCAACCCCAAAATACTACATACTTTCATTCCTTCAAAACAAAGACCTCTTTTTACGTAAAAGCCACACGATACTAACACCCGTAGTATCGAACACATTCAGGTTTAAATCAAGCACTTTAAACACTTTTTAGCACAACGTCAAGTATACCATTTAAAAATCCAATAATGAATCCATTCCTTTACTCCTATAAAGTCATTATAACTAACTTCCCATAAAGCTGTTATAACACTTTATGTTTTAAAAACAAGTCAAGGCGAAACCATGCCTTTCTTTTTAAAACAAAACGCTTCAAATTCTTAAGTCTCTTTCCTTTTAGAAATCAAGTTCCTTACTTTGGAATTTTTAATAAAATCCACACTTGATTACAATAGTTCTTATTAGCGCAACCATGATCTAGGAAATGTAATACAGTTTTGTCTTATCTTAGCTTCTATGCAGATGGAGGTTTCTACTGGTTTTAATATAATTAATTGTCATTATTATTTCCTTTATTAACGCTGCATTGGCTTGTTCGATTCTTATTCCCATTTCCGAAATTTATGTAACATTATTCTTTTAAAAAAAACCACGTACTCATTTCTCACGAATGAGGTTTCACACTTTTCAACACCATTTAGGTCAATTATACGTCGAGCCTCTTATCTTTTGAAATCAACAAACCATTCTTTTAGCTACATAAAGTGGTTATAACAAACTTCCCATAAAGCCGTTATAACACTTTATGTTTTAAACCAACCAATTACAACTATAAGCCCTTTATGAGACCAAGAGGGCTTATTCTTTAACCACCGAGTACCCATTACTAACGAATAAGATTTTCCTACTAATTCAAACAATCAAGACCTTTACACTTCAATCAAGTCAAGGCACAACAAGGGAAATCAAATTCCTTTAACACACGTGCATCTACTGCACTAAATATATTTCACAAATAATCATGTCAAGAGGATAGAAGAATCACATACCGCGACGATTATCGACTGCTAGCAAAATGCTCCACGATTTTCCCCTTAAGTAGAATATGCTACCGTAGTACTTCAATCCTATAAGGGTCATAAAACGTCTATCAATCTCTAGTTTCGAACGTAGAATAACTAAGTGCAAGGTCCCTACATTCTACGGAAAATCGGACAACACTTCCTTTGTTTCTACTTACTATGCCACCTCTTTCAAGGCCGAATTCAATAACCAAACACAACATTTAAGGCTCAATTAATTCAGCAAATACAAGGGGATTACACGCCTAACAATACGTGTAAAATTCCGCCCCACAATAATACAGAATAAACCAATAATTTCTATGCCATTCTTGGCCAACAATAAACCAATCCTAAACCCTTTCCAATTCTTTCCAATCCAAGTTCTTCGGTCTAACATGATATCTAGCCCTAGACATCTTCAACAACTACAATCCCCCTTTACAACATGTGATGTCTAAATTAGTAACCAAATTGAAGTTAAAATATTAAGGCTAACATGCCCGTTTTCGGTTTCAACAAGACAACAAGATCCAAATCTATTCAAATATAACAGCCTCAGGCTCAATTCTAAACTACTAAAATATAACAAGCATTAAAACTTATTTCCAAGAGAAGGGGAAAACTTTTACCTTAAGGAATAGCCCATAAAAGCCCCTTTCTTCCACTTCTTTTCCGTCAAACTCGTCTACCAGCGCTTCCCACAAGTTTACCCACACTTTTCCTTCTTGCCGCCGCTCCAACAATTTCCTCTTAAGCTAGGTTTTCTTTAAAAATCTAGAGAGAAGGGAGAGGATTTCCTTGGGAGGGTTTGAGATGAAATGGCCAAGTCTTCCAAGACTTGGCCCTAAAATAGGCCCTTAATCTGGTCAAAAGGATGGGAGGGACACTTGTCACCCTCCCATAGGCTTTTAACAAAATATCCCCTGATTTTCGCCAGGACCAAGAAAATCCGCCGCCGGCCAGCGCCCACTCTCCGGTGTTCCAGATTCCGGCGCCGCGAGCTACAACCCCGCGACTCTCAAGATAACCGCGCCGCCCTCGCATTCAGCCGCGCGCTGCACTTCAGATCAAAATCGCCGCTTGCTCGATCACAAGCACCAAACTTGAAACTTTCATAACTTTTGACTCTGATGTCCTAACGACGAACGGTTTGTTGAGTTGGGAACTAGATTTAACGGACTACACACTAGGCTTTCTAACCACCTCGAAATTCTTAACAACTGGGGTACAACACTCCAAGGTAACCTCAAAATCCGTCCAACACATGTTTGTCAACTTATCTTTCAACTTTCAAATCTTATATTCCGGGGTAGGTTCTTATCTTATCTTCTTGAATTTACGTTGAAAGAAGGGTAATACTTGAGTTTTGAAAGCTTAAGAGTTATACTAGCTTTATGGGAAGTTAGGTATAACGCCTTAAGAGAGATAAAAGAATGGTTTATCGATCTTAAAAGATAAGAGACTTGACTTAATCAATTGATATGAATTTTATTAAAAGTGTGAAACCTCATTCGTGAGTAATGAGTATTTGGTCTTTAAAAGAATAATGTTTTATTGATTTCGAAATGAGAATAAGTATCGAACTAACCATCGCAGCTGCTAATAAAGGAAAATGTATTGACAATTAAGTAATTATATTTAAACCAAGAGAAACCTCCATCCGCATAAGCTAAGATAAGACAAGATTGTATTACATTTCCTAGATCATGGTCGCTTTAATAAGATTGTTATAAACAAGAATAACCTACTCACACATAAGGCATAATGTTACTCAATCGCTTTAAAAGAGATTATGTTATTAAGTGATTAAGACTATGAACTACTTAAACCTTTCAAAATAAGAGACGGAATATTCAAATTAGGCAAACTTGAACTTTGGAAAAGAATGTTGTTGCTTGATTTTAAAAAGGAAAGTATGGAAGTTGTTTTGGTCTACTTAAAATGTTAGTCACTCTATTTTTTTAATACTACTGTATCGGGTGACCTTTGTAAAAGAAATGGATCCTTTAAAAGAATTTAATGACGTAGTACTGGGGTTAAAACCGACTTTGGCATAAAATGAAAGTACCTCGAGTTGTGTGTAACTTGCCTACGCCATGCTGTGATAGCCTTGTCGTGCTAGTATTGTATTTCTATACCACCGCTGCCTCTCAACCGGCTTGGCGCTGATTTGTTATGATCTTACTCGGACGCATCAGCGACGGAGGATTCCACGCCGCGCCCCGCTGATAGCGTTATTCCACGGACTAGCTCTCCGCGAGGTTTTACCGATTCGCCTTGGTATCCGTGGTTAGCTTTCGCATTGCCCGTCGTGGTCGATTCTACTGGTACCGGTAGTTAGCCTTCGACTTGCCCCATTCGCTTTAGTGGCGGTCTCGACGCGCCTGTATCCGTAGTTAGACTCGCATTTGCCCGGCTGGTATCCGTAGTTGGCTGTGATTGCCCGATCACCGCGGCGGTCTCGTGATACGGCCGTATCCGTAGTTAGCCCTCGACTTGCCCCCGGCCACCACGTGACACCCGCTTTGGTATCCGTAGTTGCCTTCGACTTGCCCGTGACGCCTTCGTGGTTTCGTTGTATAGTATTGTTAGTACGCTGGTATCCGTAGTTGGCTTGCATTTGCCCCGGTCGCTTGACGACGCTTTGGTATCCGGTAGTTAGCCTTCAGATTTGCCCAGATGGTTTTATGACACGCGGACCCGTGTTCATGGTACTCGTGTTATTATATCATAGATCCGGCAGCGAGGAAGGTATTCCACGCACGGTTGATGCTGTGGGCTCGAGACCCATAGTTACATTTGAGTGATGACCTCGAGGCGCGAGTCTCGACTTGACCGATCGCTTATTTATCAGGATCAGTAGTTTGGTTATCATACATGTCTCCTACTTTATATAGACTACTATGATTTCATTTACGTATTTTCGCCACATACTTGGTACTTGTTGTATTGACCTCCTTCGGGGCTCACGCCGCAGTAGAGGTACACCAGCTTGTTGATCCTCGCCATAGGATCACAGTCAACAGATTGGGAAGCTCCGCTTCTCCGAGGCTTATCTTTCGCATGCTTCAGTCAGAGGTTCAGACATTCGTGGTACGGCGGCCCCGTCCGCCATAGGTGTTGTTACTTTCTTAGGTCCAGTAATCGCTGTGGGCGGGTTTGTAAAAAGGATGTAACTGCTCAAAATTTCAGATATATGCAAAGGCAACCGCTTTGCTGGCCTGTTTATTATCTTATCTATTGTTTCATATCTATATGTTTTATATTCCGCCGATTTCCGATGTATGACTACTGGGGCGCCGTAAGGCACTACCACGCCCGGATCGGTCGCGACAGGACGTGAGCAGTTGTTGCTTAATGTCCGAATTAGTAGCAGTTAAGGTTGAACACCGTAAGCCCAGCTGGCTATTATGCGATTTAGATCCCGACTTAGATATGTGAGGTAATTAAAATGGATCTTGTTACAGGGTGGCATCGTACTTAGAGGAAGTGCGACTCCCTGGGGGTCACAGTAAACATGCTGATGAAATCGGTCGTGTTCTTTCAGTCAGGACCACTTACTCGACTGAGGATTATGCTAGCTTATATAGCGTGAGATCGTGAGATCGCACGGTTCCTACTTTTATGATGTCGCATGATGAGCTCGCATTACGGATAACTTCTAGAGGTTTTTCGGCGGATTAGGACATGAGTCTCAAGTTGCATTTCACCTCGATCGACGGCAGCAGAGGTACCATCCGCACACTTCGAGGATAGGTCATGAGCCGATGTTATTGATTTCAGAGTTAGCCGAAGAATTATTTGCCTCTTGCTGAGTTACGCACGATAACGCATACCCTTCCAGATTCGCATGGCTCAGATGAGGCCTCAGATGTAAGAAAGTGTAGATCGCGGTTGGTTGGTTCGACGAGGCGAGGTTCTGCTATTTGGTCCGCACTTGATTCGGTGTGGATAAGGCTGCTTATCCAGAAAGATTATTAGTAAGCTCGAGTCATCAAAAGCTTTACGCGATAACCGACGCTGACATACGGGGTTCAAAGGACATTTTAGTATGAGCATTACATGTGGGCCACGCGTGGCATTATTGGTATGTAGGGTTGTAAGCGAGACTATGTCTCTATCTTTAAGTCGATTTCAAAAGAACATTCGGACTAATGTTTCTAAGGAAGAATGTTACACCCCGAATTTCCGTGATATGTTTATATGAACATACGTAAGAACTCAAATGTTAAGATTTGAGACAAGTAAAAATTTATCTAATTATGGAATTGTTTGAAACTAAATATTATGATTTAACGGATGGCGACACACGCCACCCCCTTAGTGGTCTTGGACGAAATTGTCATGGATGGAATGGTCATTTGACCAATATTAGACGGCCAAGTCTTGCAAAGACTTTAGCTTGATATTGTTGACTTAGTCAAGGCCACTTGGCTTGACCTTTAATGAATTGCATCTAAGCCAACCATTTGTGTAGATCTTGACCCTCCATAGTATTATATATGTGTACAAGTAGCAAGACAAGGCTTTTAACACTTAGCTAAATTTTCAAAGAAAACCTTGAAGAACACTATGAAGGCTCTCGGCTTTGAGAGGATTTTTCAAGAAGAAAATTTTCGTTTGTCATTCCAAAGAAGCACCACAGTTTAAACCAAGGTTCCTAAGAGTATTGTAAGGTTATCTCAATAGAAAGATTCCAGAAAAGTGGCGTTTTCGTATTAGTCGCAAGGCGAAAACCTAAGGAGTTCTTCAACTTTGAAGTTGGAACTTGAAGAGGAGTTCTTCATAAGCTTCTAAGGGTGGCTTGGAGTGGATTGGAACGTCAAAAAGAGGAGCTAAGGCTGCTAAGGATTGACTTGTAATCTTGGATCATATTTGGCTAAGTGAGGTATAATCTTCGTCTTACTTTTGTAATTGAAGATTCCATGTTATGATAAGTTAGAAATGATCATGTGATATGTGTTATGAAGATTGATAAGTGTTATGGAAATTTAGAAGCTCAAATCCGAAAATGACATGTTGAGTCATTTGAAATTGAACTACAATTTGGTCGTTAACTAGAATCGTCGCATGTTATCTACTTGAAGATTGTAGTAGCTATAATCGATCAGGCTTGATTACATGTTATACTAAACCACTTGGATTGAAAAAGAATTGGAAAACGAATTTGTATTGTTGTCCTAAATCACGAATGGACATTGTATTTTCGGACTAGTTTGACGTCAATTGTAGATAAATTTTACACGCCTTGTAGGCGTGTAATCCCCATTGATAACTACATTGTTGAGCCTTAAATGTGGCGTATTTTATTATTGAATTCGGCCTTGAAAAAGGTGGCAAAGTGTGTAGAAACAAAGGAAGTGCTGTCCGATTTTCCGTAGAATTTAGTAGCTTTGCACTTGGAATATTCTACGCTTGAAACTAGAAGTTAATAGACGACATGGTCATTATAGGTTGACATACTATGTACGCACAAATCGACTTAGCAAGTGGATTGAACCAAAGAGGTATGTGGAACTTTCTTATCTCTCGAGCATGAATAAGTTGTAAATGTATAGTACTATAGACGCATTTAGATTTTGACTAATCTAGTCCATTTGATATCCTTGGTTTATCTTAAGAATGATCAAGTTGGTTGAGTTAGGGAATTAACTCACTTGTTTAAATATTAAGGATATCTTGGTTTTCAAAAGTTAAGAGACTTTAAGTATGTCGAAAGTATTTTTGATACTTGTTTTGTTGGAAAGTTTAAGTCTCTTGGTTATAAAGATGAATATAAGTTTCTAAAGTATAAAGCTAGTATAACGGCTTTATGGAAAGTTGGTTATAATAGCTTTATGGAAAGTTAAAAAGGGTGATTTACTCTAAGTAAAATAAGTACGGATAAATGACTTGAATTAATGAAAGGCAAATTGATTTTAAGGCATCAATTGCCTAAGGTTTTAAAAAGAAAAGAAGTCACTTAATTTAAGCCTAATTATATTTCTAAACGATTGCAGACTTGTCTTGAAAAGTAATTGTGACTTGATACTACGATTATTAGTATTCGGAAGTGTTATATGAAAAAGAGTCATTTTTAAAAGAGTAGAAGATGTAGTACTTGTTAAATTGTCACGACCAACCCGCCCGTGATCGTGCCTTACCCCGCACCCTAGTGATACAACATCGAGAAAATCAGGAAATAAAAACATGAACATGAATTTAGAGACAAAATAAATAAACAAAGCAACCAAAACAAATTGCCTTCATCATATATACATAAATACCAACAATTATCCTTTACAAACCCCGCCCACACAAGCTGCACTTAAGAGTTTATACAACAACTATGACGGACAGTGGCCCCGCCATACCCTCGAATGTACAAGAACCTTCGCACTGTGGTAACATACCAAAGATAAGCCTCCAAGGAACGAGCTTCCCAACACGTGAAAGGTGATCCTAAAATGGATCGACAAAATGATGTACCTCTACCGCAGATGAACGCAGCTCGGGCGAGGTCAAGACAACAGTACTAAGTATGTGAAATCAGAAAATATCAGAATCAAATCATAATAGTCTATAAAAGGTGGAACAGTATGATAACCAAACTACAAGACATACACATAATGCTTATATCAATTCGTGGTCTCACGCCATTAACATCAATCCCGCTCATGAGTACCTTCCTCATCACGGCAGCTATGATATGATAACAACAAGATAGAAATCCAACAGAGCATACCCGCGCGCACGATCGTGTCGCATGTCCAAAGGGAACAAATAAGACAACATTCCAAATGGAAGCATACCCGCGCGCCACGATCGTGTCAAGAGGTCCAAAGTGGAAACAATAAGACAAAGATTCCAACGGAAGCATACCCGCGCGCCACGATCGCGGTCAAGATGTCCAAAGCGGAAACAATAAGACAACATTCCAAATGGAAGATACCCGCGCGCACGATCGCGTCAAGATGTCCAAAGGGAAACAATAAGACAACAAGGCGGTAATCAAAGTGGAAGCATACCCGCGCGCCACGATCGTGGTCAAGATGTCCAAAGTGATTTAACAAAAGTAACACTATCAACAGAACGCACTGCGGAATTTCTCCAGACCGCCGCACGCCCAAGTAAGTTCTTAACAAGTCAACCGACCTCCATCGAGACGCCAGAGTATAGAAACACAATCTTTGCACAACAAAGGCTATCACAACAAGCATAGGCAAGATTCACAACAACAAGCATAGGCAAGTTTCACATCAACAAGCATAGGCAAGTTTCACAACTCAAAGTACTTTCATTTTACGCCAAAGTCCGGTTTTAACCCTAAAGTACTACGTGACGTTAAATTCCTTTTAACGGATCTAATCCTTTTATAAAAGTCACCCGACACCCGTAGTATAAAAATAGAGTGACTTATATCTTTTAAGTAAACCAAAACAACTTCCATACTTTCCTTTTAAAGTCAAGTTACCACATTAAAACCAATGATAAAACCTTTCTTTTGTTTTCATAAGGTCGTTATAACCAACTTCCCATAAAGTTGTTATACACCTTATGTTTTAAACCATTTTAAGACAACACAATGCCTTTCTTTTCCTAAAGTTCCAGCTTGCCTAATTTCAAATACACAAGTCTTTTTTTGAAAAGTTCATAGTTCAATGTCTTAATCTCTTTAAAACAATCGAGTAACGATGCCTTAAAGTAGTAGGTTATTCTTGTTCATAATCAATCTTATTAGCAGCCATGATCTAGAAATGTAATATCATTTTGTCTCATCTTAGCTTCTATGCAGATGGAGGTTTCTACCGGTTTTAATAATACTTAATTATTCAATACATTTCCCTTTATTAACGCCGCAGTTGGTTTGTCGATACACATTCTCGATTTCAAATCAAGAAACATTATTCCTTCCAAAACCAAGTACTCATTACTCACGAACGAGGTTTCACACAAACATCCATATTAAGTCAAGTCTCTTATCTTTTAAGAATAAGTCTCTAACTTCTAAACCATTAAACCATTCTTTTATCTTCTTAAGGCTGCTACACCTAACTTCTCATAAAGTCGTATAACTTTTATGTTTTCAAACCAAGTATACACTTCTTTCAAAAAGGTTTCTAATCTCTTAGAATACTTCAAGGTTCTTTTACAACAAGTCGGTTATAAGTCAAATCCTTATCTTTTAAAACCACAAAGCATTTCTCATTTACATGTAGTCGTTATAACCAACTTCCCATAAAGCCGCTATAACACTTTATGTTTAAAGACAATCAAATACATTTAACACACGACGCTCACCGCACTACATAGTTATACACATATCATGCTAGAACAGATAGAAGAGGTTCACATACCTCGCGACGAGTATCGACTAATAGCAAAACGCCCAAGTACTCAAACCGCCTCGCTACACTCTCACCAAGCAGATCACCCACACGTAGTACTACAACCTATAGAGGCCACAAAGCGCCTATTAATATCTTTAGATCTCAATGTAGAATATTCTACGTAAAATTCAAGAAGACTTTCCCGCAACAACAGAAATCTCTCCTCTATCGAGGCCGGCTACCAAGCCAACTGGGGTTAACACGCCTAACCGACGTACAATTCTACTACACAAGAATGCTACACAAGTCTATCAGAATACACCCTATGTAATTACGCTTCGCTTCTCTTTAAATTCAGGCTTAAGTCGCAAGACATTGCCGTAAGTATTATTCAGGCTTAAGTCAAAAGACATTGCCGCACAATTATAATGTTCAGTTCTATATATAGTATACTTCAACTATAAATTCCTACAACATGTAATTTCCAATTACAAATGAAGGTCAAGAGTGTTTACCTCGATAAGCCCAAAAATTATCCGAGTTTATATGTCGATCCTGAGCAAGGTTTAGCTCCTACTCCGCGGCGCCCGACCCGCCTCCAACCAACCCTTAGAAGTTCTAACCAACTTCTACTTATAACTTCAACTACGGTGAAGATTTACTTAGGTTTCGCTTTTTGTGGATCGAGGAAGTATAATAGTATTTTCCGGGCTTTTGTACAAGTTGTAACTTTGGGAATACTACAAGGTATTTGGGCCAAGGTATTTGGACATTATAACACTACTAGAGAGTATTTCTATACCACAAAAGGGGGTATTTATACGAGACAACACAGTGGGTACCCTCTGGCCAGGGCACCACAAAGGGGAGTGGAGGCCTCGCCAAGACTCTCAAAGGAGTGGGGAGAGTCGGACTAACTCAACACTAAAGGGGGAGGGATTTTTAACACTTAGAAAGATTTTTGACGAAGAAAGTTCATCACTTGTAGGGGTATTTATAGGTCAATGAAGGCCAACCAATGGCCAAGATGAAGACAAGTGCATAGCAAGTGTAAGGCCAAGATTTAGCCACGTACTACCTTATCCATCTACACAAAAATATCCTACCTAACCCTTGACCAAAATTCCACACCAAAAACGCAAGGCTAGCCCAATTGTCGCCCAACCTTCTTTCCAATGCGAGGTGACACATGTCACCCTCCCGCTGGTCCAAAATGTTTCGCCTCTAAAAATCCGCAAAAATTATTAATGACATAGCCGGAATTTTCCTTCAAAGTCATGGAAACGCTTCGCCGAAAAACGACTCCTTTGCAGCTATGCACAACCGAACCTATGCCTACTTTAAGGCTCAAATTGTATACGCACGCCTCACGTACATACTCTGGAAATACGGGGTATAACATTATCAACTCCTTAGAAACATTCGTCCCGAATGTTCCTTCTCAAGACTGATAACGAAGAATTTCTTATAACAAGTTGCCAACGCCACACCTGCCCACGAAATATCACACGCTCTCTTCCTTCCTTACTCGTCGTGTCTTCCTGACACTTGAACTCCTCTAGTATACGCATCACACTTCGCCATCGCTTAGTTCCAAAACCTCGAGTCACTACCTCCAACTTGGTCATCTTACTAACCGCAATCTCCCTTAAGGCCATTCCCGCCTTCATGATCCGCTCGTTGAACATAACCACAAACTCTACGACTGCTATCTAATCACGGCCTAGCGCCTCGTGACCCTACCACCGGGCGACCACCTGTAGTCGACCCCACTTTGAAATGGCCGCGGTTGGCCCTCAACATGGCCCCAACCCGACCCACTTACGCATCACGCCTGTTCTCGATCCGAACAATCTTACCTCTACAGTGTCATGAAAGCTACCACTTCCATTTTTACACTACCCAAGGAAATTTTCCCACAATTACTCTACGTATGATAATACATTCGACAAAGATCCCCGCAAGATCTTGTGCTCAAGACGGCCTTACATCTAAGGTCTCAATCAGAATATTCTAAGGTTCATCATTTCTCACCCCTGTGCTTACCATTATTCACTAACTGTGTTTCTAAATCACATTTTAGCACAAAGCTATCCGAACATAACACTAAACACATCATCACAACATCAATACATACAAAACTCTGTAGGTTAAGGATATACCAAAATAGGCGATTCAGAGGACCGCTAAAATCGGAACTTCCACCGCGACCTCTACCGTGGCCCGGTGTATGAACATCCCGCTCGACTGGGAGGCGAAGAACCCGCAATCGATCCCGTAGTCAGGCTATCCTACCAACACTCGCTCGGACAATTTCTCCCAAATGGCCCGCTGGCGCATGTAAAACAAACTCCCGACTAGCACGACACTCCCCACCGTGGAGTCTACCACGTCACAACGAGGTAGGGTGGCTTCACCGCTAACACCTCGCTTCTCAAAATCAACCTCGAGCCCCGACCGCCTCGAATACTCAAGATTGCGAGGACCACTCAGATCGGGCGGGGCGCATAACTAGTTCACGGCCGAGGCGGTCCGCTCAAAGTCACCAAAGGACCTCGCTCGCCTCTTCGCCGACTCGTTATTTCGCCGATTTCTCCGCCTCACCTCCAAGCGCATAAGTCTCGCATGGCAATGCCCATGCCCGCGGAAGAGCTACACCCGCATAACTCTCGCTAGGTAATCATCGAGCCCTCAGAACATATCTGCACTCGATCCTCCATACTAGCTACTAATGCGGGACGCATCGCCAACGAGTCGAACTCCACATCAGACTTCAACCGCACGCCTGCTCGCCGCAACACCAAAAATCTGTCGCTCGAGCCCTCTCATCCGTGGAGGTAAGAAATGTGCAAGAAAGGCCTCGAGAACTCGCCCCATAAAGCCGGAAGTGCATGCTCTCCCGACAGCTCCCACGACCAAACTGGGCCGATCATGCAGATCACGCACCGATGCGTAACTTGTGACCACCGACTCGGCCTCCGATGCTCGATCACTCTCATGATCACAGAATCGCCGGATGAACTCCGCGGATCATCCTCGTGCTCACCCATAAAACTCGCGTGTTACACTCGTAAAATCCCGTAATCTCAAATCGCTCGCCGGGGCGAACTACGGTGCACGGCCGAATCGCCGTGATCCGCCTATCTCAAGTTCGCCACAACCTCGCCATTAATCGGGCCATCTCCTTGTAATCATGTGTTATACCCCGTAGTTGTGGTATGTATGCGAGGACGCACGCACGAGTACTAAGTAAATTTTGAAAAGAAAGAAAGATGCGAGTTTTCACTAAAAGTTTCCTGCTATTTGTGAAGAAAAAGGTTCGTTAATGGGAATTGATTCCGATTTGGTATTTGACTTCATAGATTATATTAGAATTTTGAGATTTTATTTTCTGAAATGGTCACTGGGCCCACGGAGAAATTTACTGCTTTGGGCCCGCTTTGTTTTTGAGATTTCAGATTGTGGATATTTTTCAAAACGCTTTACGAGGGCCAACAGAGGCGACACGGTCACCCCGCCTGGTGGCTCGCCGGTTACCTTCAGGCACAACACCCTAGAGTCGCCGACGCAAACGCTTACAGAGCTTCAAGGGAAAATTCGCTATGTCGCTTTGTATTTTTGGCGGATTTTTCCGAGAGACGAAACATGTTGATCAACGGAGGGCGATACGTGTCACCTCACATCGGGAAGCGTACGCCCGCGAACGAACGGTTCACGCTTGGCTTGATCTTTTGGCTCACGCTTTGTGCCTATTGGTTCCTTTGTTTTGTGCCTTGTTTTGGCCTTGTTTTGTGGCTTGTTTGGTGCAATGTTTTGGAGTAGGGTTAGGTGCACTTGGCTTGATCTCGCCTTACACTTGCCTCAGACTTACAAATCTCGCCATCGGTCGCCTTCGGGTTTGCTATAAATACCCTCTTAGTCGATGAACTTTCTTCATCCAAAATCATTTCCAAGTCTTGAAATCTCCCCTCATGAGTTGAAATTGGCCCAAGCCCTCCCCTCATGAGCTCGCCGAGGTCTCCCCAGAGCGAGGCTCGCCGGGTACCCCTAGCCTAGTTACTGTGATAATACCGCTTGTCAGGTATAGAAATACTCTCCTAGTATTGTTATAATGCCCAAAATACCTTAGCCTTATACCTGAAGTATTCCAAAAGTTACCTCTATACGTAGAGTACGGAAATACTACCTTTTGTCCCTTTAGTCTCAAACCAGAATCCCAAGGAAACCTTCACCGTTGGTTGAAGTTTTGGAGCAGGTTGGTTAGAACTTCTAAGGGTTGTTTGGAGCGGATCGAGCACTTGAGTAGAGCTGTTGCTGCTCGTGATCGACTTTATACTCTGATAATTTTGGGCTTATCGAGGTAAACTCATCGCCCTTCTATCAGAATCTAAATTACATATTGTAAGAATATATAGTTGAAGTATACTATATATAGAACTATACTTAGTAATCGTGGCAATGTCTTTTGACTTAAGCTCAAGATTTAAGAATCGAATCGAATCAGAATTACATAGGATCAGACATGCAGACTTGTGTAGTTTTACTGTAGTAGAATTGTACACGCCCGTTAGATGTAAACCCCGGTTGGCTTGGTAGCCTACCTGATAGAAGGATATTTACGCTGTATGGTGAGGTGTCCGAATTTTCTATAGAAAGATAGAAACTTATGTTTTGGGGTTAATAGACGCCAGTGACCTTTATAGGTAAAAGTACTAAGAGTAGCGATTCTACTCGGCGATGGAAAGCGGCTAGTGCGTTGTAGATTGGAGCATTTTGCTTATCGTCGATAAATCGTCGAGGTATGTGAACCTCTTCCTATCTCTTCTAGCATGATATGTGTAACTATGTAGTACGGCAGACGCATACGTGTTTAAAGTATTTGATTGTTTGAAACATAAAGTGTTATAACCGCTTTACGGGAAGTCAGTTATAACAAATTTTACGTAGGTAAGAAAATACTTGTGGTTTTAAAAGGTAATCACGTGGAATTATAACCGCTTGTTATAATAAAGAACTTGATGTATTTCAAAAGATTTATAAATCGCTTTGAAGTGAAAGTAACACTTGGTTTTAAAGGTTTTAAAAAGAGTTATACTAGCTTTACGGGAGTTAGGTATAATGTCTTAAGAGAGGTAAAGAAAATGGTTTATCGACGTTAGAAGTTAAGAGACTTGATCTTATGAGATAAGAGACTTAACTTATTTGTTTTAATGTGGATGTTCAAGTGAAACCTCATTCGTGAGTAATGAGTACTGTGTTATTTAAAGGGATAATGTTTTACCGATTTCGAAATCGTAACGCATCGGCACCACCGCAAATGCTAATAAAGGAAAATGTATTGAATAATGATGAATTGTATTAAAACCAGAGAAACCTCCATCCGCATAGAAACTAAGATTTAGACAAAATGATATTACATTTTCTAGATCATGGTCTGTAATAAGAATGTTGTAAACAAGAATAACCTACTCACGCGAGACATATATTACTCAATTGTTCTAAAAGGAATCAAGTGATTAAGTTTACGAACTATGAAACCATTTGAAACGGGTTGAGAAATTGAAACTAGGCAACCGAACTTAGGAAAAGAATGTTGTTACTTGATTTTGAAAAGGAATGTGGGTTGGTCATTCTAATACTACGTATCGTGACTTTGATAAAAATTAATTGATCTCTTTTAAGGAACTTAACGACGTAGTAATTTTTGGTTAAAACCCGATTTTGTCATAAAACGAAAGTACTTTGTCATTGTGAAACTCGCCTATGCTTGTTGTTGTGAAACTTGCCTATGCTTGTTGTGGATAGCCTTTGTTGTGTAAAGCGCTGTATTTCGTGTTACCGCTCTCTCACGGAGGTCGGTTGACCGTTGAGAACTTACTCGACGTGTCGCATCGACGAGAAATTCCACCGCACGCTCGCTGATAGTATTATTGTTGTTAATCGCTTGGGACATATCGACACGATGCGTAGCGCACGCATGTTTCCATTTTGATTATCGCCTTGTGATTTCCTTTTGACATACCGACCACGCGTAGCGCACGTGCATGCGCCCATTTGGAATGCGCCCTATTGTTTCTCGACATACGACCGACGCGTAGCGCATTTGTACGCGCCCATTTGGAATGTTGTCTTATTGTTTCCTTCGACATACCGACCGACGCGTAGCGCATTTGTACGCGCCCGCTTGGAATGTTGTCTTATCGTTCCTTTCGACATACCGACACGACGCGTAGCGCATCGCATGCTTCCATTTGGATTGTTATCTTGATTATTATTGTCGCATCACGGACATGCCTACACCGACGCAAGATTCCGGCACGCGCCATGATGCGAACATGATGGATGCTGCGGGCGTGAGACCCATAGTTATATTCGAGTGGTGACTTTGAGGCGCGAGTCCCCGACTGATCGCTTCTATGTCGCGAATCAGAGTTTGGCTATCATACATGTCTCCGCCAGTATAGATCGATATGATTTCATTTACGTGATTGTACGCTTCACATACTTGGTACATCGACTCCTTCGGGGCCGCTCACGCCGCAGTAGAGGTACATCGCTCGTGGATCCTCGCCTAGATCACCTTTCACGAAAGCTCCGCTTCTGAGGCTTATCTTTGCATGGTTCCCCGAGTTGTAGGTTCTGTACATTCGTGGTACGGCGGGCCCGTCCCGGCCATAGTTGTTGTAAATCTTAGAGGTCCAGAGTAATCGTGGGCGTGGTTTGTAAAAAGGATAACCGCTCGGTATTTATGTATATATGATGAAGGCAACTGCTTGCTGGCCTGCTATTTATTATGACTCTCATTTCATGTAAAGTTTTTATTTCCGCCGGTTTTCTCCGATGTTGTATCGCCAGGGTGCCCGGTAGGCACTGCGACGCCCGATTTTCGTCACAAGTGGTATCGTGAGCGCTTAATCCTGAAAGTGCTCTGCATCGTGTCTAGTAGAGTCTTGATTATCGGTGTGGCACCACATCTATAATCGTGAGGCTATAGGACATTTAGATCGTTTCCATTCTTCTCATTCCGAGATCGTGCCTTAGAGCCGTGTTGTAAGTCGACCCTCCGACTTAAATTCTTTCCTTATCGCTATGCCTCCGCAGCAGGCAACCCGCCCAGAGGGCAAGGCACTGGCGAGTCGCGAGTCGAGTACAGAGGGTCACGAGGCACGCCCAATCATTACCTAGGGTAGTGCTTCATTCGGGAGATTCGCGACGCCACTAGCCCCAGCAGAGTTTTGTATACGTGATAAGGTGGGTATACCTTAAGTGTTGATCGATAGCGCCAGGTTAATCGTGAGTTAGAAAACATGCTTAGTCGGGAGGATAAGTATGGGGCATGGTAAGCGTGAACCCTAGATCGTCATTTATCGAGACCCAGAGGTAAGGTCGCCTCGAGTAAAAGATTCGTGTTATGTTTGACCTTATCGAGCGCGAGTATACATGGGTTTTATTTGAGTGATCACCACGGGTAATGGAGACGGAAGTGGTAGCTTTCATGACGTGATTTAGCGCGATTGTTCCGCGCCTGGGGAACAAGCGGCTCGACACGATCGCTGGTCGGGTCGAGGACGTGATACGGCCAACCCGTAGTCCAATTAAGGGCGGGCCGGTTCGTGGTCCCGCCAGTGGTAGGTCACGAGGATGCTAGGCCCAAGTTTGTATGATCATCGATGAGTTCGTGGACGCGCTCACTGCAGCGTTCGTAAGGCCGGAATGGCCTTAAGGAAGCTCGAGGTTAGTAAGATGACCAAGTTCGAGGTAGTGACTCAGAGATTTTCGAACGGCAAGTAATGGCGGTATGGTACGCATCGAGAGTTCGAGTGTTCGAGCGGTACAACGAGTAAGGGATAAGATAACGTGTTATCTCGCAAGCCGCGGCGGGCAACTCGTTAGAGGAACTTCATCGATATCCGTTTTAGAAGGAACATTCGACGAATGTTTCGGCGAGGAGAGAATGTTATACCGTAGTTGCAGTGGTATGTATGTGAGGACGCACGACGAGTACGCAGAAATTTTGAAAAGAAAGAAGATGCTGAGTTTTCGACTAAAAGTTTCCTGCTATTTGTGAAGAAAAAGGTTCGTTAACGGGAATTGATTCCCGTGATTTGGTATTTGGACTTCATAGATTATATTAGAATTTTGAGATTTTATTTTCGAATGGTCACTGGGCCCACGGAGAAATTTACGGCTTTGGGCCCGCTTTGTTTTTGAGATTTCAGATTGCGGATATTTTTCAAAAACGCTTTACGAGGGCAATAGGAGGTGACACGTGTCACCCCGCCAGTGGCTTGGCCGGTTACCTTTGGCACAACACCCTGCTAGAGTCGCCGACTAAACGCTTAGGTAGTTCGCGGGCGGAAAATTCCGCTATGTCGCTTTGTATTTTTGCGGATTTTTCCGAGAGACTAAACATGTCGATCAACGGAGGGTGACATGTGTCACCCTCACATCGGAAGCAGTTGGCGCCCGGAACGAACGGTTCACGCTGGCTCGATCTTTTGGCTCACGCTGTGCCTATTGGTTCCTTTGTTTTGTGCCTTGTTTTGGCCTTGTTTTGTGGCTTGTTTGGTGCAATGTTTTGTGAGTAGTTAGGTGCACTTGGCTTGATTCGCCTTACACTTGCCTCAGACTTACTAAATTCGCCATCGTTGGCCTGGGTTTGCTATAAATACCCCTTAGTCGATGAACTTTCTTCATCCAAAAATCATTTCCAAGTCTTGAAATCTCTCCCTCAGGAGTTGAAATTGCCCAAGCCCTCCCCTTGTGAGCTTGGCCGAGGTCTCCTCAGAGCGAGGGGTACCCCTAGCCTAGTTACTGCATAATACCGCTTTGTCAGGTATAGAAATACTTCCTAGTATTGTTATAATGCCCAAAATACCTTAGCCTTATACCTTGAAGTATTCCAAAAGTTACCTCTATACGCAGAGTACGGAAATACTACCTTTGTCCCTTTAGTCTCAAACCAGAATCCTAAGGAAACCTTCACCGTTGGTTGAAGTTTTGGAGAGTTGGTTAGAACTTCTAAGGGTTGTTTGGAGCGGATCGAGCACTCGAGGTGAGCCAAGCGCTGCTCGTGATCGACTTTATACTGATAATTTGGGCTTATCGAGGTAAACTTCATCGCCCTTCTATTGTAATCGGAAATTACATATTGTAAGAATATATAGTCAAGATACTATATATAGAACTATACTTAGTAATCGTGGCAATGTCTTTTGACTTAAGCCCAAGATTTAAGAATCGAATCGAATCTGTAATTACATAGGATCAGACATACAAGAGACTTGTAGTTTTACCGTAGTAGAGAATTGTACACGCCCTTAGACGTAAACCCCGTCGGCTTCAGCCTACCGATGTGCGATATTTACGCCGTGTGAGGGTCGCCGAATTTTCTATAGAAAGATAGAAACTTATGTTTTGGGGTTAATAGACGCCAGGACCTTTATAGGTAAAAGTATTAAGAGTAGCGATTCTACCGAGGAGTGGAAAGCGCGTTGTAGTACTTGGAGCATTTTGCTTATCGTCGATAAATCGTCGCAGGTACGTGAACCTCTTCCTATCTCTTCTAGCATGATACGTGTAACTATGTAGTACGGCAGACGATACGTGTTTAAAGTATTTGATTATTTGAAACATAAAGTGTTATAACGCTTTACGGGAAGTCAAGTTATAAAATTTTATGTAGGTAAGAAAATACTTGTGGTTTTAAAAGGTAATCATGTGAATTATAACCGCTTGTTATAATAAAGAACTTGATGATTTCAAAAGATTTATAAATCGCTTTAAGGAAAGTAACACTCGGTTTTAAAGGTTTTAAAAAGAGTTATACTAGCTTTACGGGAGTTAGGTATAATGTCTTAAGAGAGGTAAAGAAAATGGTTTATCATGTTAAGTTAAGAGACTTGATCTTATGAGATAAGAGACTTAACTTATTTGTTTTAATGCGGATGTTCAGGTGAAACCTCATTCGTGAGTAATGAGTACTTGGTGTTATTTAAAGGGATAATGTTTTACCGATTTCGAAATCGTAACGCATCGACGCATCACCGCACAAGTAATAAAGGAAAATGTATTGAATAATGATGAATTGTATTAAAACCAGAGAAACCTCCATCCGCATAGAAACTAAGACGAGACAAAATGATATTACATTTTCTAGATCACGGTCGTAATAAGAATGTTGTAAACAAGAATAACCTACTCACGCGAGACATATATTACCCAATTGTTCTAAAAAGGAATCAAGTGATTAAGTTTACGAACTATGAAACCATTTGAAAACGGTTGAGAAATCAAACTAGCAACCGAACTTAGGAAAAGAATGTTGTTACTTGATTTTGAAAAGGAATGTGGGTTGGTCATTCTAATACTACGTATCGTGACTTTGATAAAAGTAATGGATCTCTTTTAATGAACTTAACGACGTAGTACTTCAGGTTAAAACCCGATTTTGTCATAAAATGAAAGTACTTTGTTGTTGTGAAACTCGCTTACGCTTGTTGTCGCGAAACTTGCCTATGCTTGTTGTGATAGCCTTTTGCGGTAAAGCGTCAGATTGCGGTTACCGCCTCTCGAGTGGCTCGGTTGGATCGTTGAGAACTTACTTGACGTGCGCATTGACGAGAAATTCCACGCACGCCCTCGCTGATAGTATTATTGTTGTTAACGCCGACATACCGACACGACGCGAGCATCGTATGTTTCCATTTTGATTATCGCCTTGTGATTTCCTCGACATACCGACCCGCGTAGCGCATTTAGCATGCGCCCATTTGGAATGCTTCTATTGTTTCCTCGACATACCGACTGACGCGTAGCGCACTTGTACGCGCCATTTGGAATGTTGTCTTATTGTTTCTTTGGACATACCGACCGACGCGTAGCGCACGCAGTATGCGCCCATTGGAATGTTGTCTTATCGTTCCTTTGGACATACCGACACGATGCGTAGCGCACGTATGCTTCCATTTGGATTGTTATCTTGATTATTATTGTTGCATCATGGACATGTCTACACCGGCGCAAAGATTCGGGCACGCGCCACGATGCGAACACGATGGATGCGGGCGCGAGACCCATAGTTATATTTCGAGCGGTGACTTTGAGGCGCGAGTCCCCGACTGATCGCTTTATGTCGCGAATCAGTTCGGCTATCATACATGCTCCCGCTTGTATAGACCGATATGATTTCATTTACGATTGCATGGCCACATACTGTACCTGCACCGACCTCCTTCGGGCCGCTCATGCCGCAGTAGAGGTACATCGTCAGGATCCTCGCCTAGATCACCTTTCGCGTTGTCGAAAGTCTGCCTTCTGAGGCTTATCTTTTGGTACGTTCCCGAGTTGTAGGTTCTGTACATTCGTGGTACGCGGGCCCCGTCCCGCCATAGTTGTTGTAAATCTTAGAGGTCTCAGAGTAATCGTTGGGCGTGGTTTGTAAAAGGATAACCGTCGTATTTATGTATATATGACGGGCGCAATCGCTTGGTCTGCTTATTTATTATGACTTCATTTCATGTGTAAAGTTTTTATTTCCGCCGGTTTTCTCTCGATGTTGTATCGCTAGGTGCCCGGTAAGACACTGCCGACGGCCCGATTCGGTCGCCACACCATGTCCTTCCGCCTCACCGTAGGATCGAGGCTCGTATCGCGGTCTCGTAGAGATCGCCGCCGCTTCTACCAGATCTCTCATCGCCTTGCCCTTCGCCCGGCTGCCGGCGCGAGGCATAATCGGTAAAACGAGATACGCCGAGGGGTCCAACTTACAACACGCCTCTACGCACGATCTCGTAATGAGAAGAATGGAAACTAATCCTAAATGTCCTATAGCCTCCGACATAGATGGCGCACAACACACCGATAATCAAGACTCTACTAGACACGGTCTCGTAGACACTTTCCGAGGACTAATCGCTTCGATACCACTTTTGTCACGACCAACCTCGCCCGTGGATCGGTGCCTTACCCCGCACCCTAGTGATACAACATCGAGAAAATCACGGAAATAAAAACATGAACATGAATTTAGAGACAAAATAAATAAACAAAGCAACCAAAACAATTGCCTTCATCATATATACATAAATACCAACAGCTTATCCTTTTTACAAACCCTTCCCACACAAAGGCTGCACTTAAGAGTTTATATTAACAACTATGACGACAGGCCCCGCCATACCCCCGAATGTACAAGAACCTTCAGACTGTGGTAACATACCAAAGATAAGCCTCCGAAGGAACTGAGCTTCCCAACACGCAAAGGTGATCCTAAAATGGATCGACAAATGACGTACTTACTCACAGATGAACGCAGCCCCCAAGGAGGTCAAGACAACAGTACCAAGTATGTGAAATCAGAAATATCAGAATCAAATCATAATAGTCTATAAAAGGTGGAATGTATGATAACCAAACTACAAGACATACACATAACAGCTTATATCAATTCGTGGTCTCACGCCACAACATCAATCCCGCCTGCGAGTACCTTCCTCATCGCGGCAGCTATGATATGATAACAACAAGATAGAAATCCAAATAGGACCATACCCGCGCGCTACGATCGTGTCGCATGTCCAAAGTGGAACAAATAAGACAACATTCCAAATGGAAGATACCCGCAGCGCTACGATCGTGGCAAGAGTCCAAAGGGAAACAATAAGACAACATTCCAAATGGAAGCATACCCGCAGCGCCACGATCGCGGTCGCGATGTCCAAAGGGAAACAATAAGACAAAGATTCCAAACGGAAGCATACCCGCGCGCCACGATCGCTGCCAAGATGTCCAAAGGGAAACAATAAGACAACAAGCGCGGTAATCAGTGGAAGCATACCCGCGCCACGATCGCGGTCAAGATGTCCAAAGTGATTTAACAAAAGTAACACTATCAACAGAACGCACTGCGGAATTTCTCAAGACCGCCAAGACGCCCAAGTAAGTTCTTAACAAGTCAACCGACCTCCATCGAGACGCCAGAGTATAAACACAATCTTTGCACAACAAAGGCTATCACAACAAGCATAGGCAAGATTCACAACAACAAGCATAGGCAAGTTTCACATCAACAAGCATAGGCAAGTTTCACAACTCAAAGTACTTTCATTTTATGCCAAAGTCCGGGTTTTAACCCTAAAGTACTACGTACGTTAAATTCCTATTAAAGGGATCTAATCCTTTTATAAAAGTCACCCGACACCGTAGTATAAAAATAGAGTGACTTATATCTTTAAGTAAACCAAAACAACTTCCATACTTTCCTTTTAAAGTCAAGTTACCACATTAAAACCAATGATAAAACCTTTCTTTTGTTTTCATAAGGTCGTTATAACCAACTTCCCATAAAGTTGTTATACACCTTATGTTTTAAACCATTTTAAGACAACACAATGCCTTTCTTTTTCCTAAAGTTCCAGTTTGCCTAATTTCAAATACACAAGTCTTTTTTTTGAAAAGTTCATAGTTCAATGTCTTAATCTCTTTTAAAACAATTGAGTAACGTATGCCTTAGGCGAGTAGGTTATTCTTGTTCATAATCAATCTTATTAGCAGCCATGATCTAGAAATGTAATATCATTTTGTCTCATCTTAGCTTCTATGCAGATGGAGGTTTCTACTGGTTTTAATAATACTTAATTATTCAATACCTTTCTTTATTAACGCCGCAGTTGGTTTGTCGATACACATTCTCGATTTCCAAATCAAGAAACATTATTCCTTCCAAAACCAAGTACTCATTACTCACGAACGAGGTTTCACACAAACATCCATATTAAGTCAAGTCTCTTATCTTTAAGAATAAGTCTCTTAACTTCTAAACCATTAAACCATTCTTTTTATCTTCTTAAGGCGTTACACCTAACTTCTCATAAAGTCGGTATAACTTTTATGTTTTCAAACCAAGTATACACTTCTTTCAAAAAGGTTTCTTAATCTCTTAGAATACTTCAAGGTTCTTTTACAACAAGCTCGGTTATAAGTCAAATCGCTTATCTTTAAAACCACAAAGCATTTCTCATTTACATAGAGTCGTTATAACCAACTTCCCATAAAGCCGTTATAACACTTTATGTTTAAAGACAATCAAATACATTTAACACACGTGACGCCTACCGCATTACATAGTTATACACATATCATGCTAGAACAGATAGGAAGAGGTTCACATACCCGCGACGAGTATCGACTAATAGCAAAACGCCCAAGTACTCAAACCGTCACACTCTCGCCAAGCAGATCACTCCACACGTAGTACTACAACCTATAGAGGCCACAAAGCGCCTATTAATATCTTTAGATCTCAATGTAGAATATTCTACGTAAAATCCAGAAGACTCTCCCCGCAACAACAGAAATCTCCTCCTCTATCGAGGCCGCTACCAAGCCAACCAGGGGGTTAACACGCCTAACCTGACGTACAATTCTACTACACAATAATGCTACACAAGTTCATCGTAATACGCCCTATGTAATTACGCCGCTTTCTTCTTTAAATTCGTGCTTAAGTCGCAAGACATCGCCGTAAGTATTATTCAAAGCTTAAGTCAAAAGACATTGCCGCACAATTATAATGTTCATTTCTATATATAGTATACTAACTATAAATTCCTACAACATGTAATTTCCAATTACAAATGAAGGTCAAGAGTGTTTACTCGATAAGCCCAAAATTATCCGAGTTTATATGTCGATCCCGAGCAAGGTTTAGCTCCTACTCCGCGGCGCCCGACCCGCCTCCAACCAACCCTTAGAAGTTCTAACCAACTTCTACTTATAACTTCAACTACGGTGAAGATTTACTTAGTGGTTTCGCTTTTTGGATCGAGGGAAGTATAATAGTATTTTCTGGGCTTTTGTACAAGTTGTAACTGGGAATACTACAAGGTATTTGGGCCAAGGTATTTGGACATTATAACACTACTAGAGAGTATTTCTATACCACAAAAGGGGGTATTTATACGAGACAACAAGGCAGTGGGTACCCCTGGCCAGTGGCACCACAGGGAGGGGAGGCCTCGCCAAGACTCTCAAAGGAGGGGAGATTTGGCCGAACAAAACACAAAAGGGGGAGGGATTTTTAACACTTAGAAAAAGATTTTTTCATGAAGAAAGTTCATCACTTAGAGGTGTATTTATAGGTCAAGTGAAGGCCAACCAATGGCCAAGATGAAGACAAGTGAATAGCAAGTTTAAGGCCCAGATTTAGCCACGCTACCTTATCCATCTACACAAAAATATCCTACCTAACCCTTGACCAAAATTCCACACCAAAACGCAAGGCTAGCCCAATTGTCGCCCAACCTCTTTCCAATGCAGGGTGACACATGTCACCCTCCCGCTGGTCCAAAATGTTTCGCTCTCTGAAAATCCGCAAAAATTATTAATGACATAGCCGAATTTTCCCTTCGAAAGTCGTGGAAACGCTTTTTAAAAACGACTTTTGGTAGCTATGCACAACCAACCTATGCCTACTTTAAGGCTCAAATTGTATACGCACGCCTCACGTATATACTGGAAATACGGTATAACATAAATTCCGATTTTTATAAAGACATGTTAGTGCCTTAAGTAAACTAAATGAGAGTGTATATGAACAACACTAATAAAGGTTGTGGATTTCTTAACTTGCTTATATATTGTATGATGTTAGTGCTTAAGTTACGATGATGTTTCTGCAGTGCTTAAGTTATGTATGATGTTCTGAGTGCTTATGTTATGTATGATGTCAGTAGGCTTATGTTATGCATGATGGCCATTGAGCTAGTGGTAAGAGTATAAATGAGGGTAAACCCCAAGACGTTATACCGCCTTCTCCAGGTAAAGAGTATAAACGGCGGGTAAACCCCAAGACGTTATACCACCTTCTCCGTGGTAAGAGTATAAACGGCGGGTAAACCCCAAGACGTTATACCACCTTCTCCGTGGTAAGAGATAAACGCGGTAAACCCCAAGACGTTATACCACCTTCTCCGAGTATGATCGAGGCGGTAAACCCCAAGACATTATACCACCCGCGGATTTGCTACCCACGATGCGAGTGAATACTTACGCGGTCCACACGACTTGCGGGTGAGATAGTCTCGTGAGTAGGATTGCTAATGATATCGCGCGGGTTGTCCCGCTGATCGAGCCTCCTATTTTTACGCAAAGATGTATACTCTTATTTACTCTCATTATTAGTAAGGCATAATGTACCGTTATACGAGTTATCATACATGTCTCCGCTTTATTTTAGACTTATGATTTCACTACAAGATTTCAGCTTCACATATTTGGTACATGTTGCATCGACTCTCCCTGGGCTATGCTCATGCCGCAGTAGAGTATACAGTTGCGATCCTCACTCTAGGATCACTTTTCACCGCTGGGAATCTTCTTTACTTCGAGGCTTATCCTCGGTATGATCTGTTGTATATTCAGGGTATGGTGGCCCCGTCCCGTCACGCTTGTTATTCTAGAGGTCCAGAGTCACATCAGGATTGGGTTGTAAAGGAAAAAAGATGCATCGCTCTATTTCGATCAGGTATATTTTACTGGCGCCGTTGTTTACATCGCCTAAGTTTTTATGTGTGTTGTATATGTTCCGCTGCTATTCTCTGATGTATACCTGACAGGGGTGCCCAGGTAGGGCACCAGTCGCGGGCCCGGGGTCGGGTCGTGACATAAAAATATTAGCTCATAGCCATAGAGATGATAAGAACTAATTAATATCCATACATGAACTGAATTAAAAACAAAGGAAAGGAAAAAAATAATTGAACATGTCTCCAATCTTCTGCCTTGATTCCTATCTGAACAGTGTTGTGTGGTGTAAAATAGGGTTTTTAGAATATGTACAAGATACCTCCTTTAGGTCAACCTCCTTCTCTTTTATAGAAACCCTGTGGCTTAAGATGTTGTAAATTTCGCTCCATGGACCCTTTTACCTCGACCAAATTAACTTCGAATCGAATTTCTGCGGGCGCGTTCGCAGATCGCGCCATACGCCATAATTCCTGTGGCCTCTTAGCTGTTCCGACGCCGTGGCCCTGTTGTTCGGCGTCGTGGCGCTGCATGGCTTTCGTCCGGGTTGTCAATTTCTGTCATTTTCAGCCTCGGATTCCTCCTTTTATGCCCATTTTTCGCTCCTTTTAGCCATTTTTTCTTTTTGAATCGCGGTGACTCAAAAGAAAGAAAAACAAGTCTAATACTCTACTAAACACAACAAAAATGATTAAAATACTAACTAAAAATGACTCAAAAACTGTATATAAAATATGTCTAACAAACTCCCAAACTTAACCTTTGCTCGCCCTCGAGGAAAGATCAAACATGTTATACCCCGTAGTTGCAGGGTATGTATGTGAGGACGTACGTACGAGAGTACGGCAGAAATTTTGAAAGAAAGAAAGATGTGAGTTTTCGACGGAAAAGTTTCCGGTTATTTGTGAAGAAAAAGGTTCGTTAATGGGAATTGGATTCCCAGATTTGGTATTTGGACTTCATAGATTATATTAGAATTTTGAGATTTTATTTTCTAAATGGTCACGCTGGGCCCACGGAGAAATTTACTGCTTTTGGGCCCGCTTTGTTTTTGAGATTTTAATTTGGATATTTTCTAAGACGAAATATTCTGGCGAATCGGGGCTACACGTGTCACCCCACGTGGCACCCTTGGCCGATTTTACATTTGTGCACAACACCCTTGAGTCGCCGACTAAACGCTTTACGAAACTTGCGGGCGGAAAATTCCGGCTATGTCGCTTTGTATTTTTGCAGATTTTTCCGAGAGACGAAACATTTTGGACCAACGGAGGGTGATACGTGTCACCCTCACAACGGAGACAGTGGGCGCACTTGGCCGAACTGGCGTGGCATGTCAGATATTTGTGTAGATATTTGCGAGGGTTTTAATGAGTAGGCTAGGTGCACTTGGCTTGATCTCGCCTTACACTTGCCTTGCACATGGCTTAATCTGGCCATCGGTTGGCCTTTGGTTTTGCTATAAATACCTCTCCCTCAGGAAGACTTATTCATTCACTCTCACTTTGTCTAAGTCTTGAAATCCCTCCTCCTCTAGTAGCCTCGCCCTAAGCCTCTCCTCCTCCTCCTTGTGGCCTTGGCCGAGTGGTTCCCCTCAGGTGGCAGCCGGGTACCCCCTAGCCTAGTTGTTTTCGCTATCACCCCTTGTCAGGTATAGAAATACTCCCTAGTGTTGTTATAATGCCCAAAATACCTTAGCCTCAGACCTTGTAGTATTCCAAAGATACCTCTTTACGTAGAGTTCGAAATACTACCTTTGTCCTTTTAGTCTCAAACCGAAACCCTAAGGAAATCTTCATACTTGGTCAAGATTTGAGCAGGTTGGTTAGAACTTCTAAGGGTTGTTTGAGTGGCCTGAGCGCACTGAGCGAGCTAAACCTTGCTCAGATCGACATTATAACTTGATAATTTTGGGCTTATCGAGGTAATTATCTTGTCCTCTATTGTAATTGGAAATTACATGTTTGTTAGAATATATAGTTGAAGTATACTATATACGGAACTATACTTAGTATTCGCAATGTCTTTTGACTTAAGCCTCAAGAATAAAGAATCGAATCGAATCAGATTTACATAGGATCAGTGCAAGAGACTTGTGTAGTAGATATCGAGTAGAATTGTACACGCCCGGTAGACGTAAACCCCGGTTGGCTTGCAGCCTACGATAGAGGAGAGATTTACGCTGCATGGTGAGGTGTCGCCAATTTTCTATGTAAAGATAGAAACTTGTGTTTTGGGGTTAATAGACGCTTTGACCTTTATAGTGAAAGTATCAAGAGTAGCGATTCTACTCAAGGAGTGGAAAGGGCCAGTGCGTCAGTACTTCGAGCATTTTGCTTATCGTCGATAAATCGTCGCGAGGTATGCGAACCTCTTCCTATCTTTTCTAGCATGATTGTTGTGGAACTATGTAGTACGGCAGACGCATACGCTAAGTGATTTGGTTGGTTTAAAACATAGGTGTTATAATAGCTTTACGGGAAGTTAGTTATAACGACCTTATGTAAGTGAAAATGGTTTATCATGTTAGAAGTTAAGAGACTTGATCTTATAAGGTAAGAGACTTAACTTATTTGTTTTAATGTGATGTTTGTGTGAAACCTCATTCGTGAGTAATGAGTACTTGGTTTTTAAAGGGATAATGTTTTACCGATTTCGGAATCGTAACGCATCGGCTGCACCACCGCAGCTGCTAATAAAAGGAAAATGTATTGAATAATGACGTGTTGTATTAAAACCAAGAGAAACCTCCATCCGCATGTAAGCTAAGATAAGACAAAATGATATCACATTTTCTAGATCATGGTCACGTAATAAGATCGTTATAACAAGAATAAACTACTCACATATATGACATATGTTACTCAATTGTTCTAAAAGGAATCAAGTGATTAAGTTTGGGAACTATGAAACCATTTGAAAACGAGAAGCTTAAGTAATCAAACTAGGCAAACCGAACTTAGGAAAGAATGTTGTTACTTGGTTTTGAAAAGGAAGGTGGGTTGGTCATTCTAATACTACGTATCGGTGACTTTTATAAAAGAAATGGATCTCTTTAAAAGAACTTAACGATGTAGTACTGGGGTTAAAAACCCGACTTTGGCATAAAATGAAAGTACTTTGAGTCAGGTGAAACTTGCTTATGCTTGTTGTTGTGAAACTTGCCTATGCTTGTTGTTGTGAAACTTGCTTATGCTTGTTGTTGTGAAACTTGCCTATGCTTGTGATGATAGCCTTTGTTGTGCACGTGTGGTATTTTTGTGTTACCGCGTCTCGATGCAGGTGGCCGACTTGTCGAGAACTTACTCGACGTACGGCAGCGACGGAGAATTCCACGCATGTTTCCATTTTGATTACCGCCTTGTTGCTGATGTCACACGGACATGTCTACACCGACGCAGAATTCCGGCATGCGCGTTACGCGGTCGGGTTGATTACCCGATATATTGTTATTGTGGTTACATGGACATGCCTACACCGGCAGGTAGAATTCCGGGGGGCTACGCGCGTGGTTGATCACCCAAAGATATTATCGCTGACGCCACACGGACGCGTCTACACCGAGGTAGAATTCCGGGGCATGTGGCCTGGGGCATCGTATTATTGTCGCATCACGGACACGCCTACACCGGCGTAATTCCGGCACGCGCCACGACGCGAACATGATTGATGCCGCGGGCGCGAGACCCATAGTTATATTTGAGTGATGACTGAGGCGCGAGTCCTCGATCGACATGATCGCTTATGTTGTGGAATCAGAGTTTGGTTATCATACATGTCTCCCGCTTTATATAGACTAGTATGATTTCATTACGATTTTTTTACGCCACATACTTGGTACCGTAGATCGACTCTCCTTCGGGGCCGCTCATGCCGCAGTAGAGGTACATCGGCCGTGATCCCCGCCTAGGATCACAGCCAACAGATTGGGAAGCTCCGCTTCTTCTGAGGCTTATCTTTTGGTACGTGTTCCCGAGTTGTAGGTTCTGTACATTCGTGGTATGGCGGCCCCGTCCCGCCATAGTCGCTGTAAATCTTGCAGGTCCGTAGTAATCCGCACAAGTGTGGTTGTAAAGGATTAAACTGCTCGGTTTTATGTATATACCAAGGCAACCGCTTGGCTGGCCGCTTTATTATTATATCTCTTGTTTCATGACTCATGTTTTATTTTCCGCCGTTTTCTCGATGTTGTATCACCAGGTGCCCGATAAGGCACCAAGAATCGCCCCGAACGGGTCGTTACAAAAGTGGTATCGTGAGCGCTTAATCTCGAAAGTGTCTACGCACCGTGTCTAGTAGAGTCTCGATTATCGATGTCAGGCACCACATCTATAATCGTGAGGTCGCAGGACATTTAGGATCGTTTCCATTTTTCTCATTCCGAGATCCCGCCTTAGAGTCAGGTTGTAAGTCGACCCTCCGACGATCTCGCTTTTACCGCTTATGCCTCCGCGCAAGTGCAACCAGAGCCTGGCGGCAAGGCAGCCGAGGGAGCTGCGAGTGAGATACAGAGGAGTACGAGGGCGCAGCCCTGACAAGACTCGAGGTCAGGCTTCGACGGCGGGTTTTCAGGACGCCGCCAATTTCAAAGAGAGTTTAGAGCCGCAGCTGGTCGATGAGACTACAAGACTGAGCCTCCACCCCACACCGCGCAGGAGACGGGTTACGCGAGACGGCGCTTGGCCGCCGTGGTCGTGGCCGATATGATGATAGGCCGGACGCAGCAGCCTGGCCCAAAGAGCACCAGCGGTTCACCCGGAGCAGATAGTTCGAGGTCGCGGACTTTCTCGAGTTGTAGCCCGCCAGAGTTTTACGGGTCGAGGCTCGAGGATGATCCGCAGGAGTTCATCCGCAGCTACGATCACGCGGTGATCAAGGCTTCGTAAACCGAGTCCGGACCTTTGGTTCGCATCGGCCGCGCGGATACCGCAATGATTGGTTTGATTCACGGAGCTTTCCCGGAGAGCATGCACCTCCAAAGCAGATGGGATGAGTTTTCGGGCTTTCTCACGCACTTCTTGCCTCCGCATGAGGAGGGCACGGGCCGATGATTTTTGATGCTTAGACAGAGCGCGACGGCTCGAGTACAATGTGGAGTTCACTCATCGCCCAGACGCCCCAATGGTAGCTAGTATGGAGGATCGAGTGCACCGATATGTTACAGTGGCTCGATGATTACATGTCGAGGCATGTTCAGAGTAGCCCTTCACCGGCACGGACATTGCCCGCACGCAGCTCACGACCGACGCGAGGTACGAGAGGTCGACGAACGACCCGGATCGCCAGAAGAGGGCCGTGACATCGTGGTCTTTGCGACTTTCGAGGCGGACCGCCTCAAAGAAGATATTAGTTTTGCACCTCCGCCGCAGCAGTGGTCCTCCACAACCTTCGAGTATTCGGAGCAGTCGTGGCTCCAAGCGGTTCGTGTTTCGGAAGTAAGGGTGTTGCTGATGCGTCACCCCTACCTGTGGTCGATGTGGTAGACCGCATTTCGGGAGTGTCGCGGTGCCAGGGAGCTTGTTATTTTTGGCGACAGCAGGCCATTTTGCGAGGAATCGCCCAACCAAGGGTAGCACGGATGTTACGACTCACCACGGATCGCTGGTCGTTCATCGCCTTTCTACAGCATGCCGCAGGCGTGCCTATGATTAGAGTGGAGCGTAGCTTCGTATATCCTTAACCTCTAGAGTTTTGGTATGCTTGTTATGATGGTCTCATTATTATGTGCTATGTACGAATAGCGTTGTGTTAATTGTGAGTTAGAAAACATGCTTAGTCGGGAGGATACGATGTGGTACGGTAAGTGTAACCTTAGACTATGTCACGAATCGAGACCTTAGGTAAGGTCGCCTTGAGTTAAAGATTTATTTTTGACCCTTATCGCAGTAGTAGTACGTGGGATTTATTTGTGTGATAAGTCCGCGGGTAGTGTGAGATGGAAGTGGTAGCTTTCATGATGTGAATTAGTAAGATTGTTCAATCGGGAACAAGAGTTTGGCGCGGTCGGGGTCGGCCGAGGACCATTTGCGTCAACCCAGAACCCGGTTTGGGGTGGGGCTTCTGGGTGGTCCCGCCAGTGGTAGGTCACGAGGATGCTAGGCCCAAGTTTGTGCGATCAACGATGAGTTCGTGGACGCGCTCACCGTGAGCCGGTTCGTAAAGGCCGAATGGCCTTAATGAAGTTCGAGGTTAGTAAGATGACCAAGTTCGAGGTAGTGACTCCGCAGATTTTCGAACGGAAGTAATGATCAAGTATGGTACGCATCGAGAGTTCGAGTGTTCGAGAAGGGTACAACGAGTAAGGGATAAGATAACGCTGTTATCTCGCGCTGCCGGCGCTGGCAACTTGTTAGAGGAACTTCATCGATATCCGTTTGAGAAGGAACATTCGACGCACGTTTCGGAGGGGAGAATGTTATACCCCGTAGTTGCAGTGGTATGTATGTGAGGACGCACGCACGAGTACTACAGTAAATTTTGAAAGAAAGAAAGACGCTGAGTTTTCACTAAAAGTTTCCTGCTATTTGTGAAGAAAAAGGTTCGTTAACGGGAATTGATTCCTGATTTGGTATTTGACTTCATAGATTATATTAGAATTTTGAGATTTTATTTTCTGAAATGGTCACGCTGGGCCCACGGAGAAATTTACTGGCTTTGGGCCCGCTTTGTTTTTGAGATTTCTAATTTGATATTTTCAAGACGAAATATTCGGCGAATCGGGGCGACACGTGTCACCCCACGTGGCACCCGGCCGATTTTACATTTGTGCACAACACCCATTGAGTCGCCGACTAAACGCTTACAGAATTTCATGGCGGGAAAATTCGCTATGTCGCTTTTGTATTTTTGCGGATTTTTCCGAGAGACGAAACATTTTGACCAACGGAGGGTGACATGTGTCACCCTCACAACGGAGACAGCGGGGCGCACTTGGCCGAACTGGAGTGGCACGCGGTGCCAGATATTTGTGTAGATATTTATGAGGGTTTTAAGGAGTAGGGGCTAGGTGCACTTGGCTTGATCTTGGCCTTACACTTGCCTTGCACATGGCTTAATCTTGGCCATTGGTTGGCCTTTGGTTTTGCTATAAATACCCTCCCTTGAAGACTTATTCATTCACCTCACTTTGTCTAAGTCTTGAAATCCCTCCTCCTCTAGTAGCCTCGCCCCAAGCCTCCTCCCCTCCCTCCTCCTGTGGCCTTTGGCCGAGAAGCGGTTCCCTCGTGGTGCTAGCCATGGTACCCCTAGCCTAGTTGTTTTCGCTTAATACCCTTGTGGTATAGAAATACTCCTAGTATTGTTATAATGCCCAAAATACCTTAGCCTTGTACCTTGTAGTATTCCAAAGATACCTTTACGTAGAGTCCTGAATACTACCTTTTGTCCTTTTAGTCTCAAACCGAAACCCTAAGGAAATCTTCATAGCTTGGTCAAGATTTGAGCAGAAGTTGGTTAGAACTTCTAAGGGTTGTTTGGAGTGGTTCGGAGCGCACTGAGTGAGCCAAACCTTGCTCGTGATCGACATTATAACTTGATAATTTTGGGCTTATCGAGGTAATTATCTTGTCCTCTATTGTAATTGGAAATTACATGCTTGTTAGAATATATAGTTGAAGATACTATATATGGAACTATACTTAGTATTCGCAATGTCTTTTGACTTAAGCTCAAGAATAAAGAATCGAATCAATCAGATTTACATAGGATCAGACAAAGAGACTTGTGTAAGACATCGAGTAGAATTGTACACGCCCGTAGAGTAAACCCTCGGTTGGCTTGCAGCCTACTGATAGAGAGAGAGATTTACGCCATGTGTGAGGCGCCGAATTTTCTATGTAAAGATAGAAACTTGTGTTTTGGGGTTAATAGACGCTGACCTTTATAGTGAAAGTACTAAGAGTAGCGTATTCTACCAAGGAGTGGAAAGGGCTAGTGCGTTGTAGTACTTGGAGCATTTTGCTTATCGTCGATAAATCGTCGCGAGGTATGCGAACCTCTTCCTATCTTTTCTAGCATGATTGTTGTGAACTATGTAGTACAGTAGACGCATACGTGCTAAGTGATTTGTTGGTTTAAAACATAGGTGTTATAATAGCTTTATGGGAAGTTAGTTATAACGACCTTATGTAAGTGAAAATGGTTTCATCACGTTAGAAGTTAAGAGACTTGATCTTATAAGGTAAGAGACTTAACTTATTTGTTTTAATGTGATGTTTGTGTGAAACCTCATTCGCGAGTAATGAGTACTTGGTTTTAAAGTGATAATGTTTTACCGATTTCGGAATCGTAACGTGTATCGATGCACCACCGCAGCGTTAATAAAAGGAAAATGTATTAATAATGATGTGTTGTATTAAAACCAAGAGAAACCTCCATCCGCATAGAAGCTAAGATAAGACAAAATGATATCACATTTTCTAGATCATAGTCATTGTAATAAGATCGTTATAACAAGAATAAACTACTCACATATATGACATATGTTACTCAATTGTTCTAAAAATAATCAAGTGATTAAGTTTGGGAACTATGAAACCATTTGAAAACGGGCTTAAGTAATCAAACTAGGCAAACCGAACTTAGGAAAAGAATGTTGTTACTTGGTTTTGAAAAGGAATGGGTTGGTCATTCTAATACTACGTATCGGTGACTTTTATAAAAGAAATGGATCTCTTTTAAAAGAACTTAATGATGTAGTACTGGGGTTAAAACCCGACTTTGGCATAAAATGAAAGTACTTTGAGTCAGGTGAAACTTGCCTACGCTTGTTGTTGTGAAACTCGCCTATGCTTGCTGCTGTGAAACTTGCCTATGCTTGTTGTTGTGAAACTTGCCTATGCTTGTGATGATAGCCTTTGTCGTGCGCGTGGTATTTTGTGTTACCGCTGCCTCTCGACAGAGGGCCTACGACTTGTCGAGAACTTACTCGACGCGGCCGGGCAACGGAGAATTCCACGTATGTTTCCATTTTGATTACCGCCTTGTTGTTGATGTCACATGGACATGTCTACACCGACGCAGACCGGCACGCGGCCACGCGGTCTGGTTGATTACCCGATATATTGTTATTGCGGTTACATGGACATGTCTACACCGAGGTAGAATTCCGGGGCACGCGCTACGCGCGTGGTTGATCACCCAAAGATATTATCGCTGACGCCATACGGACGGTCTACACCGAGGTAGAATTCCGGGGCATGGCCGGGCATTGGTATTATTGTTGCATCACGGACATGTCTACACCGATGCATTCGGTACGCGCCACGATGCGAACATGATTGATGTTGCGGGCGCGAGACCCATAGTTATATTTGAGTGATGACTGAGGCGCGAGTCCCCGATCGACATGACCGCTTATGTTGCGGAATCAGAGTTTCGTTATCATACATGTCTCCCGCTTTATATGTACTAGTATGATTTCATTACGATTTTTTTACGCCACATACTTGGTACCACATCGACCTCCGGCCGCTCACGCCGGTAGAGGTACATCTGGCCGTGATCCCCGCCTAGGATCACGCTCAACAGATTGGAAGCTCCGCTTCTTCTGAGGCTTATCTTTTGGTATGTGTTCCCGAGTTGTAGGTTCTTGTACATTCAGTGGGTATGGCGCCCCGCCCCGCCATAGTCGTTGTAAATCTTGTGAGGTCTCAGTAATCGCAAGTGGTTGTAAAGGATTAAACCGTTCGGGTTTTACGATATACCAAGGCAACCGCTTTGGTTGGCCTGCTTATTATTATATCTCTTGTTTCATGACTCATGTTTTATTTTCCGCCGTTTTCTCGATGTTGTATCACTAGGTGCCCGGATAAGGCACCAAAGAACGCCCCTAACGGTCGTTACAAAACAAAACTCAAAGAACAAAAACAAAAAGGACTCAAAGACGCAAATCAAGCAGCTGCACAAAGTTACTTAGAAACACATGAACGTCAGTTGGGATAATATATTGGAACATGTATAACATGAATTTAACAATCTAGAATTTTAAGTAAGATATTTCGCAAATTCATTTCAATCACAATCAATGGAAGTATGAACACCTAACCTATGCATGTCAATTTCATTTTCATTTTTCTCAAAGTTCCATGAGCCTGTTTACTTGCTATTCTCCACTAATTATGGACATACATACTAGAGATCTTCAGGACTTTTCAGGGTTGTAATGTAGGCTTAGGCAGGGATAGGTAAGATTAGGCATTTAGGCTCAATTTACATACCATAAGCATTTTTTATCATTCAACCATTTCATCTCCTTCTTTTTGGTATTCTTTTCAAGTCATACCTATCATTCCCCTCTTTTATTTTTGGTTGAGAGCATGAAATACATTTACAAAGGCACCCCCAAACTTAAACTTTTCCATTTTTCATTGGGGTGCATAACTTTTCACTCTCTTTTTGTATTTATTTTTCACTTTTTTCCTCCCTATCTTCAATTACTGCTTATGGCACACAAGGGAACATATGGTGTAAAAGAAATAACTTTTATTTTAGGCTCAAAGGGTTGACTAAGGATACATTTTAGTGCAGGGTAGGTAATGAATGGTAAGAAGGGATAACAAAGAAATGCCTGAATCATCTCCCTAACATGTACATCCTAATTATTTCGCCTCAAATAACAAGCAAGCATACTCATAGACGTTTTTTCACAATTGACAACACATAGACTAAGCACAAAATATTCCAAATAATTAGACTTACATGAATCTTTGGCATATCTAACTTAAGCACACAGATTTCCAGCGTTTTTCCGTGCTTCATGTCCACTTTTCTCACCTGTCATCACAACACAAACAAAAATACCAAAAGTGAGACTGTTCAATTTAAAATAAAACACACTAAAATGAAAAATTTAAATAACATAATTAAAACCTTAGGTTGCCTCCCAAGTAGCGTTGTCTTTAACGTCTTTTAGCCGGACGTAATTAATCCTTACTAGTGCCTGGTGGATCCTTCTGCGAACGGCTTGCAATACGAATAATTATTTTTGTCAGCCTCACTTCACCTACACTATTTCTATAGAACACAGAAAAGGGTAGTACTTTTATGCTTGCCCCCAAATTGCCCAGTACTTGCTTGCATTCAAAATTTCCTATAGTGCAAGGAATAATGATGCTCCATGAATTTCTAGACTTCTGGGGGTTCTCTTGAGGGTATGGACTTTCTGTTTGGGGGTCAGCAAAGACATCTGGTGGTGTTTCTTCTGCAATGGGTACAACAAAAATGAACTCCAAGAAATACAAAAAGGTGAAAAATTAGATTCCAGTAACTCCTTCTTTCTCTACACCAACTACCTTTCTCAACTCCTTAACAACTTGGTGTGGTTCAGGCTCCTCACTTTGCTTATCACTTCCCGCAATGGAGTTGCTAGGAAGATGTTCTTGAGGTGTATTGATCACCATATCCATCAGTTGCTCTATTTGTGTCTCCAAATTTCTGAGTGACACGCTGGTCTCAGCCATAAACTGAGTCTGACACTTGTTGAGCTTGAGTATGACTTCCTGCAACTCATTTCGATCTTCCTGTGGAACCTGTGGGTTAAGATGTTGTTGATGACTCCATTGTCCCTGATAGTAGTAGTAGTAGTCCATGTGTCCTTATTTCTTTTTTTTAATTTACTAACTTTACCTACAAAATAAGAAAAACAACAAAAAATGATAAAAAGATGCTCGCAGAACAAGTTAGAAACTTGTTCTTGGAGCAACCAAATTAGTAATAAAATAACATGTCCAAATATATACAAACCAAATTAGACATAAGAATAGATAGTTCCATATTAAAAGTACGCCAGTCCCCGATAACGGCGCTAAAAACTTGTCAAGCGATTTGCAACTGCTCACGCAAGTGTATGTATCGTTCACAAGTAATATAGTCTGGTAAGACCGAATATCGTCCTCAGAGACTGGTTTCTAATTACCGAACATCTATTCTAGGTTATCTATTTGGCAAAGGATAATTGAATTGAGTTTTTATCTAACTACTAAAATAATTGCAAGAAGTAAACTAATTTATTTGGGTTTTATCAGTTATGAAGGAATTAGGGCTTCCAATATCCTCGACTATCCACTCTATTCAATCTTTAATACAACTAGAATGACTTCTTCTTCTATGTTAAGATAGCGGTTAACTAGACTGTCTTATATTCCGGTTAGGATATATAATCGCTCAATCCCAGTGCAGAACCCTTTTATATTTCTATGATAGGATTTACTACATAGGAGGATTAAGAACAGTAACCTATAATGCTACACAAGTATCGGGGTACTTTCGTCCGCAATTTTAACCTATGTCTATTTAACTACAGCATATCCAAATCTCTCCTCTCGGTTCTTGATTCGAAATCATATAGATTATGATAATTAGTGATCAATTAACTATCAAACATTCATACCAATTATTGAATAAATCTTAAACAAGTGAAGAAGAAATCAAACTAACGTATTAATTCATGAATAAGAGTTTCTAGTGATTCAAAAGGAAAGCCCTAATAAAAATATTAGCTCATAGCCATAGACATGCTAAGAACTAATTTAATATCCATACATGAACTGAACTAAAAACAAAGAAAAAGAAAGAAAATAATTGAACAGGTCTCCAATCTTCTGCCTTGATTCATATCTGAACGGTGTTGTGTGGTGTAGAATAGGGTTTTTAGAATATGTACAAGATACCTCCTTTAGGTCAGCCTCCTTCTCTTTTATAGCAAACCCTAGAGCTTAAGTATGTTGCAAATTTCGTGCCCTATGGACCCTTTTACCCTTGGCCAAATTAACTTCAGAACTGAAATTTCCGCGTGGGCGCCGCGACCCTGCAGACTGGCGCCGCGGCGCCATAATTCCTGTGGCCTCTCAGTTGTTCCGGCGCCGCGGCCCTGTTGTTCGGCGCCGTGGCGCTGCATGGCTTTCGTCCGGGTTGTCAATTTCTGTCCTTTTCTGCCTCAGATTCCTCCTTTTATGCTCATTTTTCGCTCCTTTTTGTCATTTTGCCTTTTTGAACCGCTGTGACTCAAAAGAAAGAAAAACAACCCTAATACTATAATAAACACAACAAAATCGATTAAAATACTAACTAAAAATGACTCAAAAAAGGTATATAAAATATGCCTAACATTCGTTCACCCTCAAATTACGTTATGATTATTAACATCTTTACCATATTCTTCAATAGCGACTTAGGAACATATTTAGACATGCTTTGAAATAAATTTCCTAGGAATAAATAACATGAATATCCTTAACTATAAAGAGTAGAACCATTTATAGCATTACATAACGTTTCGTTACTTGAATCATGCCAAAAGAAAAAAATATTAGCCTTAACATACCTTGATTTAACCTTCGAATGACTACAATGAGTCGATCCTTCCGGTAGACGTTTAACCTTGGCTGCCAATAATTTCCTTCCAATGTGATGCTTTCTTAATAGCCAAAACTTCACTACAATGGCTTCAATCTCGTGCTCAAAGATTTTTTTATGTACTGGTATTTAGAAGCTTATGTTAACTAGGTGGATGTTATCTTAGGAATGAAAATCAATTTTATATTTTTGTTTGCCTAACTAGCTGGATGTTAGCTTAGGAATGAAAATCATTTTATGTTTTTTGTATTGCCTCCCAACTTTCATGGGAAGCTACTAAATATGTAGGTAAATTCCTAAGGCGGTGGTTGTCCTTAACAACTACTTAAGGGCTTCTAATACTCTTTGTTATCAAAAGGGTAAAAGAGTATTAATTGAAGTCAATGTTAGCAAGGAGCCGGTCACGGAATTTAATGTTAAATTACCAAGCAATATCAAGTATGTTCAAAAGGTGGAATATGAGAATTATCCCGATTTTTGTTTCCATTGCAAAGTATTCGGACATAATCATTCAAAGTGTAAAAAATTGGAGGAACATGTAACGCCTATGGAGACAATGAGCACTCATGAGCCAATGGTTGTTCCGGACAAAGGAATGGATCCGGAAATAGTTGGTGTTAATAAACCTACACGCTCACTTCAAACCAACCCCCTCTTTGTTCGACTACCAGTCGGTGGATCATTGAACAATGTAGTGGACATGAATGTGAGGACTAAGGGGGTTCCTAATACGCCTTTGATTCCGGATACTTTTAGAGGTACTCCGGTGTCAAGGCAAGAAGATAAGGATGGATGGCATGAGGTAACTCCAACAAAGAATTTCCAAAGAAACAATGGTAAAGTTGCAAGTATGAAGATTGGAGGAGCATTCCATTACCCCCCGATTTCCAAAGATACTGTTCATCTCCGGCTGATGTTATTATGAACAAAGCCAAGCAAATGAGTTTGAGAAGTGGAAGAGTATTTATGATGTAATCCCCTCTTGTAACGTCACCTTTGAGTGAACGTCCCATCCCTCCTTCATTTCTTGTTTTGTGTTACGTTGAGGATTGAGAACCCTCAATGAGTGATTGTAGTTCTCAGTTTTTTTTATAATAATATTTTCATTTACCCGAAAAAAAATAAAAAAGGCTAAAAGAATATGAAAAAATAGGTTGTTGGATAACCTTTAATGTTAGGCGGTGTAGGTGGTCGTATCACCTAGGGAAATATCATTAAAAATAATATAATTAATGTAAAATTTAGGCATCCACTTTTCTTTTTTTATTCATAAAGAATACAACATTTAAAGTAAAAGTTTGGCAAATCCTTTGTTTGCCGTAGCTGGAAGTATTTGTCTAATTAAAAGATAAAACTTGTTATTTAAGCAATATGACTCATATAATTTATATACCAACTTGTTCATTAATGGATAACATTATACATGATGACAAAATAAACACACTAACATCTCATAAAACTTAGGATATCCAGAAAATATATTTTATCAAATTTTAATTTTTCCAACTTACTATCAAGAGTACAATTTTTTGTACTATAAATTCTCAAAATGGGAAAAGTCAATTTCTGTTATAAGAAAATAATTTTTATTTTGATAACAAATAAAATCACATTTGTAAAATTTCCGACGTCATATATATACTTTATGACATATCCGAAAAATAGTAATAATAATTAGCTAAAATCATATTTATGAAATTCTTATAAAAACCTAACTTTAAAAAAAATACTTATCATGCCAAACTATATAAATTCATATTTATCAATTTTTTACTAAAAGGTTTCACATAAAAGAAAATATATATCATATCAAAATAATATCTAACGGAAGTACGGTTGTCAAACTTACATGGTGTCACGACCCGAATTCCGGGCCCGCAACTGGTGCCTACCTGGGCACCCTTCTATTCATACAACACAAGTAACCTGCGGAAGCTAAATAACACTCATTTTTTTTTCGAACAAAGGCAAAGCCGACAAGGCTTCCATCACATATATAACAACCAAAAAGAAACCACATCTATACATAAGTCCAGCCCACATATGAATACAGACCTCTAAGAGTATGGACACATAACTGTGACGGGACAAGGCCCCGCCGTACCCATGAATGTACATAAAACCATAATGCAACTCCGTACCAACATGGCAAACTCAGGAATAATGGAGCTACCTCCCTGAAAGCTGAGTGGAGATCCTAAGCTCGCGGATCACCCAACTGAGTACCTAATACCTGCGGGCATGAACGCATCCCCCCGAAGGGGGTCAATACAACAAGGTACCAAGTATGTAAACATGAAGTACAATAGACATGATCATAACTGTACAAAGAATGACAGGGACAAGTATGAAAATCAAATACCAGATCCAACCGTGCCATAATAAATAAGAGCTAATCGCACTTTTAAAATATGTATTTTTAAAAGTGAGACCAACCGTGTCATTTCAAATTATGAAATTAATACTATTTCAAAATATGAAATCAATGGTACCTTTTCAATTCGAGTCATATCAACATCATGAATGCTTACTCAGAAAATCATCAAGTTCATATACATATAGATAACGTATCTCATATAACATAAACTGGCCCTTTATTGAAGGACTCAATGGAATCATCAATATAACGTAACCCGACCCAATTTTGGGGCTTGTAATTATCAATACGTGACGAATCCGCCCATTTGTGGGACTCGTAATGATGCACATGTGACATAACCTCGCCCATTCGCTGGACTCGCGCGGATGATGCAATACGACGAATCCACCCATTTGTGGAATTCGCGCGATGATGCAATATGACGAACTCGCCCATTTGTGGGTCTCGTATGCAAAGAATATAACGAACCCACCCACGACGGGACTCGTATACATCTACATGACATAACCCGCCCATCGCGGGCTTGTAATTTTTTGTATAACGTAACGCTCATCCGCGGACTCTGTAACGATCTTTATATGACGTAACCGCCCATTTATGGACTCGGTGTATTGCATCTATAACATAACCCGGCCCGTTGTGGTACTCGGTGTATCAATGCAATCGAATGAAATTTAAAAACATCTTTTGACTCTCCATATAATAAAATGAATGAACTATCATTTTAGAAAACTCAAGGCATTATCATGTCATGTAAAATTAGTGAAATTGAACCCAAAGTACTATGTACATCCACTCTTATAGAAATAATCATATCATGCAATATAAGGGAGTTGAACCCAAAAGTACTACGTACGTTCACCATACATTCTTTCCTTTATAAAACCCCGAGATACTAGCACTTGTAGCATCAAGACACTTTTACTTTTAAAATCAAGTTACTTACACTTTTAAACTCAAGTAACCCATACCTTTAAATCAAGTTACCTCTTCTCTTTAAATCAATCAAGTCATTTCCACTTATAAAATCAAGCAACTTATACTTTCAAAACAAAGTAACTCATACTCTTAAAATCAAGTAACATCTTTCATATACTACAAGGATTCCGATTTCATTTAAAATAAGTACGTCCACCGTACACATATTTTATAAGGTTCATGCTCAAAGAAATATAGGAAGAGTTCCACATACTAACACTTGTCGTCTGTACCAACTCGACACCAAAGCTTACTAAAAACTCTTACCAACATCTCTCATAAAACTTGGTAAGAACTTAAGAATAATTCAGACATGCCTTTAGCATAGAATCAACAACATGAATACTCCTTAACTTCTAAGAGTATAATAACTTTTGAAACAATACCACAGTTATGGTTCACACGTAGAACATGCCAAATGAGAGAAGGAAGAGGTTCACATACCTTATCGTTCTTCTACCAACTGCTATGGAATACGCCCCGTAGCACTTTAACCTATAATGATAATAGCATGTCTATCAACTACATGCCTTTAAGGGTAGGTTATGGACTAAGTAAAGTTCTCATTTCTATGAAAAATCAAAGACTTCCTTTGTTTCTACGTACTTTTCCACCTTTTCCAAGGCCCAATTTCAACAACCAACAAGCCCCGACTAAAGGCACAATCCATACAACAACCAAAGGGGATTACACACCTACTAGACGTATAAAATTCTTCCCCACAATCATATATAAACAGTCCATAAAAATATTCCGTAATTGATCAACATTAAGGGTACAATGTGAAGCCTTTTAACACCCTTTCATACCCTTAATCTATTAGGACTTTCATTAGAAATTTCTATACTTAAACATACATAATGAGGGCTAAATTTCTAGAATTCCAACGCCATAAAACAATCCCTAAAAACTGTATAATAAAGTCCAACAGTTTTATAGAATATGCGGCCAACAACTACAATCTGATAACTTTTTCCTTAATCTATTTTATTTCAATTCAAGTTCCAACACTTCTATATATGATATATAAACTTATCAACAACCATATTACTTCATTTTAACATGCGACAAGTGTAATTAACAACAATAATAACCAACGAATCCAACGACGTCGAAATGGCCTAGTCTCGGCCTCACTTAGAAATATTGTCCAAACTTTTTTTAATCTTCATTATTTTTAGTAGAATTTCATCCATACATATCAACAATAAGTAATATCCAATTAATTTAAAAGAAGAAGAGTCATTACCTTATTTTTGGCTCCAAAATGTGTACAAAAATAGTCCGGGTAAGATTGGCCCGCAGTTTTCGTTTTGCTCCACTTTCTCAAGTTACAATCACATATATGTATCCCCTACAACCATTTAACCAACTTCTCTTCACGTTTTACCTCCAAAAAGTCGACGAATCAAGCTAGGGTTTCACCCTCATTTTCGGCCAACACAAGATTTGGAGGGTTTGAAGAGTTAACTTGTTTTAACACTTGGTTTAGGAGCTAATCTTGGAGAAAGAAACTTGTAAACACTTGTTGATCTTTGGCTATAGAGATTTTCGAAAATGGAGCTCAAAGGGAGAAGATGAGAGCTAAATTGGTAAGTGTATAATGTCCAAGTCTTGCAAGACTTGGATATTTATCCAAGTGTAATGCCAACAGGAGTTGGACCCATGTCCACTTGTCCTCAAGTCTCAAAATATCTAATGTAAGTCAAAGTCTTTCAAGACAAGTGGGGGTGACACGTGTCACCCTCCTATTGGTCCAAAATAATTCCTTCACAAAATAATTCTATACTTGGCCAAAATATCATAAAATCTCGTGGGCCCCACAACATCGTAAAATTCCCCGTGGGCCCCACATGACCAAATCCGAGACTTCAAAATACAAAACTAATTCCATGACTCCAATTAGGATAATTGAACTCCGAGTAATCAAATTATCGTATTCACATTTTCGAATTAATTCCTTAAGAAAATGCAGCTATACTATCTTCCGACTTTCAAATTGTCACGACCCGACATCGGGCCCGCGACTAGTGCCCTACCTGGGCAACCCCTCTCGGTATACATCAGTGAATAGCAGCGGAACATACACAACTGATAAAATGCTTAAACATAACACAACGACAGGCTAGCCAATAAGGCCACCTTCCGTAAACTATACAAATAAAACAGTACATTTTTTTTTCTTTACAACCCAAACCACAATGTGACTACTGCACTTAAGAATAATAACTCAAGTGACAGGCCCCGCCATACCCCGAATGTACAACAACCGACAATACTGTGGATAAGCCTCCTAATAAAGCGAGCTTTCAACAATCAACAGCTGATCCTAAGAGCGACGATCAACAACTCAGATTTCCACTCGCGATGAACGCACTTCAAGCGAGGTCAAGACAACATGTACCAAATATGTGAAATCAGCATCAGAATGAAATCATAAGTCTATAATAAAATCGAGACATGTATGATAACTCAATTAACAAAGACACAAAGGCCTTACTAACAATGAGTAATCAAAAGTATACTTACAACATAAAAATAGAAGCTCGCGATCAAAGCAGACCACCACCGCAAAGATTACTGAGCAATCCTACTCCCGAGACTATTTCACCCGTGATAGTCGTATGGACCCGCATGAGGTATTCTCGGATAGTCAGACTACCGCCCGCACGGGACTATTTCACCCGCATAAGCCCATAAGGACTCGCATGAGGTATTCCTCGCATCACGGGTAGCAAATCCACTAAACAGTGGTATAACGATCTTGGGGATTTACCCTCATTTATAATCTTACCCAAGTGTGGTATAACGATCTTGGGGATTTACCCTCATTTATACTCTTACTCAAGCAGGTGGTATAACGCCTCGGGGGTTTACCCTCATTTATACTCTTACCCTATCTCAACCTACCATTATACATAACATAAGCCCTACCGCTTATCATACATAACATAAGCACTACCGCTTATCATACAATAAATAAGCAAGTTAAGAATAACTTTATTAGTCTTATTCATGTACATTTTATTTTAGTTTACTTAAGGCACTAACATGTCATTATAACCGAGTTTAACCCAAAGTACTACGATTTCTATTCTTTTAAAATGACTCATTTTCATATAAAACTTCCAAGATACTAATAACCGTAGTATCAAGTCATAACTACATTTTAAGACAAGTCACAATACCTTTTAGAAAATACATTTTCGCTTCTAAATCAAGTGACTTCTTTCTTTAAAACCTTAAGCAATTGATGCCTTTAAATCAATTTGTCTTTCGTTATTTCAAGTCATTTAACATACTTAAATTACTTAGAGTAAACCACTCTTTTTAACTTTCCATAAAGCTATTATAACCAACTTTCCATAAAGCCGTTATACTAGCTTTATACATTAGCAACTTACATACTTCTTTATAACCAAGAGACTTAAACTTTCCAACAAAACAAGTATCAATAATACTTTCAACATACTTAAAGTTTCTTAACTTTTGAAAACCAAGATATCCTTAATATTTAAACAAGTGAGTTAATTCCCTAACTCAATCAACTTGGACATTCTTAAAATAAGCCAAGGATATCAAATGGACCTAGATTGTCAAAATCTTCAGACGCTCACCGTACTATACATTTACAACTTATTCATGCTCAAGAGATAAGAAAGTTCCACATACCTCTTCGGTCTAATCCACTTGCTAAGTCCAATTCTCCGTACGTAGTATGTCAACCTATAATGGCCATAATACGTCTATTAACTTCTTACTTCAAACGTAGAATATTCCAAGTGCAAAGTCACTAAATTCTACGGAAAATCGGACAGCACTTCCTTTGTTTCTACATACTTTGCCACCTTTTTCAAGGCCGAATTCAATAACCAAACACGCCACATTGAAGGCCCAACAATGCAATTAATCAATAGGGGATTACACGCCTACTAGACGTGTAAAATTCCGCCCCACAAACGATATCAAACTAATACAATCTATTAGTCCAATTCGGCCACATTGAGACACAATAACACCAATTCTTATCCAATTTCCATTTAAATCCAAGTTGTTAGCATAACATGATATTAAGTCGCAATCAATTATAACTACTATAATCTTCAAGTAAGTAACATGCGACGATTCTAATAAACGACCAAATTGTAATCCAACTTCACAAGGCTTAAATGACATTTCAGATTTAAAGATACAATCAATCCATAATACTTATAAAACTTCAACACATATACTTCATGCTAGCAAACATGTAAGGCTAACAACAATATATAATCTTGTAACACTTAAGAGCCAAGATTATTACCTCAACGATTCTTAATCCAACTCCAATTCTGAAGTCGCTCCTTAGCAACTTAGAGCCTCTTCTAGACACTTCAATCCGCTTCTTGAGACCCTTAGAACAACACCAACAAGTTTCCTTCAATCTTCCAAACAAAACCTAGAAAAGCAATTAGGTTTTCACCTTGCGACTAATACGAAAACTATCTTTTTCCGGGATTTTTCTATTGAGATACCCTTAAAATACTCTTAGGAACCTTGGTTTAAAGTATGGGGATTATTGGACAAAAATTGAAAATCTTCCTCTTGAAAAAGTCCAATCACATGAGCTTCATCCTCGCTCTTCAACTTTTCTAATTTTTCTTTAAGTGTTCAAGACTTGTCTTGCACAAGTGGATGACTATATAACCAAACGGATGGTTAAGATTAGAACACTTGTGTGGTTTGATGAGATTCATTTAAATATCAAGTTACGCTGGGTCATTGACTTGGTCAATGTTCTCAAGCTCTTAGCCTAGCAAGACATTCATCTTAAATATGGTCAAATGACCATTCTACCCATGCACAATTCGTTCAAGACCATTAAGGGGGGTGACACGTGTCGCCCTCCCGTTCGTCGCAATATTTCATTTTCCGACAAATTCCAAAATTCCGATAAATTTTTACTGCCTCAAATCTTAACATTTTTGAGTTCTTACGCACGCTCTTATAAACATATCCCAAATTCCGGTGTAACATTCTTTCCTCTTAGAAACATTCGTCCCCGAATGTTCTTTCGAGAGTCAAACTTAAAGATAGCGACATAGTCTTCTTTTACAACCCCTACATACCAATAATACCACACGAGGCCACACAACAATACTCATACTAAAATGTCGTTCAACCCCACGTGTCAACGCTTGCTATCCGCATAAAGCTTCACGACTCTAAGCTTACTAATAATCTTTTCCGGATAAGCTTCGCCTTATCCACAGCACGCTGAATCAAGTATGGACCAAATAACTAAACCTCGCCTATGTCGAACCATCCAACCGACGATCTACACTTTCTTACATACAAGGCCTCATACAGGGCCATCTGAATACCGAAGCGGTATCTCTATCGTACGTAACACAACAAGAGGCAATTAACCCTCCCGGCTATTTCTGAAATCAAGAACACAGGCCCGCAACCTATCCTCAAGTTCCTGGATAGTACGCTCTGCATGTCCGTCGGTCTGAGGGTGTAATGCAACACTGAGACTCACCTGTGTCCCTAAAAACCTTCTGAAAAACCTCTAGACGTTATCTGTAATCGAGCTCATTTGTCTGACATCATAAACGTATGAACCCCGTGAAGTCTCACAATCCCCCTGCTATAAAAGCTAGCACGAACCTCAGCCGAGTAAGTGGTCCTAACTGAAAGAACACGGCTGGTTTCTCACCTATTTACTACGACTCCTGTGGAGTCGCACTTCCTCTTAGTACGATGCCACCCTGTATCAAGATCCATTTTAAATACCGCCCATGTCTAAGTCGGGGTCTAAATCGCCTGTAATAGCCCACTGGGCTTCTGGTGTTCAACCATGACCTGCTACTAATTCGGATATTAAGCAACAACTCTGCTACGTCCCTTTTCCTGGCCATCTTACCCATACATACATCCGAGGTCACGACACAACTTAGTCGACTCAACAATTTGAGCAATAATCATCAGATGCCTCCCTAAAACTCGCCGACTAGTCCTCGCAGCATCGTACACACAATCTATCTCATATCACAAAGACTCTCATCCTGCTACTCAAATGTGTTTTTTCTCCTGAGAGCCGATTCGATACCGTGATCATAACCGATCCTCATATCGCCGCTTCTTTACCTCCTCAACGACTAAGACTCAAAGAACCTCTCTGATCTAAACTTCATTAACCTTGAAACAAATAATCGAACCCTAGGCTCAGAATCAAGAATCTCACGACCACGCCCGCCTATCCGCCGCTTATCCGCATACTACCCTTAGATCCTCGACTAAGAGTATCTTTAATCGCCTTGGCTTTCCCGGGTGGTATAGATATCGATATCACAATCCTTGAATAACTCTAACCACCGCTGCCGTGAAATTCTACCGCTCACTCAGATATACCTGAGGCTTTGTGGTTCGCACAAATATCCACATGAAGTCTATATAAACGCCATGCCCCAAATCTTCAAGGCATGATTTAACCGCCACAACTTCTAAATCTAAGTGGCGTAATTTCATTTCCTCGCTCCCTAACTACCGGAAAACATAGGCTCTATCCTTATCTGGTCATACAAGACACAACCCAGCCCAACACCCAATGTGCTATCATAATAACCTAACCTCTAGTATTTCGTGAGGAGTTAGAATCAGTAGTCGAGTCAACTTATCTTCCAATAATCGAAGCCTTTCTCATTCTTGGTAAATATTCGGTATCCTTAATCTCACCTATGGTTCCTGCTTCCTTTCTCTCAGTAACCAAACTTGGTCACTAAAATTAGATTTGATTCCTTTGCTTGCCTCCCGGCTAAGACTTCACAATCACAATTTATGGAGTGGGGATTTCTGATCTCATAAAGTAGTAACCCGATTTTCCTTTCCGCCAGAGCCTATAGCTAGGTGTTACCACATTTCCTAAATGTTTTTACTTCCCATTATTTACTAACGGTCTTACACCACCAGGGTAATCATATCTCGTGCAACTTACATAACCATAGTCGATTCTCCTTTATCATTCTGGTCATAACCTTACCTTATGCTTATTATTAGCAAAAGTATTTCTATCTTGATTCATAATCGCATAGCTTCATATATGCGCATTTCACCCGCATTTTTCCTCACGACACTTCCTCGACCATTTCAGAACGCTGCTCTTAATCACCCCAACACAATACTTTTCCCACGCTACCTAAGATCGAACCTATGGCATGACGGACATCAAGACCTTACCAGCCTCCTATCCTTCGCCTAACGATTACGGGTACACATAACTCCATAATACGTGAAACCGCCCTTTTACGCAAGAGAACTTATCTCCATTTCTTAAACTTTCCTCGAGCCACAACCATAATCACAGGTCCTCTTACGGTCCAAAGAATTATCTAATCATCACGCACCGCCTTTAAGTTCGTAGATTTTCCAACCCACCAAAGATGCCCTCACTTTCCACGGCAAAGACTGCATTTATTTTATTATTGCCTTGTACATTTTCCCCGAAATTATCCGGGCGTCATGGCCCCGATCGCCACACCAAACCAACTCCAAGTACCTCCAAGGGCACTTAACATAAATTCCTTCAAATTCAATTATTACCTACTTTCACCAATTTACTCAAGTGAACAAGTCACACAGACTTAAAAAGAAAACAACGATGCCAAAGCAAGGAAGGATAATTCATCGTTACTACCACTTCTCTTCCTTTACACTGGATAATCAGCTTACCAGAAAACTGGAATCGAGCCAATCTATCTCTGCAGTTAACGTTGGCATAACAAGAGGTCAACTAACCCGTACTCATAATGACCTCAATGTCTCGCTAGGTCCGCTAGTGGTCCAACGATCGATTGTTACCGAAATTATCTACCCGCCGCCTACCACCCAACACTCACTGTGTAGTCACCTCGAAAGGTCCTCATGGATTCAGCTTTATTTCTTTACACTTGGTTGCTTTCTTTTCACCGTCGCATTTCTTCCGTAATTCCAAACTTATACTAGCATACGCATAAATTCCATACTACTCGCCTCCACTTTCGAGTTACTAAATTAAACAATATAAGGCCCATTCCGGCTCACAACCTGTTCCGGAACACGCTCACTAACCCAGAAAATGATTAACTAAACTTGGCCTTGCACCCTCGTGACTCGCCACATAGCTGATTATTACCAATTGATCCCATACCATTTCAAGGTACGGGCACTCTTAATAGGTCCCCAACCCGACTCGACATCGATTTAACTCTTTTCCTTGGTCTGTCTTTACTTTTTACTACCCGAGAAGACCTTATATACCTAAGGTCTCGTGGTTATCACATTCTTAGGCTCGTAATTTCCATGCTCCATGTCTACCTTATCAGTCCCCCCGTAAACGGGTACAAAACTTATCGTAATACCATAATCGTATTGTCTTGACCACAACAACCATACTTACTCCATAATGATCTCACCCGCATCATTCTCGAAATCCTACTACGAGCTCAATCTATTAACATAGTCTTCCATTAATTCCTTAATAATAACTTCTTAAGGGTCCATTTCTTCTCGCATAAATTTCATCATTTCCTAATTATCCCAAATTAGTACGTGAAACTCGAGAATTCATTAAACTGCTCCATACCTTCCCAGATTTATTTAGTCCTTACCAAATCTCGTAATCTAAAATCATTCTAGGCAACACGCTGCCCGACTTCATACATAAATCCGTATAGTTTTATGACACAATACCAACTACAAACATTACCAACCCGATACGCAATCCACATAATCTTTCCCGGTCATCACGCTTTCTCGTAGTCGCAAAGAATCATAACTTGTTATGAGAGAGATCACACGACCAACTCGCTCCGTGATCGTGCCTTACCCCGCACCCTAGTGATACAACATCGAGTAATCACGAACATAATACACATACATGAAACAAATGAAGTACAAAACAAGAATTTGAGGAAAACTTGCCTTTCGCATATATAAATAACAACTTACAAATGAATAGTTTAATCCTTTTTACAAACCCCGCCACAACAAGATTACATGCACTTAAGAAAAAGATACGATAACAATGGCGGACAGTGGCCCCGCCATACCCCAATGTAAATACCTACAACGACAGTGGACTATACCAAGATAAGCCTCCAGAGAACTGAGCTTTCCCAAACGCTGAATCGCGACTCCTAAGAGCGAGGATCAACGATCGTGTACCTTTACTCGCAGATGAACGCACTTCAAGGAGGTCAAGACAAAAATTTAGTATGCGAAATCAAAATATCAGAATGAAATCATAGTAGTCTATATAAAGCAGAGACATGTATGATAACCAAACTACGCTCACAATAAATAAGCAATATATCAAGTCGTGGACTCACGCCAAGTCATCACTCAAATACATAAATACGGGTCTCACGCCCACAACATCAATCATGCCCGTGGAATACCTTCCTCACCGCGGCAATAATGATAGAAAAGCACCAAGGAACACACATGAACAACAGTCCCACTGCGTCTAAATAAAACAAGACAGGTAAGACGTAAGGCATAGCCGACTACTAACACCTACAAGATTAACAAGGTCAGAAATCGAATCATGATATCTGCTCTGCATCATTACATGATCAAAGCCGTCACCGCTCGCAATATCAAATGCGCGCCTAGCCTCGAACTCCCGCAGCCCGCATAGGCCAATCTCATAGGCCCGCATGAGGTATAACCCCGCATCGAGGGTAGCTACCCCCGATCGCCCCGACTCGCACCGCACGGCCACATGCATCGCATGACCATAAAGGCCGCACACTAACCTCGAACTCGTAGTTCGCATAGGCCCTCAGACCCGCATGCAGGTATTCTCAATCACGGTCCTGCATCACTCGAGTCTACCCCGCACGGAGGGCGCCTTAACCCCTAAACACGCGAGTGGTATAATACCAACATAACGCTTTATCGCTTAAACATCATAAGCACAATCAAGGGAAAATCCCTTTACACAAACATCACGTATCACTAACACACGAGCATCCTAATATGATTACTTATCAAATCAACACGAAGGTATTACAAGGCTATCACAAACCAACACAATCCAGCTTATACACACAAGGTACATTCTATTGTATGATTAACAAGATCTGTATCTATTCTCAAAGTACTTCATACATTATCTTTTAAAAGATACGTTACGCTTACAAAAGTCACACAATACCCGTAGTATATGAAAACTAGAGTGATTATTCTTTGAAGTAAAGCAAAACACTTCTCTTTGTAAAATCAAGTAACAACATTATTTCTCAAACGCCCAAGTTTGCCTAATTTCAAATGTTCACGCTTACTTTAGAAAGGTTTCAGAGTTCATAGTCTTATTCATTTAAGAATATAATTCTCCTTTAAACTATCCGAGAAACATAAGCCTTATATGTGAGTAGATATTCTTGTTTATAACAATCTTATTACAAAGTTGCATGATCTAGGAAATATCATTTTGTCTCATCTTAGCTTCTATGCAGATGGAAGTTTCTACCGGTTTTAATAATACTTAACTGCCAAAATATTTCCTTTATTAACGCCGCAGTTGGTTTGTCGATACACATTCCGATTTCCAAATCAAGAAACATTCTTAAGCCGTTATACCTAACTTCCCATAAAGCTAGTATAACTCTTAAGTTTTTCAAAACCAAGTATTACTTCTTCTTTCAAATGATTCAAAAATCTTTGAAAAACTTCAAGTTCTTTATTAACACATAACAAACCGCTTATAGTTCAAATCGCTACCTTTTAAAACCACAAGTATTTTCTACCAACATAAAGTCATATAACCAACTTCCCATAAAGCCGTTATAACACTTTATGTTTTAAACCAATCAAATACATTTAGCACATGACGCTCACCGCACTACATAGTTCACACATATCATGCTGTAAGAGATGTGAAGAGGTTCACATACCTCGCGACGAGTATCGACTAATAGCAAAACGCCCAAGTACTTCCAACCGCCTGGCTACTCCTTAAGTCAAGTAGATCGCGCCACACGTAGTACTCAACCTATAAGGCCACAAGGCGCTTATTAATATTTAGATCCCTACGAGAACATTCTACGTAAAATTGGCAAAGACTCCCGCAACAAACAGAAATCTCCTCCTCTATCTGGGCCGCTACCAAGCCAACCAGTGGGTTATAAGTCTAAACCGACGTACAATTCTACCTCACGTAAAAGCTACACAAGTTCATCAGAATACACCCCATGTAAATACATCAAGACTTCTTCTTTCAAAAGGTTTCTTATTATTCAGCTTAAGTCAAAAGACATTGCCGATAACTACGCTCGCTTCTATATATAGTATACTTCAACTATATAATCATACAACATGTAATTTCCAATTACAATAGAGGACAAGATATTTACCTCGATAAGCCCATAATTATCCGAGTTTAAATGTCGATCCCGAGCAAGGTTTAGCTCCTACTCCGCGCGCTCCAACCCGCCTCCAAACAACCCTTAGAAGTTCTAACCAACTTCTACTTATTACTCCAACCAACCATGGAGATTTTCCTGTGGTTTCGGTTTTGTGACTAAGGGAAGTATAATAGTATTTCGGCTTTTCAGATAAGATAACCTTAGAATACTACAAGGTATACGCTAAGGTAATTGGGCATTATAACAATACTTTTGAGAGTATTTCTACCAAGAGTGGTATTATACGAAAACAACTAGGCTAGTGGGTACCCCACGGCTAGCACCCTGCCGAGTGGGGAGAGCTCTCGCCAAGGGCCTTTCAGTGGAGAGGGGCTCGACGAGAGTCAACAAGAGGGGAGAGGAGGGATTTAACACTTAGAATTATTTGGAATGGATGAAGAAGTCATCCAAAGAGGGGTATTTATAGTCTAGCAAAGGCCAACCAATGGCCAAGATCATGCCAAGTGCATAGCAAGTGTAGGCCAAGATCTCGCCAAGTGCACCTTATCCATCTACCACAAAAATATCCTACCAACCCTTGACCAAACAAGGCCAATTGGCCCACTTTGAACCGCCCACAACGCAGCTCCAACGAGAGGTGCCAAGTGGCGCCTCGTTGGTCTAAAATATTTCGCCTCTAAAAATCCGCAAAAATTAAAAATGACATAGCCGAAATTCCCTACGAAAGTCGTGGAAAACGCTTTAAAAACGACTTAACCGTGTCAGGCACAAATAAATTTCGCCAAGCCACTTTCTCAAGTTCAAATTTTCTACGCACGCCCCACGCATATACTGGAAATACGGGTATAACATTCTCCTCTCTTAGAAACATTCGCCCCGAACGCTCCTTCTAAGTCTCAAACAAACGCAAGGCCAAGATAGTCTTCACTACCATACTTACGAAACAATCCCGCCACAATGGCCACGTAAACAATCACAAGAAAAATACTTACATCCAAGTCCACGAGGAATCACCTCTAACATCACCACAAACACCTCTCTCCGGGGTCTAAAATATACTTCCTCCACACTTTTTTTTTCCAAACAAAAGAAATGGTCACATCTATGCTCGCCATACATGCTCGCTTCTTCCCGATACCACTTTTGTCACTTTGCCGCGAGGTTCTAGTGTCACTCCGGCGACCCAACAAATGGTACCGGACTACATGCGATCCCCGAGGTCGTCAGACACTGAATCCTTACCACATTTCGATACCGCTCGCCTCCAAAACTCGGGTTATCATCTTCAACTTGGTCATCATTAGTCGAATACTGACGGATCTCCGATTTCCTTCTCGAACATAACACGAACGATCGACGACCGCTTCCTAAGTCGGACGGCAAATGCTAACATATAGGCAACCCGCCTATTCTTCACGAACTCAAAGGCCCAAAGTAACTCGCAAGTTCCTCTCAGATTCCAAAACTCGCCACACCCAACCCGGTGGTATTTTCAAGAAGACCGACCACAACTCAACTCTAAGCGCTGCCGCGATTATTTGCACGATTTCTCCGAGTCGCGTAACCTCTTTCTAGACAAGCTTTACTCTATCCACAAATACCGGAACAAGCTCAACCAACTATTCAATCTCGCCAACATCGAACCAATCGATCGGCGATCACACATCCGCCCCTACAAGGCTTCATAAGGCGACATCCGAACACCGAAATGGTAGCTTAAACACTCCTTCAACAGAGACAACAATTTCGCAACTATCCTCGAAATTCAAACACCGCCCGAGGCGAATGTGATTTCGAGACTTACTGAAGTTTCTAACCTTGCTCGTAAAACCTCCGTAAAAGAAACACCGCAACCTGGCTCCACTGTCGCCATAAGGCGGGTAGGCACCTCGCACTTTACAACCTTTCTCGATATATCATCTCGCATAACCCTTCGCGAGTAAACGGCCTTTGCAGAGACAAGACGGCCGACTCCTCGCCCGACCATCGTCGAACGATCCACGACCAGACTGTTAACTAAACTCGCCTAACACCTCGCGACTTATCACAAGGCGACCACCACAACCGACTTCACCACCAAACAGCCGCGGGTTGACCCGCAACGTGGCTCAACCCGACCCGCAACGCCGCACCATACTAGCTCCCGAACCTAACAATCTCACTAATCACGCTACTTAAAACCTAGCGGCCTTCTTAGCTCAACTACCCTCTTCCTTCCACACTACTCAGTGACTAATCCCACAAACATAACTCACGCACTATGCACTCCTATAAGTGGTCAAACATAAACAATACATCTTTTACTCGAGACGGCCTTACCTCTAAGGTCTCTACGTATAAAACTCTAAGGCTCACACCTTCTCTATCCCCAAAATCTTACTCTGCTAACCCACCATGATTTCTAATCACAACTAACACAATCGCTATCGTAACATAGCACTTAAGGTATACTCACCTTATCACATAAACAAAACTCTGGGGTTAAAGATATATCTATATTCATCGCTTTACTCCCTTAGTCGTTTAATCAAACTCGCTCGTAGGCGATAGCTGGCGAAGATGACAAACTACCCACCGATCCTCAAGGCTAAGTCCTCCCGCAAGGACACTTTTTCGACATCGACCGACGGCCATAGGTACAACAAGTACCAACTAAAAGACGAAATTCTCGAGATGCTCGCCACACCGCGAACACCGAGAAAATCAATCCAGATGGCCGAACCTTCGCGGATCGGAACCTAAGCTCGAGCTCACCAACTCCCGCATACCCCGAACGCCCCAACCCCGCGGGGACCTTCGCATCGCGGATGCAAATTCGGCCGCGCAGGCGACTCGCTAAAGTTACCAGCGACCTTGCCGCTCGCCTCTTCTACCGCCCTTCGTTAACCCGCCGATCTCTACATCGCCTCGGCCACGCGCAAAAAGCCCGCATACGTGCCATGCTCAAGCCTAATCAAGAATTACTTTGCACAACCTCTTAGATAGTCATCAAGACTCGCAGACATCGGTATACTCTATACTCATCGCTCTGGCCGCGAATCAAGGTCCAAACATCGCGGCCGCAGAGAACCGCCGCCGCGGTTAAAACTCGCTGGGCTAGTGACGCCGCAGTAACTCCCGAACGAAGCACTATCCTAGGTAATGATTTGCCTCGTGCTCCTCGCCACCCTCTCAACTCTACTGCAGCCTCCTGGCCGCTTGCCCTCCCGGCCCGGCTGCTCACGCGAGGCATAACGATAAGTGAAATAATTTCGCCGTAGGTCCAACTAACAACACAAATTTCTAAGGCACGATCTCAGAGTGAGAAGAATAGAAACCAATCCTAAATACCCTATAGCCTCCTCGACATCGCGTGGTGCACAACACACCGATAATCAAGACTTCATCGATACGGCTCAGACACTTTCCGAGGATTAATCGCTTCGATACCACTTTTGTCACGACCAACTCGCCTGGATCGTGCCTTACCCGCACCCTAGTGATACAACATCGAGTAATCACGAACATAATACACATACATGAAACAAATGAAGTACAAAACAAGAATTTGAGGAAACTTGCCTTTCTAAGATATATAAATAACAACTCTTACAAATGAATAGTTTAATCCTTTTTACAAACCCCGCCCACAACAAGATTACATGCACTTCTAAGAAAAAGATACGACAACAATGGACAGTGGCCCCGCCATACCCCAATGTAAATACCTACAACGCAGTGGACTATACCAAGATAAGCCTCCAGAGAACTGAGCTTTCCCAAACGCCGAATCGTGACCCTAAGAGCGAGGATCAACGATCGGTGTACCTTTACTCGCAGATTTAACGCACTCAAGCGAGGTCGCATAACAAAAATTTAGTATGCGAATCAAAATATCAGAATGAAATCATAGTAGTCTATATAAAGCAGAGACATGTATGATAACCAAACTACGCTCACAATAAATAAGCAAATATATCAAGTCGTGACTCACGCCAAGTCATCACCAAATACATAAATACGGGTCTCACGCCCACAACATCAATCATGCCCGTGAATACCTTCCTCACCGCTAGCCAACGATAGAAAAGCACCAAGGAACACACATGAACAACAGTCCCACTGCGTTCAAATAAAACAAAGACAGGTAAGCACGAAGGCATAGCCGACTACTAACACCTACAAGCATTAACAAGGTCGTGAAATCAATCATGATATCCGCCTGCATCATCACATGATCAAAGCCGTCACTCGCAATATCAAATGCGCGCGCCTAGCCCTCGAACTCCCCGCAGCCCGCATAGGCCAATCTCATAGGCCCGCATGAGGTATAACCCCGCATCGAGGGTAGCTACTCCCAAGATCGCCCCGACTCGCAGTCCGCACGGCCACATGCATCGCATGACCATAAAGGCCGCGACACTAACTCGAACTCGTAGCTCCGCATAGCCCTCAGACCCGCATGAGGTATTCTCAATCACGGTCCTGCATCACCGAAGTCTACCCCGACGGAGGGCGCTTAACCCCTAAACACTGAGCGGTATAATACCAACATAACAGCTTTATCGCTTAAACATCATAAGCACAATCAAGTGGAAAATCCTTTACACAAACATCACGTATCACTAACACACGTAGCATCCTAATATGATTACTTATCAAATCAACACGAAGGTATTACAAGGCTATCACAAACCAACACAATCCAGCTTATACACACAAGGTACATTCTATTGTATGATTAACAAGACGGCATCTATTCTCAAAGTACTTCATACATTATCTTTTAAAAGATACGCTACGCTTACAAAAGTCACACAATACCGTAGTATATGAAAACTAGAGTGATTATTCAAGTAAAGCAAAACACTTCTCTTTGTAAAATCAAGTAACAACATTATTTCTCAAACGCCCAAGTTTGCCTAATTTCAAATGTTCACGCTTACTTTAGAAAGGTTTCAGAGTTCATAGTCTTATTCATTTAAGAATATAATTCTCTTTAAACTATCTCGAGAAACATAAGCCTTATATGGAGTAGGATATTCTTGTTTATAACAATCTTATTACAAAGAAGCATGATCTAGAAATATCATTTTGTCTCATCTTAGCTTCTACGCAGATGGAAGTTTCTACCGGTTTTAATAATACTTAATCACAAAATATTTCCTTTTATTAACGCCGCAGTTGGTTTGTCGATACACATTCTCGATTCAAATCAAGAAACATTCTTAAGCCGCTATACCTAACTTCCCATAAAGCTAGTATAACTCTTAAGTTTTTCAAAACCAAGTATTACTTCTTCTTTCAAATGATTCAAAAATCTTTTGAAAACTTCAAGTTCTTTATTAACACATAACAAGCCGCTTATAGTTCAAATCGCTACCTTTTAAAACCACAAGTATTTTCTTACCAACATAAAGTCATATAACCAACTTCCCATAAAGCCGCTATAACACTTTATGTTTTAAACCAATCAAATACATTTAGCACACGCACGCCTACCGCACTACATAGTTCACACATATCACGCTAGAAGAGATAGAAGAGGTTCACATACCGCGACGAGTATCGACTAATAGCAAAACGCCCAAGTACTTCCAACCGCCGGCTACTCCTTAAGTCAAGTAGATCGCGCCACACGTAGTACTCAACCTATAAGGCCACGCGCGCTTATTAATATTTAGATCCCTACGAGAACATTCTACGTAAAATTCGCAAAGACTCCCCGCAACAACAGAAATCTCCTCCTCTATCGGGCCACTACCAAGCCAACCAGGGGTTATAAGTCTAAACCGACGTACAATTCTACCTCACGTAAAAGCTACACAAGTTCATCAGAATACGCCATGTAAATACAGCTCAAGATTTTCTTCGAAAAGGTTTCTTATTATTCAGCTTAAGTCAAAAGACATCGCCGATAACTACGCTCGCTTCTATATATAGTATACTTCAACTATATAATCATACAACATGTAATTTCCAATTACAATAGAGGGACAAGATATTTACCTCGATAAGCCCATAATTATCCGAGTTTAAATGTCGATCCCGAGCAAGGTTTAGCTCCTACTCTGCGCTCCAACCCGCTCCAACAACCCTTAGAAGTTCTAACCAACTTCTACTTATTACTCCAACCAACCATGGAGATTTTCCTGTGGTTTTGGCTTTGTGACTAAGGGAAGTATAATAGTATTTCGGCTTTTCAGATAAGATAACCTTAGAATACTACAAGGTATACGGCTAAGGTAATTGGGCATTATAACAATACTTTGAGAGTATTTCTACCAAGAGTGGGTATTATACGAAACAACTAGGCTAGTGGGGTACCCCACGGCTAGCACCCCAAGGAGTGGGGAGAGCTCTGCCAAGGGGCCTTTCAAAGTGGAGAGGCTCTCGACGAGAGTCAACAAGAGGGGAGAGGAGGGATTTAACACTTAGAATTATTTGGAACGGATGAAGAAGTCATCCAAAGAGGGGTATTTATAGTCTAGCAAAGGCCAACCAACGGCCAAGATCACGCCAAGTGCATAGCAAGTGTAGGCCAAGATCTCGCCAAGTGCACCTTATCCATCTACCACAAAAATATCCTACCAACCCTTGACCAAACAAGGCCAATTCGGCCCACTTTAACCGCCACAACGCAGCTCCAATGAGAGGGTGCCAAGGCGCTTCTTGTTGGTCTAAAATATTTCGCCTCTAAAAATCCGCAAAAATTAAAAATGACATAGCCGAAATTCCCTACGAAAGTCGTGGAAAACGCTTCCGAAAAAACGACTCTAACCGTGTGTGCACAAATAAATTTCGCCAAGCCACTTTCTCAAGTTCAAATTTTCACGCACGCCCCACGCATATACGGAAATACGGGTATACCAGACGACCCTAACCATACAAATTTCATCGCACGATCTCAGAGCGGTAAGAATGGAAACCAATCCTAAATGTCTCGCAGTTTCCGACATAGACGTGGTGCACAACACACCGATAATCAAGACTCTTGCACTAGACACGGTCAGACACTTTCCGAGGACTAATCGCTCGATACCACTTTTGTCACGACCGATTCTCAAGCTCGCGATCGGTGCCCTACCCGCACCCTCTGTGATACATCGAGAATAGCAATGAACATACACAACCGATAAAATGCTTAAACATAACACAACCATGTACTAGCCGAGCAAGTGCCACCTTCCGTAAACTATACAAATAAAACAAGACATTTTTTTCTTTACAACCCAAACTACAATGTGACTACTGCACTCTAAGAATAATAACTCATGATGTGCTCTCCATACCCCGAATGTACAACAACCACAATACTGGGATAAGCCTCCTAATAAAAGAGTTTCAACAAATAACAAAGGATCCTAAGAGCGGGATCAAAGAACTCAGCACTCTACCGCATGCATTTAACGCAGCTTCAAGGAGGTCAGACACACGTACTCAAATATGTGAAATCAGCATCAGAATGAAATCATAAGTCTATAATAAAATCGAGACAGTATGATAACTCAATTAATAAAGACATGCCTTACTAACAATGAGAGTAATCAAAAGTATACTTTACAACATAAAATGCGAAGCTCGCGATCAAAAGCAGACCACCCGCCCACAGATTATTGAGCAATCCTACTCCCGACTATTTCACCCGCATAGATCGCTGGACCCGCATGAGGTATTCCTCGATAGTCGCACTACCGCACGGGACTATTTCACCCGCATAAGCCCATATGACTCGCATGAGGTATTCCTCAGATCACGGGTAGCAAATCCACTAAACAGGTGGTATAACGATCTCGGGATTTACCTCATTTATACTCTTACCCCAAGAAAGTGGTATAACGATCTTGGGGATTTACCCCTAATTTATACTCTTACCCTGAAGAAGGTGGTATAACGACTTGGGGGTTTACCCCTCATTTATACTCTTACCCTATCTCAACCGGCCATTATACATAATATAAGCCCTACCGGCTCATCATACATAACATAAGCACTACCGGCTTATCATACAATAAATAAACAAGTTAAGAAATCCCCCTAACTTCTTATTAGTCTTATTCATATACACTCTCATTTTAGTTTACTTAAGGCACTAACATGTCATTATAAATCTGGGAGTTTAACCCAAAGTACTACGTACTTCTATTCTTTTAAAATGACTCATTTTCATATAAAACTTCCAAGATACTAATAACCGTAGTATCAAGTCATAACTACATTTTAAGTGTCACGACCCGATTCCGGGCCCGTGACTGGTGCCTTACCCCGGGCACCTTAGTGATACAACATCAGAGTAATCAATGAACATAAACGATACAAGACATATTATGAAATATGAAACAATAACTGAGAAAACTTGTCTTTCTAAGATATATATAAACAACAACTTTTTCAACATGAACAGCTTTAACTTTTTACAAACCCCGCCACAACAAGATTATGCACTTAAGAAATTATACGACAACAATGGCGACAGGCCCCGCCATACCTGAATGTAAACACTCTACAACAACAGGAACTATACCATCGATAAGCCTCCGAGCAACTGAGCTTTACCAAACGCTGAATCGGACTCCTAAGAGCGAGGATCAATGATCGTGTACCTTTACTCGCAGATGTAACGCACTCGGGCGAGGTCAAGACATAACTGTACGAAGTATGTGAAACTAAAATATCAGAAATGAAATCATAATAGTCTATAAAGCAGAGACACATATGATAACCAAACTACGCTTCACAATAATAAGGCCATGTCAAGTCGTGACTCACGCCTCAAGTCATCACTCAAATATAACAACGGGTCTCACGCCACAACATCAATCATGCCCGTGGAATACCTTCCTCACCGCCAGCTTTATGATATAAAAGCACCAAGGAACACACATGAACACCGTGTCCCACTGCGCTATAATAACACGCATGGTAAGTACGAAGGCATAGCCGATTACTAACACCTACGCACAACAAGGTCATGAATCAGATTATAAGATCTCGCTTGCATCGCCACATGATCAAAGCCGACCACTTGCCCGCAGATCTAATGTGCGCGTCTAGCCTCGAACTTTCCGCAGCCCGCATAGGCCAATCGACGCCCGCATGAGGTATAACCCCGCATCGAGGGTGGCTACCCCCGGCCGCCCCGACTCGCCGCCCGCATGGGCCACAAGTGACCGCATGACCACAAGCGGCCGTGATCTCACCGAACTCCGCAGCCCGCATAGCCCTCGACCCGCACGCAGGTAGTCTCAATCATAGGTCCATCGACTACCGAAGTCTACCCCGCACGGAGGCGCCTAACCCCTAATCATCTCAAGAGATGAGTGATGTATAATACTATTATAACACTTATCGTTAAACAACATAAGCACAACAAAGGAAAACCCTTTACACAAACATCACAAGATACTAACACACGTAGATCCTAGCATGTTTACTTATCAAATCAACAAGAAAGTATTACAAGGCTATCACAAACCAACACAATCAAGTTATACACACAAGATACTTTCTACTATATGCTAACAAGTTCGGGTTTTATCCCCAAAGTACTTCATACATTAACTCTTAAAAGATACGTTACTTTCACAAAAGTCACACAATACCCGTAGTATATGAAAATAGAGTGATTATCTTTCAAGTAAATCAAAACACTTCTCTTGTAAAACTCAAGTAACAACATTATTTTCCAAACGCCCAAGTTTGCCTAATTTCAAATGTTCATGTTTCTTATTTAGAAAGGTTTCAGAGTTCATAGTCTTATTCATTTAAGAATATAATTTCTTTAAACTATCCGAGAAACATAAGTCTTATATGTGAGTAGGATATTCTTGTTTACAACAATCTTATTACAAAGAGCATGATCTAGAAATATCATTTTGTCTCATCTTAGCTTCTATGCAGATGGAAGTTTCTATCGGTTTTAATAATACTTAATCACAAAACATTTCTTTTATTAACGCCGCAGTTGGTTTGTCGATACACATTCTGATTTCCAAAATCAAGAAACATTCTTAAGACGTTATACCTAACTTTCCATAAAGCTAGTATAACTCTTAAGTTTTCAAACAAATCAAGTATTACCTCTTCTTTCAAAATGAATCAAAACCTTTTGAAATACTTCAAGTTCTTTTATTAACACATAACAAGTCGCTTATAGTTCAAATCGCTTACCCTTTAAAACCACAAGTATTTTCTACCAACATAAAGTCGTTATAACCAACTTCCCATAAAGCCGTTATAACACTTTATGTTTTAAACCAATCAAATACATTTAGCACATGTACGTCTACCGCACTACATAGTTCACACATATCATGCCGGAAGAGATAGGAAGAGGTTCACATACCGCGACGAGTATCGACTAATAGCAAAACGCCCAAGTACTTCCAACCGCTGCAACTCCTTTGCCAAGTAGATCGCGCCACACGTAGTACTCAACCTATAAGGCCACAAGGCGCTTATTAATATTTAGGTCCCTTCAGAGAACATTCTACGTAAAATTCGGCAAAGACCTCCTCCCGCAACAAACAGAAAATCTCCTCCTCTATCGAGGCCGCCACCAAGCCAACCAGGGGAGACGCCTAACCCTAATCTGCACAATTCTACCCACTACACTACTACACAAGCTCCACTGTAATACGCCCTATGTAATTACAGCAAGATTCTTCTTTAAATTCAGCTTAAGTCGCAAGACATCGTAAGTATTATTCAGCTAAGTCAAAAGACATTGCCGATAACTACGCTCAGTTCTATATATAGTATACTTCAACTATATAATCTAACAACATGTAATTTCCAATTACAATAGGGGACAAGATATTTACCTCATAAGCCCATAATTATCCAAGTATAAAGTCGATCCCGGCAATCGCTTAGCTCCAACTCCGCGCGCCCAACTCCGCCTCCAAACTACCCTTAGAAGTTCTAACCAACTTACATACTACTCCAACAAACTACGGAGATTTTCCTTAGGTTTCGATTTGGTGACCGACGGAAGTATAATAGTATAATCGGGCTTTTCAGATAAGATAACCTGTAATACTACAAGGTATATGGCTAAGGTAATTGGGCATTATAACAATACTTTGAGAGTACTTCTACCAAGAGTGGTGTATTATATGAGACAACTAGGCTAGTGGGGTACCCCACTACCACACTACAAGGAGTGGGAGAGGGTTTCGCCATGGACCTTTCAAAGCCGGAGAGGCTTTGACGAGAGTCAACAAGAGGGAGAGGAGGGATTTTAACACTTAGGAACATTTAGGAACGGATGAATAAGTCTTCAAAGGACGGGTATTTATAGCAAGTGAAGGCCAACCAATGGCCAAGATTGAGCCAAGTGCTACACAAGTGTAAGGCCAAGATTCACCCAAGTGTCCCTTAACCAACTAACACACAAATATCCTACCAACTCCATGACAAAATGACCAACTTTCGCCAAGCTTGACCGCCTAATTCCAATGAGTAGGTGACAAGTGTCGCCTCTTGTTGGTCCAAAATGTTTCGCCTTCTAAAAATCCGCAAAATAAAATATGGCATAGCCGAAATTCCCTACGAAAGTCAGTGGAAAACGCTTTCACTAAAAACGACTCTAACCGTGTCAGGCACAAAATTAAATCGCCAAGCCTACTTTCTCAAGTTCAAATTTTCACGCACGCCCCACGCATACTCCGAAATACGGTATAACATTCTCCTCCTTAGAAACATTCGCCCGAATGTTCCTTCTAAGTCTCAAAACAAACGTAAGGCCAAAGATAGTCTTCACTACCATACTTACGTAAACAATCTCGCCACAATGGCCACGTAAACAATCACAAAAATACTTTACATCCAAGTCCACAGGAATCACCTCTATCATCACCACAAACACCTCTCTCCTGGTCTAAAATATACTTCCTTCGTGACCTTCTCCTTACAAAAGAAATGATCACATCTATGCTCGCCATACATGCTCGCTTCTTCCCGATACCACTTTTGTCACTTTGCCGCGAGGTTCTAGTGTCACCCGCACCCAACAATTGGTACCGACTACACGTGATCCCCGAGGTCGCCGTGACACTCGAACTCTTACCACATTCTCGATACGGGCTTCGCCAAGACTCAAGTTACTATCTCTAACGTGGTCATCATTAATCGAACACTCGACGGATCTCCGATACTTTCCGAACATAACAATACGAAGACCGACGCACGCTTCCTAAGTCGGACGCCAAAGCTAACATATAGGCAACCCGCCTATTCTTCACATGAACTTAAAAAGGCCCAAAACAACTCGCTAAGTTTCTCGCTTTTTCCAAAGCTCGCCACACCTAACCGGTGGTACTTTCAAGACACCGACCAACTCAACTCTAAGCGCCGCCGACGATTATCCGCGACGATTTCTGAGCCGCTAACTCCTTCTAGACAAGCTTCACTAACCACGTACCGGAACAAGTTCAACTAACCGCTCGAACCTTGCCAACATCGAACCACTGACCGACAACTTACACATCCGCCTCTACAAGGCTTAATAAGGCGACATCCGAACATCGAAATGGTAGCTTAAACACTTTCCACCGAGACAACAATCTTCACAACTACCCTCAAATACACACACTGCCCGAGGCGAACGCGATTCCTAGACTCACCCGAAGTTCTTAACCCCGCTGGTAAAACTTCTAAAAACGAAAATAGCTACAACTCGGGCTTCATCGCTCGACATAAGGCGAAGGTAGGCACCTCGTGCATTCTTACAACCTTTCGATATAACATCTCGCATAACCTCTCACGAAAACGGCCCGAACGAAGAACACATGGGCTGCCCCATCGACTCACCACCGGCCGAACGATCCACGTAACTCGCACAGTTAACCAAACTCGCCTCACACCCGTGACTCTATCACGCGACCACCACAACCGACCCCACCACTAAACAGCCGCGGTTGACCCGCAACGTGGCCTCAACCCGACCCGCAACGCGCACCATACTAGCTCCCGAACCTAACAATCTCACTAATCACGCTATTTAAAACCTAGCGGTCTTCTTAGCTCAACTACCTCTTTCATTCCACACTACTCGTGACTAATCCCACAAGCATAACTCACGTGCACCATGCACCCTATGGGTCAAACATAAACAATACATCTTTTACTCGAGACGGCCTTACCTCAAGGTCTCTACGATACAACTCTAAGGCTCACACCTTCTCTATCCCCAAAATCTACTCTGCTAACCCACCATGATTTCTAATCACAACTAACACATCGCTATCGTAACATAGCACTTAAAGTATACTCACCTTATCACATAAACAAAACTCTAGAGGTTAAAGATATATCTATATCTACCGCTTTCACTCCCTTAGTCGTTTAATCAAACTCCGCCTCGTAGGCTTATAGCTAAGAAGATGACAAACTACCCACCGATTCTCAAGGCCGAGTCCTCCTACCAGACACTCGACATCGACCGACGGTCATAGGTACAACAAGTACCAACTAAAAGACGACATTCCCGAGATGACTCCCGCCACCTCGAACACCGAGAAAACTCAATCTGATTTTGGAACCTTCGCGGATCGTGAACCGAAGCTCGAGCTCGACTAACTCGCATACCCGAACGCCCCGAACTCCGCGAGGACCTTTCAGACCGTGGACGCGCATAACCCATTCGCCGCGAGGCGATCGCCGAAAGTTACCAGCGACTTGCCGCCCGCCCTCTTCTCGCTCTCGTTAACCCGCATTGCATGCTTTCCGCCGCGCATAAGCCCGACCACGCGCCATGCTCTGCTTCCAATCAAGAACTACTTGCACAACCTTCTCGCTGATAGTCATCAAGACTCGCGTACATCGTATACTCGTAGTCAAATCCATAGTTAGTAATGTGGTTGTCTTTTGCAATCCATATTCTCTCGCTCTACGTGGAATCAAGGTTCAAATATCATGGCGCAAATGAACTGGCGCCGTGCCTAAAACTCATTGGGCTAGTGACGCCGCAGTAACTCCCGAACGAAGCACTACCCAGGTAATGATCGCCTCGTGCCCTCGCCACTCCTCAACTCTACTCGCAGCCTCCCGGCCGCTTTGCCCTCGGCCCGGTTGCCCTACGCGAGGCATAACGAGCAAGTGGAAATAATTTCGCGAGGGTCCAACTTACAACACAAAATTTAAGGCACGATCTCAGAGTGAGAAGAATAGAAACCAATCCTAAATACTTATAGCCTCCTCGATTATCGGTGGTGCACAACACACCGATAATCAAGACTTCCGGATCGATACAGCTCAGACACTTTCCGAGGATTAATCGCTCGATACCACTTTTGTCACGACACTATTCCGGCGCGTGATCGTGCCTTACACTCGCACCTTAGTGATACAACATCGAGTAATCGCGAACATAAACGATACAAGACATATTATGAAATATGAAACAATAACTGAGAAAACTTGCTTTCAAGATATATATAAACAACAACTTTTCAACATGAATAGCTTTAATCCTTTTTACAAACTCCGCCACAACAGATTACAGCACTTTCTAAGAAATTATACGATAACAACAATGGCGGACAGGCCCCGCCATACCCCGAACGTAAACACCTACAACAACAGGGAACTATACCATCGATAAGCCTCGAGCAACGAGCTTTACCAACGCAACTGTGACTCCTAAGAGCGAGGATCAATGACCGCGTACCTTTACCGCGCATGAACGCACTCGGGCGAGGTCGCAAGCAACAGAGTATGTGAAACTAAAAATATCAGAAATGAAATCATAATAGTCTATAAAGCAGAGACATGTATGATAACCAAACTACGCTCACACACAAGCAATATGTCAAGTCGTGGACTCACGCTCAAGTCATCACTCAAATATAACAACGGGTCTCACGCCCACAACATCAATCACGCCCGTGGAATACCTTCCTCACCGCCAGCTTTATGGCGATATAAAAGCACCAAGGAACACACATGAACACCGTGTCCCACTGCGCTATAATAACACGCATGTGGTAAGCACGAAGGCATAGCCGACTACTAACACCTACGCACCAACAAGGTCAGCGAATCAGATTATAAGATCGCTCTGCATCGTCACATGATCAAAGCCACCACTTGCGCGCATAGTGATCCAATGTGCGCGCCTAGCCTCGAACTTTCCGCGACTCCGATAGGCCACCGGATCGCCCGCATGAGGTATAACCCCGCATCGAGGGTAGTACTCCCCGCAGCCCCGGACTCGCCGTCGCATGCCACAAGTGACTGCATGACCACGAGGGCCGCATCTCTAACTCCGAACTCCGCAGCTCCGATAGGCCCCGACCGCATGAGGTAGTCTCGAATCATAGGTCCATCGACCACTGAAGTCTACCCCGCACGGAGGCGGCTTAACCGAATCATCTCAAGAGATGAGTGATGTATAATACTATTATAGCGACTTATCGTTAAACAACATAAGCACAACAAAGGAAAACCCCTTTACACAAACATCACAAGATACTAACACACGTAGCATCCTAGCATGTTTACTTATCAAATCAACAAGAAAGTATTACAAGGCTATCACAAACCAACACAATCAAGTTATACACACAAGATACTTTCTACTATATGCTAACAAGTTCGGGGTTTTATCCCCAAAGTACTTCATACATTAACTCTTAAAAGATACGTTACTTTCACAAAAGTCACACAATACAAGTAGTATATGAAAATAGAGTGATTATCTTTGAAGTAAATCAAAACACTTCTCTTTGTAAAACTCAAGTAACAACATTATTTTCCAAACGTCCAAGTTTGCCTAATTTCAAATGTTCATGTTTCTTATTTAGAAAGGTTTCGTAGTTCATAGTCTTATTCATTTAAGAATATAATTCTCTTTTAAACTATCTGAGAAACATAAGTCTTATAATTGAGTAGGATATTCTTGTTTACAACAATCTTATTACATGACCATGATCTAGGAAATATCATTTTGTCTCATCTTAGCTTCTATGCAGATGGAAGTTTCTCTGGTTTTAATAATACTTAATCACAAAACATTTCCTTTATTAACGCTGCAGTTGGTTTGTCGATACACATTCGATTTCCAAAATCAAGAAACATTCTTAAGACGTTATACCTAACTTTCCATAAAGCTAGTATAACTCTTAAGTTTTCAAACAAATCAAGTATTACCTCTTCTTTCAAAATGAATCAAAAACCTTTGAAATACTTCAAGTTCTTTTATTAACACATAACAAGTCGGTTATAGTTCAAATGATTACCCTTTAAAACCACAAGTATTTTCTACCAACATAAAGTCATATAACCAACTTCCCATAAAGCCGTTATAACACTTTATGTTTTAAACCAATCAAATACATTTAGCACATGCACGTCTCACCGTATTACATAGTTCACACATATCATCTTTGGAAGAGATAGGAAGAGGTTCACATACCTCGCGAGTATCGACTAATAGCAAAACGCTCCAAGTACTTCCAATCGTCGCAACTCTTTAAGCCAAGTAGATCGCGCCACACGTAGTACTCAACCTATAAGGCCACAAGGCGCTTTATTAATATTTAGGTCCCTTCAGAGAACATTCTACGAAAATTCAAAGACTCTCCTCCCCAAATGGCAGAAAATCTCCTCCTCTATCGAGGCCGCTACCAAGCCAACGAGGGGTTATACGCCCAACCCTAACTGCACAATTCTACTCCACTGCACTACTACACAAGTTCATCGTAATACAGCCCTATGTAATTACGATTCGGATTCTTCTTTAAATTCAGCTTAAGTCGCAAGACATTGCTGTAAGTATTATTCAGCTTAAGTCAAAAGACATTGCGATAACTACGTTCAGTTCTATATATAGTATACTTCAACTATATAATCTAACAACATGTAATTTCCAATTACAATAGGGACAAGATATTTACCTCGATAAGCCCATAATTATCCAAGTATAAAGTCGATCCCGGCAATCGTTTAGCTCCAACTCCGCGCGCTCCAACTCCGCTCCAAACTACCTCAGAAGTTCTAACCAACTTCTACATACTACTCCAACAAACCATGGAGATTTTCCTTAGGTTTCGATTTGGTGACTGACGGAAGTATAATAGTATAACTGGCTTTTCAGATAAGTATAACCTTAGAATACTACAAGGTATATGGCTAAGGTAATTTGGGCATTATAACAATACTTTTGAGAGTATTTCTACCAAGAGGGGTGTATTATACGAGACAACTAGGCTGTGGGGTACCCCACGGCCACACTACAAGGAGTGGGAGAGGGCTCTCGCCAAGGACCTTTCAAAGGGAGAGGGCTCTTGGACGAGAGTCAACAAGAGGGAGAGGGAGGATTTTAACACTTAGGAACATTTAGGAATGGATGAATAAGTCTTCAAAGGGATGGGTATTTATAGGCCAAGTGAAGGCCAACCAATGGCCAAGATTGAGCCAAGTGCTACACAAGTGTAAGGCCAAGATTCACCCAAGTGTCCCTTAACCAACTAACACACAAATATCCTACCAACTCCATGACAAAAATGACCAACTTTTTGACGCCACTTGTGCTAGGTGTTCAATGAGAGAGGTGACAAGTGTCGCCTCTTGTTGGTCCAAAATGTTTCTCTCGGAAAAATCCATAAAAATAAAATATGGCATAGCGGAAATTCCTACGAAAGTGGAAAAGCGTTTACTAAAACGACTCTAACCGGGTGTTGTGCACAAAATTAAATCGGCCAAGCCTACTTTCTCAAGTTCAAATTTTCTACGTACGTCCTTACGTACATACTCTGGAAATACGGGGTATAACATTAAGACAAGTCACAATACCTTTTTAGAAAATACATTTTCGGGCTTCTAAATCAAGTGACTTCTTTCTTTTAAAACCTTAAGCAATTGATGCCTTTAAATCAATTTGTCTTTCGTTATTTCAAGTCATTTAACATACTTAAATTACTTAGAGTAAACCACTCTTTTTAACTTTCCATAAAGCTATTATAACCAACTTCCCATAAAGCCGTTATACTAGCTTTATACATTAGCAACTTACATACTTCTTTATAACCATGAGACTTAAACTTTCCAACAAAACAAGTATCAATAATACTTTCAACATACTTAAAGTCTCTTAACTTTTGAAAACCAAGATATCCTTAATATTTAAACAAGTGAGTTAATTCCCTAACTCAATCAACTTGGACATTCTTAAAATAAGCCAAGGATATCAAATGGACCTAGATTGTCAAAATCTTGTACGTCTACCGTACTATACATTTACAACTTATTCATGCTCAAGAGATAAGAAAGTTCCACATACCTCTTGGTCTAATCCACTTGCTAAGTCGATTAGCACGTGGTATGTCAACCTATAATGACCATATCGTCTATTAACTTCTTACTTCAAACGTAGAATATTCCAAGTGCAAAGTCACTAAATTCTACGGAAAATCGGACAGCACTTCCTTTGTTTCTACATACTTTGCCACCTTTTTCAAGGCCGAATTCAATAACCAAACACGCCACATTTAAGGCTGACAATGCAATTAATCAATGAGGATTACACGCCTACTAGATGTGTAAATTCAGCCCACAAACGATATCAAACTAATACAATCTACTAGTCCAATTTGGCCATATTGAGACACAATAACACGAATTCTTATCCAAATTCCATTTCAATCAAGTTGTTAGCATAACATGATATCAAGTCGCAATCGATTATAACTACTATAATCTTCAAGTAAGTAACATGCGACGATTCTAATAAACGACCAAATTGTAATCCAACTTCACAAGGCTTAAATGACATTTCGGATTTAAGGCTACAATCAATCCATAATACTTATAAAACTTCAACACATATACTTCATGCTAGCAAACATGTAAGGCTAACAACAATATATAATCTTGTAACACTTAAGAGCCAAGATTATTACCTCAACGATTCTTAATCCAACTCCAATTTTGAAGTCGCTCCTTAGCAACTTAGAGCCTCTTCTAGACACTTCAATCCGCTTCTTGAGACCCTTAGAACAACACCAACAAGTTTCCTTCAATCTTCCAAACAAAACCTAGAAAAGCAACTAGGTTTTCACCTTGTGATTAATACGAAAACTATCTTTTTCTGGGATTTTTCTATTGATATACCCTTAAAATACTCTTAGGAACCTTGGTTTAAAGTATGGGGATTATTGGACAAAAATTGAAAATCTTCCTCTTGAAAAAGTCCAATTGTCGTGAGCTTCATCCCTTGCTCTTCAACTTTTCTAATTTTTCTTTAAGTGTTCAAGACTTGTCTTGCACAAGGGATGACTATATAACCAAATGGAGGGTTAAGATTAGAACACTTGTGTGGTTTGGATGAGATTCATTTAAATATCAAGCTATGTGGGGTCATTGACTTGGTCAATGTTCTCAAGCTCTTAGCCTAGCAAGACTTTCATCTTAAATATGGTCAAATGACCATTCTACCCATGCACAATTCGTCCATGACCATTAAGGGGGGTGATACGTGTCGCCCTCCCGTTCTTCGCAATATTTCGTTTTCCGACAAATTCCAAAATTCCGATAAATTTTTACTCGTCTCAAATCTTAACATTTTTGAGTTCTTACGTACGTTCTTATAAACATATCCTGAAATTCCGGGGTGTAACACAAGTCTTACTTCCTTACTTACGTTCTCAAATACATTTCTTGGAACTACGTGGTGTAACACATGGTGTCACAGTTTATCTCTTTGTCTAGATATGGTCCTACAAGTGTAGTTGATATGAGTGATTGGGTAAATTGGTTTGTTAATGGCTTGGGGACGCACTGTTACACCCCGTAATTCCAATGCATTAATATGAGAACGTACATAAGGAAATAAGATTTGAATATTGGAAGGAAAATAAAAGTACATTTTCTTATGAAAAATTTTTGGAAAAATGTGACGACAGAAAATTTATTTAACTCGGAGTTGGATTCCCTAATATGGATTTATGGACTTAGTATTGTATTATGAATTCTTGGGATTAAGAATATGAGCTAATTGAAAATTTCACAATTTTGGGGGGGGGGGGGGTTTCCATCGAAAATACTATGAGTTGGCTAAGTGTTGGATTAATATTTTGTGAAGAGATTAGTGTGGATTAATTAAGTCTTAGCCTTGGGAATGTTTAGTCCATCGAAATAGAGAAATATTACTAAGTGTGGGAGATATATTATGTATTGAAAGATTTGCTAAAGTGTGGAAGATATTTTCATACAAGTGGACAAGTGGGTCCCCCATCCACTTGTCTTGTGCACACATTATATGTACAAGTGTAGCAAGACTTAGCCTCACAAAATATCTTCATCCAAACTCTCATTGACCTCTCTTCTCCTCCAAATTTTCGAACCAACCCTAAGCCAAGAGAAGATCAAGATCAACTTATTTTCTTTCCAAGATTAAGAACCTTAACTAAGTGCTAAGCCTAGTTCACTCTCCAAGAACCATAAGTCATGGTTTGGCCGAAAATGGTGGTGAAAACCTAGGCTTGTTTATGAACTTTTTGGAAGTAATACAAGAAGGGAAGATGGTTACAAGCTTGTAGTGGATACATGGATGTGATTGGAACTTGAAGAAGTGAAGCTAAGACAAAACTGTGGGCCGAAAGTTAGTGGACTGTTTTGTGGCGTATAATGCTGGAAATTCAGCCACCTATATACATGTTTAAATGTGGTAAAAGCTAATGTATGTCCTAAAGGAATAAGGGTATAGAAAGGTGTTGAAAGGCCTCACATTTTACCCTCGTTATTGTTGGATTGTGGACTGTTTTTATGGACTTTTTTACCGAGATTGTGGACAGTTTTTACGTGAGAAATAGGTGTGTGAATCACCTTGGTTAACTGTTAGGTTGTGCCCTTAATTGGTGTTTGGTTATTGATGAATTTGGCCTTCTTGAAAGGTGGAAAAGTACGTATAAGTAGGGGAAGTGCTGCCCGTATTTTTAGAGGAAAAGAGAGTCATTATGTGGTATATGTCTTATACTAGTATCATGAGGTTGATAGACGTGATGTTGTCATTATAGGTTGAAGTACCTATTTGGGACATATTCTACTTGTCGTGTTGGTTAGTCGTCAATAAGGTATGTGAACCTCTTCCTTCTCTCTTTTGGCATGTTCTACGTATGAACCATAACTGTGGTATTGTTTCAAAAGTTACTCTACTCTTAGAATTTAAGGAGTATTCATGTTATTGATTCTATGCTAAAGGCATGTCTAGATTATTCCTAAGTCCTTACCAAGTCTTATGAGAGATGTTGGTAAGAGTTTTTAGTAAGCATTGGAGTCGAGTTGATCTTGCTAAGTTACAAAACTAATAAGAAAAGGCATCGAACAAGCCATTACAGCGTTAAATGAAAAATGTATCGACAATCAATTATATTGAAATGAGTAGAATTTCCATCTGCATAGAAGCTAAGATATAACCAGTTCGTTTTACATTTTCTAGGTTCACAGCTGATTATATAAGATCATTATTAAATATATAACCTACTAACGGATCATAAAATGACTTAATTTGGCAATTCGGATAAGTTATCACCACTCAAATGTTTCCATAATGTTAGCTAGAGGAGCGAGACGAATTTAGATTATCGAGTTGGTACAGACGACAAGTGTTAGTATGTGACTCTTCCTTTCTTCTTTGAGCATGAACTTTATAAAATGAGTGTACGGTGGACATACGTGTTTTAAATGAATCTAGATTTCATGTGATACATGAGGCGATAGTAACTTGATTTTAAAAGTATACTTGACTTGATTTTTAAAAGTATGAGTCACTTGGCTGTAAAAGTGTAAGTGTCTTGATTTTCCAAATGAGGATTTAAAAATGAAAGGTATGAGAGTGCCTCGGCATTTCTAAAAGGAAAAGTTTATTATATGTGATTGGTACATGATATGTTGGTACCACACATTTCTAAAAGGAAAAGTTTATTATATATGATTGATACATGATATGTTGGTACCACACATTTCTAAAAGGAAAAGTTTATTATATGTGATTGGTACATGATATGTTGGTACCACACATTTCTAAAAGGAAAAGTTTATTATATGTGATTGGTACATGATATGTTGGTACCACGCATTTCTAAAAGGGAAATTCATTTAAATATTTGGTACACGAGATGTTAGTACCTAGGTTTAGTTAAAATGAAAGATTTTATATGTGTTTGGTACATGATATATTGGTACCTTGGCATAGTTAAAATGAAATATTTTATATGTGTTTGGTACATGATATGTTGGTACCTTGGCATAGTTAAAATGAAAGATTTTATATGTGTTTGGTACATGATATGTTGGTACCTTGGCATAATTAAAATGAAAAGTTCGTATATGTGATTGGTACATGAGATGTTGGTACCTTGGTTTTATTTCTTTGAGAGTCAAAAGATGAGTTAAGATGCACAAGGTTGCTTATGGTAGCTATTCATGCAAGTGTTATTATTCCATTTCCCCGAGTCACTCACTAAAGGGTTGGGATACATTATAGTGAGTTAAATGAGTCCACGCTAAAGAATCGGGATCGTTATATGAAAGCAGATATGATGACTATCATTTCTATAAAGTACATTGGTACCGTGGTACAGTGGTACAGTGATACAATGGTACAATGATCTGATGGAAAAAGATGCGATTGGCTCTTATTTTATATGACCAGTTGGATCAGTATTTGATTTTCATACTTGTCCTGTCATTATTTTATCTGATTATGATCTTGTTCTGTACTTCACAGTTACATACTTAGTACTTGTTGTACTGACCCCCTTTGGGGGGCTGCGTTCATGCCCGCAGGTATAGGTACTCAGTTGGGTGATCCGAGAGCTTAGGATCCTTGCCAGCTTGTTGAGACAGCTCCATTGTTCTGGAGCCTAGTCATTTTGGTACAGGTCTTCCATTATGACTCATGTATATTCAAGGGTACGGCGGTGCCTTGTCCCGTCATAGTTGTTGTCTTACTCTTAGAGGTATGTAGTCATGTGTGGGTTGGTCATGTACAATTGTAGTCTGTGTGGACAATTCTATGTAAGTGACGGCTTTGTCGGCTCGCCTGTTTTTATTTTTATGAGATTTTGAGTTTTCTTTTAGCTTCCGCTGGTTATATGTGATGTATGGGTAGAAGGGTCCCCAAGTAGGGCACCAGTCGCGGGCCCGGGGTTTGGGTCATGACACACACTTGGTAATGAGTGTACTACAACTTCTCTAAATCCAGGTATGGATATCCCTCACATATAATGTTATTCACAGAACCTAAAAGATCGTAAGAGACAAAAACAGGTTTATCGAGAGCATGATAGGGGCGTAAGAGGCCCGATCTGCAGTAGTCGGGAGATTTCAGAGGTGGGTTTAGGCCACAGTTTCCAAGATGCCCATCTTATCTAGCAGTCATCGCACCCCTAAATTTTTAGAGACAGTGTCGAGATCGATCTGGTTATGCAGTGCAGGTTAGGGTTCACAAGAATCGAGCCTGTAGCATAGAGGATAATCTATCAGATGAGGCCTCCTTTACACTATTGTGATCTATATGGTAGACCCAATTTGGACAATGTCGTCAGGGTTCAAATTTATGTTATTCTTGTGGACAGCCCGACCATACTATGTGCAACTGTCCGATAAGAGGTGAAGGTTGTTACACCAGTAGTTCGAGGTATGTATCACGAGGGCGTGCGTGCGAGAATCATGATAAAGTGGAAAGGAAGAAAAATGTGATTTTTCGGCGGGAAAGTTCAGTTTTGTGAAGGAAAAATGTTAGTTAAAGGAATTGGATTCCCAGTTTGGTATTTGGACTTTTGGAATATTTGAGAATTATGAAATTTTATTTCGAAATTGGTCACGTGGGGCCTGGGAAAATTCTAGTTTTGGGGCAGCTTTATTTTGGATTTTTGGCATTACGGATATTTTAGGAAGATGAAATATTTTGGGCGAGTAGAAGCGACACGTGTCACCGTGTGTCGTGTTGGCGAATGGAGTAGGACAAGTGGCGCGCGTTTTTGGTGGACAAGTGGCCCGTTTTTGGTGGCCACTTGTCCCATTTGTGGTAGCCAAATGGTTGGCCAACTACCCACACACATGTACCCCATCCTCGCCATCCACTTGCAGATCTTGGCGTTGATTTCCTATAAATACCGCGTGTGCAAGACTTTATTTAATCCGCGTTAGAAAGTTTCCAAGGAAAACAATTTCCCCTCCCTCCCTTAGTGCGTACGCGTCCAAACCCCCCCCCCCCCCCACCTTGAGTAGAATTCGTCAAGTATTGTTGTTATTCCAAATACTTTAGCCTAAATCCTGGTGGTATTCCAAAAAATCTGACATAAGAGCAAAATACTACTTTATTCCATAGTCGCAAAATGAAGTCCTAGAAAAATCTTCATAGCTTAGATGAAGTGTTAAGAGAAGTTGTTTAGAAACTTCTAAGGGTTGCTTGGAGCGGGTTGGAGCGTAAGGAATTGGAGCTAAACGTTGCTCAGGATCGACATTTAATCTTGAATAATTTTGGGCTTATCGAGGTAATGATCTTAATCCCCCTATTGTAATTGAAAATTACATGTTATATTAATGTATAGTTGAGTATACTATATATAGAATGAATATTGGTAAGAATTGAACTGTATTTACATTGGGTATTCTGAGACTTGTAGTATTTTGTGGAGTAGATTTGAACACGTCCAGTTAGACGTGTAATCCCCTGGGAGTTATTGGCCTGGTAGCGGGCCTGAGTAGAGGAGGAGATTTATGTGGTTATGGGGGGGGAGGTGCTGCCGAATTTTCTGTAGAATAAGGAATCTTGTATCTAGAATTATTCTACGAAGAGATCTAGAGGTTGATAGACGTTTTGTGGCCTTTATAGGTTGAAGTACTACGAGTAGCGTATTCTACTTGAAGGGTGGAAAAGGCGAGCAACGTTATAGTATGTGGAGCGTTTTGCTAATTGTCGATAATCGTCGTGAGGTATGTGAACCTCTTCCTATCTTTTCTAGCATGATTGTTGTGAACTATGTAGTACGGTAGACGTACATGTGCTAAATGAATTTGGTTGGTTTAAAACATAAAGTGTTATAACGGCTTTATGGGAAGTTTGCTATAACAACTTTATGTAGGTAAAGAAATGGTTTGTGGTTTTTAAAAGATAAGAGACTTGATGTTATACCCCGTATTTCAGTATGCGTGATGCGTCGTCAAAGTTTAAGCCTTAAGATAGTCAAGGGGTCAAAATTTTGTTCCTGACCAGAAAGAATCGTTTTTAGGCAAGCGTTTTCCAAACTGTGCGAAGGGAAAATTACGGCTGCGACATTTATTATTTTTGAGGATTTTTCCGAGAGATGAAATATTTTGGACCACCGAGAGGGTGACAAGTGTCACCCTCAAGTGGGCGGAAATGTTGGACGATTCATGTACGTTTTGGCCTTTTTTGGTCAAGGATTAGGTAGGATATTTTGTAGATATTTTGTGTAGTAGATGAGCAAGTGGGACCCACAAACACTTGTCCAAATCTTGACCCTCCACTTGCCCACCACTTGTCTTGATCTTGGCCATTGATTGGCCTATAAATACCCACTTAGTTGAAGGATTTCTTCATCCTTGAATGACACAAGTCTTAAAATCCCTCATCCCTTGTAGTGAAGCTCTGTCCAAGAGCTCCTCACCCTTTGAGAGGCCATGGCGAGACACCCCTACCTAGAAGTCTATCGTGAAATACCCCACTTGGTAGAAAAGTATTCTCCAAGTATTGTTACTATTCAAAATACCTGCCCAAATACCTTGTAGTATTCAGGTTACCCTATACTAAAAGCCGGAAATACTATTATACTTCCCTTGATCCAAAGCGAAACCCTAAGGAAAATCTTCATGGCGGTTGAAGTATTAAGAAGAAGTTAGTAGAACTTCTAAGGGTTGTTTGGGCGGGTTGGAGCACCAGTAGGAGCTAAGCGTTGCCCGGGATCGACATTTAAACTTGGATAATTTTGGGCTTATCGAGGTAAATACTCTTGTCCTTATATTGTAATTGGAAATTACATCTTGTAGTATAGAAATGTATATAAGATACATAGAAGGATATTAAAGAAGAAGATTGATGTACTTACATGGGGTGTATCTGATGAGACTTGTGTAGCTTAACGGGTAGGAAGTCTTTGCGATTTTTAAAATAGAGAACCTCTGCTTAGAATATTCTCTGAGTAGTCTAGATGTTGATAGACTTATATAACGTTATAGGTTGAAGAAGCGTGAGTAGCGTGTTCTCTTGAAAGGTGGACAAGGCTAGTAGGGTTATAAGCGGGGCGTTTTGCTAATAGTCGATAATCGTCGAGGTATGTGATTCTTCCTATCCTCTTGAGCATGATATTTTAAAAGAATATATATATAGTCACGGTAGCGTCGTGTGTGTTAAGCTGAGCGTGGTTTACTCGAATGTCTTTTGACTTAAGTTTAAACAATAAGAATCTTGAAGTATTTCAAAGAATTAAGAAACCTTTTTGAAAGAAGAGTAATACTTGGTTTTAAAAGCTTAAGAGTTATACTAGCTTTATGGGAAGTTAGGTATAACGACTTAAGAAGATAAAAGAATGGTTTATTGATTTTAGAAGTTAAGAGACTTGATCTTAAAGATAAGAGACTTGACTTAATTGAATTAATATGAATTTTGTTAAAAAGTGTGAAACCTCATTCGTGAGTAATGAGTACTTGGTTTGTAAAAGGAATAATGTTTCTTGATTTGGAAATGAGAATAAGTGTCGAACAAACCACTGTGGCGCTAATAAAGGGAAATGTATTGACTAATAAAGTATTATTAAAACCGGTAGAAACCTCAATGCATAGAAGCTCAGATGAGACAAAATGATATTACATTTCCTAGATCATGGTTGCTTTAATAAGATTGTTATGAACAAGAATAACCTACTCACACATAAGGTATATGTTTCTCAGATTGTTTTAAAAGAGAATTATATTATTAATTGATTAAGACTATGAACTACGAAACCTTTCGAAAATGAGAAACTTGAGCATTTGAAATTAGGCAAACTTGAACGTTTGGAAAATAATGTTGTTACTTGATTTTACAAAGGGAAGTGTTTTGGTTTACTTAAAAAGATAGTCCCTCTATTTTTTTATACTACGAGTATTGTGTGACTTTTGTGAAAGAAACGGATCTTTTAAAGAATTAATGTATGAAGTACTTTGGGGATAAAAACCCGAACTTGTTGACATAAAGTAGGAAGTGCCTTGTGTGAATAACTTGATGTGTTGGTTTGTGTTATACCCCGTATTTCCAGAGTATGTACGTGAGGGCGTACGTACAAAAAGTTCAAAACTTAAGTTAAGGAAGGACAAAAATTTGTGCACAACCCACGAAAAGAATCGTTTTCCGACGAAACGTTTTCCAAAACTTGCGTAGGGAAAATTACGGCTATGTCATTTATAATTTTTGCGGATTTTTCCGAGAGATGAAATATTTTGGACCAACGAGAGGGTGACACTTGTCACCTCAGTGGGCAACATGGGCATGGGTTGGACGATTTTGTGGCCTTGCTTTAGTCAAGGTTAGGTAGGATATTTTTGTGTAGTAGATGGATAAGGACACTTGGGTGAATCCCTACCCTCCACTTGCCCTCCACTTGCCTTCATCTTGGCCATTGGTTGGCCTATAAATACCCACAACAGAAGGTTTTCTTCGTCCATAAACCTGATTCTCTAAGTCTCAAAATCCTCCCTCTCGCTTGTAGTGTTTCGTCTGACCCTCTCCCCTCTCAGCCTAGTGGCTTGGTGAGAGCCACACCCTTTTGGTAGAAAATACTCCCCTAGTATTGTTACTATCTCCAAAGTACCCTAGCCCAAATCCCTTATAGTTTTAGTAGAAGTTGGTTAGAAACTTCTAAGAGTTTCTTGGAGCAATCGGAGCGTGCAATTAGGAGCTAAACCTTGCTCAGGATCGTCGTTTAACTTGGATAATTTTGGGCTTATCGAGGTAAATAATCTTATCCTTCTATAGTATTGGAAATCACATACTGTAGTAGTTTAGAAATAGTACAAAGTTATATAGAAGGATATTAAAGAAGAGAATTGAACTGTAATTACATAGAAGGATATTACAAAATAGAATTGAACTGAAATCACATCAGAAGAATAATAAAGAAGTTTGAACTGTACTTACATAGGACTGTATTTACAGTAGACTTGTGTAGCTTGGCGGGTAGGGAAGTGCTGCCCAATTTTCCGTAGAATAGAGAACCCTCTGCTTAGAATAGTCTACAGAGTAGTCTAGACATTGATAGATGTATCTGACTATTATAGGTTGATTCTCTGCGCGCGACATATTCGACTTGGCAGGTGGATTTCGCCGAGGAGGTATGTGATTCTTCCTATCCTCTTGAGCATGATATTTTAAAGTATATATATAGTACGGTAGACGTACGTGTGTTAACTGAACATGGTTTTACTTGACGTCTTTTGACTTGAGTCTAAATAGTAAGAAACTTGAAGTATTTCAAAAGAATTATGAATCATTTTGAAAGAAGAATAATACCTGATTTTTAAACAGAAAGATTAAGAGTTATACTGGCTTTATGGGAAGTTAGGTATAACGACTTAAGAAAGATAAAAGGAATTGTTTACTTATTTGTTTATAAAAGCCTTGTATTGATTTCTGTAAAGTGTAGTAAGATTGTTTGATAAGTAGACATATTATGATGCTACGTGTGTTAGTGTCTTGTAACGTTTGTGTAAAGGGGGTTCCCTTGTTGTGCTTACGTTGTTAAACGTTAAGACCGTTGTACTGTTATTATATCACATACCCCCTTGACTTGTTATCAGGGCTTGCCACCCGATGCGGGTCTATCACGGCTATGCGATCTGTGTGACTATGCGGGTGCGGAGTTCGAGTTGATCATTCGGGTGTTTTATCCCGACGGGGATGCCTATGCGGTTTGTGTGACTATGCGGTCTATGAGACTATGCGGACTGCGAAGTCGAGGAGAATGCAGGGTTAGCTACCGTCGAGGAATACCTCATGCAGTGCGTGTGACCTATGCGGTGCGGGAAGTCGAGATTAAGCACGCGTGATGATACTATGGGCGATTGGCCTTGCTTGATCATTCGCGGCCTAGAAAAGACCAGTTACGTTATATCTATTTTCCTGTTGTGTATGCTGTGGCACTATATGCGATTAGGCTAGTTGTATTTGCAAATGGTTTTAAATACTTTGATTTTACTTGATACTTCTGATTTCACATACTTGGTACTGTTATGCGACCTCCTTGGCTGCGTTCATCTGCGCGGTAAAGACAGCAGTGCTAGATCCATCCTTAGGATCTTTGCTTTGGTGTGAGCTCCATCTTTTAGGAGGCTCGACTTTTGGTATGGTTCTCACGATGTTGTAGATATATGTACATTCGGGGTATGGCGGGGCCTGTCGCCATAGTTGTTTACATTCTAAGTGCGTAGTCATGTTGTAAAGTTGGGATGTGCTATTCCTCTTTATATATATATGCCAAAAAGCGATTTTTCTCGATAAAGCGTGTCTCAATTTACATTTTGTTTCATGTCTTGTTTTATATTCCATGATTACTACGATGTATGTCTACTTGGGTGCCACAGTAAGGCACGATCCATGAGCCCGGGCAGTCGTGACAAAAGTAGTATCGAAGCGATTAATCCTCGGAAAGTGTCCTGACCGTATCTAGTAAGTCTTGATTATCGATGTGTTGTGCACCACACCTATGTCGAGGCTATAGGATATTTAGGATTAGTTTCCATTCTTCTCACTCTGAGATCGTGCCTTAGAATTTGTGTTATAAGTTGGACCCTCTAACGTATTCCTTTTACATGTGATTATGCCTCCACGTAAGGCAACGGGCGAGAAGGCAAAGCGTAGGAGGCGCTAATGGGACACAAAGTCACGAGGGCTCGAGCCCGATCTATACGAGGCGGCGAGTTCCACAGCGCCGCGGCCCGAGACCACGATACTGCGCCTCGGTCCACGGCTGGAAGCGAGAGGAGATGGAATTCTGAGAGATGGCGATTCTGCGGCGGGATCGTGGCGAACATGAGATAAATGGATCACGGCGGATTCGATGGCACCGTGGTACATCTAGATCGGACGACTTGAGACTACGGGATTTTACGAGTTGTAGCCGCGAGTTCTACGGGTCGAGGCGAGGATGATCGCGAGAGTTCATCCGTCATTCTGAAGAGATCGTCACGAGTGATCAGCGTCGAGACCGTCGTGATCTTCGGTTCACGTAGGCTGCGTGATACGCGATCGATTGGTTTGATCGTGGGAGTTATCGGGGAAACGCGCCTCCGGCTATTTGGGATGAGTTCTCGGAGGCTTTTCTCACTCACTTCTTGCCTCGCGGATGAGGAGGGACGCGGGCGATAAGTTTTGATCTTTGAGAGCGAGAGCGCGCCGTTAGGGTACAACGTTGAATCGATTCATTGGCTCGATATGTCCCTGCGCTAATGCGACATGGAGGGCCAGAGTGCCGCTACGTCACGGGTTAGATGATTATCTGGCGAGTCTTTCTGGTGTGGCTCTTGTAGGGCATGAACATTGCGCGTTGAGCTCGTGCGCGGAGTGCGAGGCGTAGAGGCGGCAGGTCGGCGATTTCGGCGAGAAGAAGGCGAGGCGGCGGATCTTTTGGTAGCTCTCGGGGTGGGCGGCCTCGTGACGTCTGGGTGCACCTGGCCGGCTGAGCACTCCTACATCGTTTTGGTACATCGAGTATTCGAGGCGGTCGGGGCCCGGGACTTGACTTCGGGTAGCGGTGCTAACCGTCGAGTCGCTCGGTGTGTCCGATGTGGTAGATTCCATTCGAGTTGTGGTACTACTTGGAGTTGCTATACTTGTGGCCAGCGAGTCACTATCGGCTTTGTCAGGCGAGGCGTGGCGATGGGAGAGTCGACGCCGAGTGCATTGCCGGTCTTCGTCCGCGATTACTCGCCGGGCGGTACTCATGGACCAGCGGTCGCGGCAGGTCGTGGCGGGTCCCGATTCGCGGTCCTCGAACCGCATTTATGCCTTGTCCGGTAGGCGGGACGGGGCGTCGCTGGCGTAAATCCGCAGTACTATCGGTTTCCCAGTTACGATGTGTATGCCTTGATAGATCGGGTTCTACTGTCTATATATCTCCCCTTATTGCTAGTAGGATAGGATAGAGCACGTATCCATGAACCCTTTTGAGGTAGCTACGCGATGGCGATTCGATGGTAGCTCGGCGGGTATATAGGGCTTGTCGGTGACTTTATGCGATCGTCGGACCTGGCGACTTGATAGAGTTGGACATAGCGATTTCGATGTGATCATGGGCATGGATTGGTTAGCTTCTTGCTACGCCGGTGTAGACTACGAGGGAGAGAGTGAGTGCGGTTCGGTTTCTGAGGCCGGTTATTGAGTGGGAGGAACAACGTGTCGCCAAGGGGTAGGTTGATGTCCGACCTCAAGGCTAGGCAGAGGGTGCAGAAGGGGTATCTCTACCATCTCGTGTGGGTGTTTGATCCTGAGGCTGTAGTGCCATATTTTGATCGATTCCGATAGTCGAGAGTTCCCAGGCGTGTTTCAGGACGACCTCGGGTATCCCTCACGAGAGGAGATAGAGTTTTATGTCGATATCTTTGCGGACACTCGGCCTATTTCCATTCAGCCGTGAGAATGGCACTGCCGAGTTGAGAGAGTTAAAGGACCGGTGAGAGATTTCTTTGGAGAAGGGCTTCATCGGGCCTAGTGTTTCTCCACTGAGGCGCGGTGTGTTCGTGAAGAAAGAAGGGCGGGGCCAGCTGCGTGTGTGTTGATCTGACGGTGAACAAGGTGACCATTAAACGAATACCCTTCCGGGATTGATGATTTGTTCGATAAGTTGCGAGTGCGAGATGTTTTTCCAAGATTGATCTGCGATCGGGCTATCATCAGGTGCGAGTCAGAGAGTCGGAAATCCCTAGGACTGTATTCCGGACCCGGTACGGGCACTATGAGTTTAGGGTTATGTCGTTCGGTTTGACCAATGCTCTGGCGGTATTCATGGATTTGATGAACCGAGTGTTCAAGCCATTTTTAGACACGTTTGTGATAGTGTTCATCGATGACATCTTGGTTTATTCGCTCGGGCGGGAGCGTGCGAACATTTGAGGTGTCTTTGAGAGTTCTCGGGACGGCGGTTATCGCCAAGTTTTGAAGTGTGAGTTACGGTTGACTTTGGTGGCTTTCTTGGGCATATTGTGGTGATGGTATTCGGGTGGATCGGCGAAGATCGAAGCGATCGAGTTGGCCTCGACCTCTTACTCCGACAGTCTTGCGATTTTACGGGCACTTGCGAGTTATTATCGGTTCGTAGACAAGTTTGCTTCTATCTACGCCTATTGACTAAGGTGCGAGAAGGCGGCTAAGTTTTAGTGGTGATGCTTGTGGCGGGGTTTCGATTCTTGAAGGAGGCGGCGGCGCCGTTCTTACTCTTCCGGTGGGTCGAGACGGTTATGTAGTGTATTGTGATCGTCGGGCGTCGGGCTCGGATGTGTGTTGATGCGGTGGGTAAGGTTATAGCGTCGCGCGTCAGGCGACTTAGAAGCATGAGAGGAACTACCCGCGTGATTTGGGTTAGCGGCGGTGATTCACGCCTTGAAGATGCAGAGCACTATTTGTATGGGGTTCGTGTGGATATTTATACGGACGCGAGAGCCTCGGTATATCTTCGGCCAGAGGAGTGAACTTATAGCGAGGCGGTGGTTAGAGTTACTCGAGGATTACGATGTCGATATCTGTACCACGGAAGGCGATGTTGTGGCGGATGCTCTTAGTCGTAGGTCGATGGGAGCCTATCGGATGTGCAACCAGGAGAGGAGGGCATAGTTCGCGATTTGCATCGCTGGCGAGCCTCGGTCGATTGATTGATTACGATAGCGGTGGGTTCGAGTTCGAGAGGTTGTCGAGTCTTCCATCGTCGAGAGGTGAAGAAGCGCGATTTGAGATCGGTTTTGACGATGCCGTGATACAACCGCCGTGAGAAATGGTCCTTTTGAGATAGCACGATGGGGTGCTAAGGTTGAGCGAGTTGTGTGTTCGGATATTGCGAGGACTTGGCGGGGAGTTAGGGAAGCACGCGGCGCGCGTTACTCTATCCATCGAAGTCGACCAAGATGTACCACGACCTCGGATCGTGTATTGGTGGGATGGCTTGAAGAGGGGCGTTGTAGGGTTTGTAGCTCGATGCTGTGTTGTCGGTGAAGGTAGAGCACGAGGCACGGTGGTTTGTTGCGACGATAGAGATCCAGGCACGGAAGTGGGAGGTGATCAGCATGGACTTTATCACGGGATTACCTCGCCTTTTCGGAGGAAGCATGATTCTATCGGGTTATCGTCAGCGGTGACAAAATCAGCCCACTTTCTTCCGTCGGGGCGACTTTTGGTGAGGATTATGCGGACTTTACATCAGAGATCGTCGATTGCGTAGGGTCCTATTTCTATCATATCGGCCAGAGCCCGGTTTACGGCTAACTTGGAGTCACTTCGAGAAGGATTAGGGGCGAGTGAGCACAGTCGCATTCCATCCTCGAGCAGACGGACGGCGGAGCGCCTTATCGAACTGCGAGGATATCTGCGAGCTGTGTTATTGACTTCAGGGGTAGTTGGGAGGATCATTTACCTCTAGTTGAGTTTGCACTATCCAGACTCTTGAGGATATGCTGCGAGCCTCCAGTATTCAGATGGCACCTTATGAGGCCTTGTATGGGAGGAAGTGCAGATCGCCGATAGGCTGGTTTGATATAGGAGAGGTGCAGTTAGTGGGACCAGACACAGTGCAGGCGATGAATAAGTGAAGCTTATCCGGGAGGCGATTCTTGGCGGCTCAGTCGGCGAAGTCATATCATATCATCGTCGTCGGCATCACAGGTTCGAGTTGATGATTGAGTTTTCTGAAGGTGTCACCCATGAAGGTGTGATGAGATTCGGGAAGAAAGGAAACTTCGGCCCAGTACGTTAGGTATGTCAGTTGTCGCGAGGTAGGCAAGGTTACATGAGTTGGATCTGCCGTCAGATGTGGAAGCGATGCATCCGTGTTTCATGTTTCTATCTTTGAGACATGTATCGGGGATCCGTCTAGAGTGCACCCGATTGGCGATGTCGGTGTGAGGGGTTATCGTATGAGAGATTCCATAGCGATGTCGATCGTCGAGTTAAGCGTCTGCGGACCAAGGGCGTGGCCCAAGTCAAAGTCTTGTGGCGGAGCGAGCTCGGGGAGGATATGGCGTGGGAAGGCGAGGAGAACATGATGCGAAGTATCCCTTTATTCCACAGCTTCCGGGTAACCCACTTTCCTCTTGTAAATTTTCATTGACTATTTGCTTAAGTGTTGTATTGTGGCCATGTGTGGCGTTTGCTGTGATTTAGCCTTATCGTTGTGTGTCTTGGAAAGGAACATTCGGGCGAATGTTTCTAAGGAGGAGAATGTTATACTCGTATTTCCGGAGTATATGCGTGAGGCGTGCGTCTGAAAAGTTGAAAACTTAAGTTAAGGAAGGACAAAAATTTGTGCCTGACCGAAAGAATCGTTTTCGGCGAAGCGTTTTCCGAAACTTGCGTAGGAAAATTACGGCTATGTCATTTATAATTTTTGCGGATTTTTAGAGATGAAATATTTTGGACCAGCGAGGGTGACACTTGTCACCCTCAAGTGAGCAACAACATGGGCATGGGTTGGGCGATTTTGTGGCCTTGCTTTAGTCAAGGTTATGTAGGATATTTTTGTGTAGTAGATGGATAAGGACACTTGGGTGAATCCCTATCCTCCACTTGCCCTCCACTTGCCTTCATCTTGGCCATTGGTTGGCCTATAAATACCCCCCTAACTTGAAGGTTTTCTTCATCCACAAACACAATGCTCTAAGTCTCAAAATCCTCCCTCTCCCTTGTAGTGTTTTCGTCCCAACCCTCTCCCCCTCTAGCCTAGTGGCCAGTGAGAGCCCACTTTTGGTAGAAAATACTACCCTAGTATTGTTACTATCTCCAAAGTACCCTAGCCCAAATCCCTTATAGTTTTAGTAGAAGTTGGTTAGAAACTTCTAAGAGTTTCTTGGAGCAATCGGAGCGTGCAATTAGGAGCTAAACCTTGCTCAGGATCGACGTTTAACTTGGATAATTTTGGTCTTATCGAGGTAAATAATCTTATCCTTCTATAGTATTGGAAATCACATACTGTAGTAGTTTAGAAATAGTACAAAGTTATATAGAAGGATATTAAAGAAGAGAATTGAACTATAATTACATAGAAGGATATTACAGAATAGAATTGAACTGAAATCACATCAGAAGAATAATAAAGAAGTTTGAACTGTACATACATAGAATTTGTATTCTGATGAACTTGTGTAACTTAGCGGGTAGGGAAGTCTTGCCTAATTTTTAGTAGAATAGAGAACCTGCTGCTTAGATTAGTCTGAGTAGTCTAGACATTGATAGGCGTGTCGACTATTATAGGTTGATTCTCTGCGCGACATATTCGACTTGGCGGTGGATTTCGCCGAGGAGGTATGTGATTCTTCCTATCCTCTTGGCGGGATATTTTAAAGTATATAATGCGGTGAGCGTCGTGTGTTAGCGAACATGGTTTTACTTGACGTCTTTTGACTTGAGTCTAAATAGTAAGAAACTTGAAGTATTTCAAAAGAATTATGAATCATTTTGAAAGAAGAATAATACCTGATTTTTAAACAGAAAGCTTAAGAGTTATACTGACTTTATGGGAAGTTAGGTATAACGACTTAAGAAAGATAAACGAAACTGTTTACTTATTTGTTTATAAAAGTCTTGTATTGATTTTTGTAAAGTGTAGTAAGATTGTTTGATAAGTAGACATATTATGATGCTACGTGTGTTAGTGTCTTGTAACGTTTGTGTAAAGGGGGTTCCCTTGTTATGCTTACGTTGTTAAACGTTAAGACCGTTGTACTGTTATTATATCACATACCCCCTTGACTTGTTATACCGAGGGCTTGACAGATTGATGCGGATTACATCACGGCGTATGCGATACGTGTGACTATGCGGGCTGCGGGAGTTCGAGATTGATCATTAGGGTGTTTTATCCGTCTGAGGGGATGCCTATGCGATGCTGTGTGACTATCGCGGTCTATGAGACTATGCGGTGCGGGAGTCGAGGAGAATGCAGGGGTTAGCTACCACGATGCGAGAATACCTCATGCGGGTGCATGTGTGACCTATGCGGTGCGGGAAGTCGAGTTAGACACGCATGATGATACTATGGGCGATTGGCCTTGCCCGATCATTCGCGACCTAGAAAAGACCGGTTACATTATATCTATTTTGCTCTTGTTTATGTTGTGGCACTATATGCGATTAGGCTGGTTGTATTTGCAAATGGTTTTAAATACTTTGATTTTACTTGATGCTTCTGATTTCACATACTTGGTACTGTTATGCGACCTCCTTCGGGCTGCGTTAAATGCCGTAGGTAAGCAGCAGTGCTAGATCCGCGTCCTTAGGATCTTTGCTTTGGTGTCGAGAGCTCCATCTTCTCGGAGGCTCGACTTTTGGTATGGTTCTCCACGATGTTGTAGATATATGTACATTCGGGTATGGCGGGGCCTGTCCGCCATAGTTGTTACATTCCTAAGTGCGTAGTCATGTTATAAAGTTTGGATGTAGCTTTGTTCACTCATTATATATATATGTCGAAGCGATTTTCTCGGATAAAATGTGTCTCGATTTACATTTTGTTTCATGTCTTGTTTTTATATTCAGTGATTACTCGATGTATGTCTACTTGGGTGCCACAGTAAGGCACGATCCACGAGCCGGGCAGATCGTGTGATTTGTGATAACCTTGTAATACTTTCTTGATTGATTTGATAAGTAAGCGTATGTTAGGATCTTCGTGTGTTAGTATCTTGTGATGTTTGTGTAAAGGGTTTCCACTTATTGTGCTTATGTTGTTTAACGATAAGGTTATGTTAGTATTATATCACTCGCCTCTTGACATGATCTGGGGTTAATTTGCCCCTCCGTCTGGGGTAGACTTCGGTGATGCAGGACCGTGATTCGAGAATACCTCATGCGGGTCAGAGGACTATCGCGAACTACGAGTTCGGGTTAGTGTGCGGCCTTTGTGGTCATGCGGTCTATGTGGCCATGCGGTGCGAGTCGGGGCGATCTTGGGAGTAGCTACCCTCGATGCGAGAATACCTGCATGCGGGCCTATATGAGTGGCTTATGCGGGCTGCGGGAAGTTCGAGTTAGGCGCGCATTTGATCTGCGAGGCGAGTGGCGGCCGATCATGTGGCGGTCTAGGCGGACACAGTGATACAATTTATGACTTTGTTGGTGCGTGGGTTTTAGTAGTCGGCTATGCCTTCGTACTTACCGTCACGGTTTTATTACGACACGGTGGGACACGGTGTTCATGTGTATTCCTTGGTGCTTTTATATCATAGCTGCGGCGGTGAGGAAGGTATTCCACGGGCATGATTGATGTTGTGGGCGTGAGACCCATAGTTATATTTGAGTGATGACTTTGAGGCGTGAGTCACGACTTGACATATTTATTTATGTTTGTGGCGTAGTTTGGTTATCATACATGTCTCACTTTATATAGACTACTATGATTTCATTCTGATTATCGATTTCACATACTTGGTACTGTTATGCCGACCTCGCCCGAGGCTGCGTTCATCTGCGGTAGAGGTAGACGATCGTCGATCCTCGCTCTTAGGATCACGATTCAGCGTTTTGGGAAGCTCCGTTTCTCGGAGGCTTATCGATGGTATAGTCCACTGTCGTTGTAGGTACTTACATTCGGGGTATAGCGGGGCCTGTCGCCATTGTTGTTATATCATTCTTAAGTGCTGTAGTACTATTGTGGCGAGTTTGTAAAGGGATGTAGCTGTTGGTTTCATGTTTTTATATAAGCGAAAGGAAAAATTTTCTCGAATAAGCTGTTTCTCATTCATATTATTTTATGTCTTGTTTTATATTATTGATTACTCGATGTTGTATCACTAGGGTGCGGGTAAGGCACGATCAGGCCGGTTGGTCGTGACAAAAGTGGTATCGAGCGATTAATCCTCGAGAAAGTGTCTGACGTATCTAGTAGAAGTCTTGATTATCGGTGTGTTGTGCACCACGCGATGTCGGAGGCTATAGGATATTTAGGATTGGTTTCCATTCTTCTCACTCTAAGATCGTGCTTAGAGTTGTGTTATAAGTTGGACCCCTCTAACGTATTTCTTTCCTTTACCGTTATGCCTCCGCGTAAGGCAACCCCGGCCCAGAAGGGCAAGGCAGCCAAGGGAGCTGCGAGTAGAAACCTGAGAGAGGTTCACGAGGGCAGGCAATCATCATCGCAGGGGTGGTGCCATTTCGGGAGTTACTGCGGCAGCGCGATCCAGTGAGTCTAAGCGCGGCGGCGATTCCTACTCGGCCATGATATTTGAACCTTGGTTCCACGACCCGATGTGAAAGTATGGATTGCAAGGCGACCACATTACTAGCTAGGAGTTAGCAACGAGTGTATTTTATGTATCGATTTATCACGGGTCTTGATGACTATCTAGAGAGGGTTATGCAAAGTAGCTCTTAGTCGAGCTTGAGCATAGCTGCGTGCGGGCTTATGCGCGGCCGAAAGCGTGAGGCCCAGCGGGTTAACGAAGATCAGCGAGAAGGGCGAGAACAGCGAGGTCGCTGGTAACTTTGGCGAATCGCCTCGGCCGATTAGAGATGCACCTCCGCGGTGCAGTGGTCCTCGCGAGGTTCGGGGCGTTCGGGGTATGCGAGGAGTTGGTGAGCTCGGGGCTTGATTCGCGGTCTGCGTCGGTTCCGGCTGCCGGATTGATTTTCCTCGGTGTTCACGATGTGGCGGCGTAAATCGGGAATGTCGTTTTTAGTTGGTACTTGTTTTACTGCGGCGTCGAGGGCCGTGTGTCGAAAGGATGTCTAGTAGGAGGATGTAAGTAGGAGGACTCAACCTACGGATCGATTGCAGTTGATGGTTCGGAGAGGAATGGGTGTTAGCGAGAGGCCACCCGCGCCGGTGTGGCGTTGTGATAAGTGTCATTGTGAAGTGTCACACTTCTTGGCGACTTGTTATGCTTGCGGCCAGCGGGGCCATTTGCGAGAAATTGTCCGTCGGAGGTGGCGCGAATATAGAACTCGGACGCCGAGGATCGGTGACGATTCGTCATCTTCCTAGCTATATCGCTCAGCGAGGCGGGATTGATTAGAGCGACAAAGGGAGTGAAGAAGTAGATCTGATACATCCTTAACCTCTAGAAATTTATGCGGGTGATAAGATGAGTATATATTAAGTGTTATGTTCAGATAACATTATGTAAATTGTGATTAGAAATCATGGTTAGTTAACCGGGTAAGATTGGGGGATAGGGAAAGTGTGAGGCTTAGAGTTTTATACGTGGAGACCTTAGAGGCAAGGCCGTCTTGAGTAAGATTATTTTTATGTTTGACCACTTATCGGAGTGCATAGTACACGTGAGATATGTTTGTGTGATAAGTCCCTGAGTGGTATGAAATTAAAAGAGGGTAGTTGAGCTAAGGAGACCACTAGGTTTTCATGACTCGATGAGGTGATTGTTCCGGATCGGGGAACAAGAGTTTTGCGCGATAGCGGGTCGGGTTGAGGGTCGATCGCGGGTCAACCCGCGGCCTGTAATATGGTGTGGTCAGTTCGAGGTGGTCCCGCGGTGGTGAGTCACGAGGTGTTAGGCAGTTTAGTTAACGACGTCTGAGTTCGTGGATGCGTTCGACCCGATGGTCGGGCGATGAGGTCAACCCGTCTTGTCTTTCGATCGGGTTTGTTTACTCGGCAAAGGGTTATGCGAGATATTATATCAAAGAAGATTGTAAGGTTGCACGAGGTGCCTACTTTCACCTTATGACGGATGGAGCCAGTTACGACTATTTCTTTTGGAAGTTTCTGGGACGGGTTAGGAACTTCGGTGAGTCTCGATGTGCGTTCGCCACCGGGCGGTGTTTGGATTTGAGGTAGGCGTAAGGATTATTCGCCTCTGGGTTGAGTGTGTATTATAATAGCTACCATATCAGTATTCGGATATCGCCTTATGACGCCTTGTAGGGGCGGAAGTGTAAGTGCTTGTCGATTGGTTCGATGTTGGCAAGGTTGAGATAGTTAGTTCATACTTGTTTGGCGGGATGTGGATAGGGTGAAGCTTATCCGGTGAGAGGTTATTGGCGGCTCGAGAATCAGCGAAGTCGTGCGGATGTCGGCGGCAGCAGAGTTGAGTTGGCGGTGGAGTCTTCTTGAAGGTACCACCGGAGAGAAGTGTGGCGAGTTTTGGAAAGCAGAGAAACTTAACCCAAAGTGCTTTTGGGCATTTCAGTTGTTTGTAGCATAGCGGGTTGCCTATAAGTTAGCTTTGTGCGTCAGCGTAGGAAGCGATGCGTCCGTCTTTCATGTTGCTATGTTCGGAAGAGTATCGGAATCTATCGGTTGTTCCCAGTTAATGATGACCAAGTTGGAGATAATAACCCCGAGATTTGGAAACTGAAGCAGTAATAGAAATGTGGTAAGTTATGAGAAAGGGTACGACGAGTAAGGGAAGAAGCGAGCATGTGTTAAGAGAATAGAAGTGATCGTTTCTTAAGGGAGTATCGTTTAAACTTTGGGTGGGAGCTTTTGTGATGTTAGAGGTGATTCCTCGTGGACTTGGATGTAAGTATTTGCGTGTGTGTTATTTTGTGGCCATATGTGGCATTGGCAACTTGTTTAAGTTAAGAGGAACTTTATCGTTATCCGTCTTGAGAAGGAACATTCGGGACGAATGTTTCTAAGGAGGGGAGAATGTTATACCCCGTATTTCAGTAATATGCGTGAGGGCGTGCGTCACGAAAGTTTAAGCCTTAAGATAGGCAAGGGTCGAAATTTTGTTCCTGACCCGAAAGAATAGTTTTTCAAGCGAAGCGTTTTCCAAAGCGTGCGAAGGAAAATTACAGTGCGACATTTATTATTTTTATGGATTTTTAGAGATGAAATATTTTGGACCAACGAGAGGGTGACAAGTGTCACCTCGTGTGAGAAATGTTAGACCCGATTCATGTACGTTTTGGCCTTTTTTGGTCAAGGATTAGGTAGGATATTTTGTACATATTTTGTGTAGTAGATGAGCAAGTGGGACCAAAACACTTGTCCAAATCTTGACCCTCCACTTGCCCACTTGTCTTGATCTTGGCCATTGATTGGCCTATAAATACCCACTTAGTTGAAGGATTTCTTCGTCCCTCAAATGACTTCTAAGTCTTAAAATCCCTCTCTCCACTTGGTGAAGCTCGTCAAGAGCTCCCCCACTTTGAGAGGCCCTTGGCGACACACACCCCGCTAGAAGTCTATCGTGAAATACCCCCTTGGTAGAAAAGTATTCTCAGTATTGTTACTATTCAAAATACTTTGGCCCAAATACCTTGTAGTATTCAGCGTTACCTATACTAAAAGCCGAAATACTATTATACTTCCCTTGATCTGGCGAAACCTAAGGAAAATCTTCATAGCCGGTTGAAGTATTAAGAAGAAGTTGCGTAGAACTTCTAAGGGTTTTTGGAGTGGGTTGGAGCACCCAGAGTAGGAGCTAAACGTTGCCCAGGATCGACATTTAAACTTGGATAATTTTGGGCTTATCGAGGTAAATACTCTTGTCCTTATATTGTAATTGGAAATTACATACTGTAGTAGTATAGAAATGTATATAAGATACATAGAAGGATATTAAATAAGAAGATTGAACTGTACTTACATAGGACTGTATTACAATAGACTTGTGTAGCTTAACGGGTAGGGAAGTGCTGCCCGATTTTCCGTAAAATAGAGAACATACTGCTTAGAATATTCTACAGAGTAGTCTAGACGTTGATAGACTTATATAACCATTATAGGTTGAAGAACTGCGAGTAGCGTGTTCTACTTGAAAGGTGGACAAGGCCAGCCGAGTTATAGCGGTGGAGCGTTTTGCTAATAGTCGATAATCGTCGCGAGGTATGTGATTCTTCCTATCCTCTTGAGCATGATATTTTAAAAGAATATATATATAATGCGGTGAGCGTCGTGTGTTAGCGAATGTGGTTTTACTCCGATGTCTTTTGACTTAAGTTTAAACAATAAGAATCTTGAAGTATTTCAAAAGAATTAAGAAACCTTTTTGAAAGAAGAGTAATACTTGGTTTTAAAAGCTTAAGAGTTATACTAGCTTTATGGGAAGTTAGGTATAACGACTTAAGAGAGATAAAAAGAATGGTTTATTGATTTTAGAAGTTAAGAGACTTGATCTTAAAAGATAAGAGACTTGACTTAATTGAATTAATATGAATTTTGTTAAAAAGTGTGAAACCTCATTCGTGAGTAATGAGTACTTGGTTTGTAAAAGGAATAATGTTTCTTGATTTGGAAATGAGAATAAGTGTCGAACAAACCACGGCGCTAATAAAGGAAATGTATTGACTAATAAAGTATTATTAAAACCAGTAGAAACCTCCATCTGCATAGAAGCTAAGATGAGACAAAATGATATTACATTTCCTAGATCATGGTTGCTTTAATAAGATTGTTATGAACAAGAATAACCTACTCACACATAAGGTATATGTTTCTCAGATTGTTTTAAAAGAGAATTATATTATTAATTGATTAAGACTATGAACTCTGAAACCTTTGAAAATGAGAAACTTGAGCATTTGAAATTAGGCAAACTTGAGCGTTTGGAAAATAATGTTGTTACTTGATTTTACAAAGGAAGTGTTTTAGTTTACTTAAAAGATAGTCACTCTATTTTTTTATACTACGGGTATTGTGTGACTTTTGTGAAAAGCGGATCTTTTAAAGAATTAATGTATGAAGTACTTTGGGGATAAAAACCCGAACTTGTTGACATAAAGTAGGAAGTGCCTTGTGTGAATAACTTGATTGTGTTGGTTTGTGATAGCCTTGTAATACTTTCTTGATTGATTTGATAAGTAAACATGTTAGGATGCTACGTGTGTTAGTATCTTGTGATGTTTGTGTAAAGGGGGTTCCACTTGTTGTGCTTATGTTGTTTAACGATAAGGCATTATGTTAGTATTATATCACTCGCCTCTTGACATGATATCGGGGTTAAGCGCCTCCGATGCGGGGTAGACTTCGGTGATGCAGGACCGTGATTGAGAATACCTCATGCGGGTCGAGGACTATGCGGGCTACGAGTTCGAGTTAGTGTGCGGCCTTTGTGGTCATGCGGTGCATGTGGCGTGCGGTGCGAGTCGGGGCGATCTTAGGGAGTAGCTACCCTCGATGCGAGGAATACCTCATGCGGGCCTATGTGAGTGGCCTATGCGGGCTGCGGGAAGTTCGAGTTAGGCGCGCGCGTTTGATCTGCGAGCGAGTGGCGGCCGATCATGTGGCGGTCTAGAGCGGACCTCGTGTCTGATTTATGACTTTGTTAGTGCGTGGGTTTTAGTAGTCGGCTATGCGCCGTACTTACCGTCACGATTTTATTCACGATCTGGTGGGACTGGTTTTCATGTGTATTCCTTGGTGCTTTTATATCATAAGTGCCGGCGATGAGGAAGGTATTCCACGGGCATGATTGATGTTGTGGGCGTGAGACCCGTAGTTATATTTGAGTGATGACTTTGAGGCGTGAGTCACGACTTGACATATTGCTTATTTTTGTGAGCGTAGTTTGGTTATCATACATGTCTCTACTTTATATAGACTACTATGATTTCATTTCTGATATTTTGATTTCACATACTTGGTACTGTTATGCGACCTCGCCGAGGCTGCGTTCATCTGCGGTAGAGTACGCGATCGTCGATCCTCGCTCTTAGGATCACGATTCGGCGTTTTAGGAAGCTCCGTTTCTCGGAGAGCTTATCGATGGTGTAGTCCTGTCGTTGTAGGTACTTACATTCGAGGTATGGCGGGGCCTGTCATATTGTTGTTATATCATTCTTAGAGGTATGTAATCTTGTTGTGGCGAGTTTGTAAAAGGGATGTAACTTTTCGGTTTCATGTTTTATATAAGCGAAGAAATTTTTCTCGGATATTGTTTCTCATTCATATTATTTTATGTCTTGTTTTATATTCCGCTGATTACTCTGATGTTGTATCACTAGGGTGCCCGGGGTAAGGCACCAGTCACGGGCCCGGGTTCGGGTCGTGACACTTGACTTATAAATGACTTGATGTGAAATATTAAGGAACTTGATTTCTAAAAGAAAAGAGACTTGAGGAATTGAAGAGTTTTTGGTTTAAAAGAAAGACATGGTTTTGTCTTAAATTGGTTTAAAACATAAAGTGTTATAACAGCTTTATGGGAAGTTAGTTATAACGACTTTATGAAAACAAAAGAATGGTTTTATCATAAGTTTTAAAATGGTAACTTGACTTTAAAAGGAGAAGTGTTTTGGTCTAAAAAGAAGGCATAGTATTGTCTTAATTTGGTTTAAAAAGGAAAGTATGGAAGTTGTTTTGGTTTACTTAAAATGTTAGTCACTCTATTTTGATAATACGGGCATCGGGTGACCTTTGTAAAAGAAATGGATCTTTTAAAAAGAATTTAACGTACGTAGTACTTTGGGGTTAAAACACGACTTTGGCATAAAATGAAAGTACCTTGAGTTGTGTGTGTTATACCGTATTTCAGTATATGCGTGAGGCGTGCGTCTGAATTTTAGCCTTAAAGTAGGCATAAGGGTCGAAATTGTGCCTGACTAGCGAAAGAGTCGTTTCAGGCGAAGTTTTCGGACTTTGCGAAGGGAAAAATACGGCTATGTCATTTATTATTTTGCGAATTTTCCGAGAGACAAAATATTTTGGACCAACGAGAGGGTGACATGTGTCACCTCAGTGGCGGAATTGAGCAGCGTTTTTGGCCTTTTGTTGCCTAAAACATTGGTCAAGGTTAGGTAGGATATTTGTGAGATATTTGTGTGGTAGATGAGCAAGTGGGACCCAGCAACACGTGTCCAAATCCCTTTACACTTGCCTACCACTTGTCTAAATCTTGGCCATTGGTTGGCCTATAAATACCCCTTAGTTGATGAACTTCTTCATCCACACTTAGACATTCTAAGTCTTAAAATCCCTTCCCCTCTCTTGAGAAGCTCTGGCGAAAGCACCTCTCCCAGCCTAGTTATGCTGGCAAACCCACTCCCTTTGTGAGCCTTGGCGAAACTACCCCTGGTAGAAAAGTATTCTCGAGTTTTGTTACTATTCCAAAATACCTTGGCCCAAATACCTTGTAGTATTCCAAGTTACACCTATACTAAAGCCGAAATACTATTATACTTCCTTTAGCCACTAGCGAAACCACAAGGAAAATCTTCATAGTCGGTTGAAGTGTTAAGTAGAAGTTGTGTAGAACTTCTAAGGGTTTTAGGAGGCGAATTGGGCGTTCGAATAGGAGCTAAACATTGCTCGGGATCGACATTAAACTTGGATAATTTTGGGCTTATCAAGGTAAATACTCTCCTTCTATTGTAATTGGAAATTACATCGTAGTAGTATAAATTGAATATAAGATACATCGGAAGAATATTAAAGAAGAAAGTATTGTACTTACATAGAATTTGTATTCTGATGAACTTGTGTAGTTTGGCGGGTAGGGAAGTCTTTGCCCGATTTTCCGTAGAATAAAGGAATGCGTATCTAGAATTGTCTGCGAGTAGTCTAGGCGTTGATAGACTTATATGACCAATATAGGTTGAAATCTTGTGAGTGGCGTATTACACTCGAAGGGTGGAAAAGGCTAGCGAGGATTACAATCGTTGGAGCTATTTGCTAATAGTCGATAAATCGTCACGAGGTATGTGATTCTTCCTATACTCTTGAGCATGATATTTTTAAAAGTATATATATATATATAGTACGGTGAGCGTCGTCGTTAAGCTGAACGTAGTTTTACGGCAATGTCTTTTGACTTAAGCCTGAATAATAAGAATCTTGAAGTATTTCAAAAGAATTAAGAAACAATTTTGAAAGAAGAGTAACACTTGGTTTTGAAAGTTAAGAGTTATACTAGCTTTATGGGAAGTTGGGTATAACGACTTAAGAGTAATAAAATGAATGGTTTATTTATTTTAAAAGTTAAGAGACTTGATCTCAAAAGATAAGAGACTTGACTTAATTGATTTAATATGAATTTTGTTAAAAAGCGTGAAACCTCATTCGTGAGTAATGAGTATTTGGTTTGTAAAAGGAATAATGTTTCTTGGTTTGAAATGAGAATAAGTATCGAAAAAACCACTGAGCGTTAATAAAGGAAATGTAATGACTAATAAAGTATTATTAAAACCGGTAGAAACCTCATCTGCATAGAAGCTAAGATGAGACAAAATGATATTACATTTCTAGATCATGTTGCTTTAATAAAATTGTTATGAACAAGAATAACCTACTCACACATAAGGCATATATTACTCATTTGTTTTAAAGAGAATTATGTTATTAAATGATTAAGACTATGAACTATGAAATCTTTGAAAATAAGAAAGCGTGAATATTTGAAATTAGGCAAACTTGAACTTTTGGAAAGGAATGTTGTTACTTGACTTTAAGAGGAAAGTGCTTTGGTTTAAAAAGAAGGGCATAATATTGTCTTAATTGTTTTAAAAGGAAAACATGGTAATATCTTAATCATGTCTTAAATGGCGTTTAAATGTTATGGCCTACGACACGCGTTCGTAGGATGAGCAGGAATGTATTTCACTCGACTCGCGTTCGTGAGATGAGCGGGAATGTATTTCACTCGACTACCACGTTCGTGAGATGAGCGGGAATGTATTTCACTCATTCTGCGTTCGTGAGATGAGCGGGAATGTATTTCACTCGACTACGCGTTCGTAGGATGAGCAGGAATGTATTCACTGCGACACGCGTTCGTAGGATGAGCAGGAATGTATTCACCGCGATATCGAGTCCGTGAGATGGGCCAGGAATGTATTTCATGCGACACGCGTTCATGGGATGAGCAGGAATATATACCACGATTTGATCTGAGTCCATGAGATGGACCGGGAATGTATTCATCACGATTTCACCTCGAGTCCGTGAGATGGGCGAGACATGTTACGTATCACATAACTAATACCTAGGCTGGCGGTGAGGAAGGAGTTCCAGGCGTGAGGATGACTTTGAGGCGTGAGTCACGACTTGACATATTTGCTTTTATATTATGAGCGTAGTTTTGTTATCATACATGTCTCTGCTTTATATAGACTACTATGATTTCATTTACAATATTTTTAGTTTCACATACTTGGTACTGTTATGCTTGACCTCGCTTGAAGTGCGATCATCTGCGGTAGAGTCTGCGGTTGTTGATCCTCGCTCATAGGATCACGATTCGGCGTATTAGGAAGCTCGTTTCTCGGAGGCTTATCTTTTGGTATGTTTCCACTGAGTTGTAAGTTCTTACATTCGAGGGTATGGCGAGCACTGTCGTCATGGGTGTTATTACTTTCTTAAGTGCATGTAATCTTGTTGTGGGCGGGGTTTGTAAAGGATGTAAGCGTTCAAAATTTCTGTATTTATGCGAAAGCGGCCGTTTTAGTTGCTTTGTTTTATTATCTTATCTATTGTTTCATATCTGTATGTTTTATATTCCGGTGATTTCTCTGATGTATGACTACTTGGGTGCGGGTAAGGCACGATCCACGAGCCGGGCAGGTCGTGTGATGTGTAACTGCCTATGTTTGCGTGTGATAGCCTTGTCGTGCTAGTATTGTATTTCTATACCACGCGTCTCGATGGAGGGCGATTTTTATGATCTTACTTGGGCGTCTGGCGGTGTGGAGCATTCCGCAGATGCGCATGTGATTATTATTCCATGGACTAGCTCTCCGTGAGGTTTCTTGATTCGGCAGTATCGGTAGTTGGCTCGTACTTTCTCAGAAGTCGTGGCTGATTCGGCGGTATCGGTAGTTAGCCATTACTTTCCCGTTCGGTTTGTGATGAAGTCGTGATTCCGTTTTGGTATCGGTAGTTAGTCTTCGTACTTGCCGACCATTCGTGCGCGGGTGGTATCGGTAGTTGGCGTTCGTGCTTGCACAGGTCGACCGTGGTATGGTTATATAGATTTATTAGTGCGACTTTGGTATCGGTAGTTGGATTTCGTACTTGCCGGTCGATTGATGATGCGGCTTTGGTATCACAGTAGTTAGCCGTACTTGCCGTCACGGTTTTATGACACAGTGGGACACGGTGTTCATGTGTACTCCTTGGTGTGGTTATCGTAGGCTAGCGGTGAGGAAGGTGTTCCACGGGCATGATTGATGTTGCGGGCATGACACCCGTAGTTATATTTGAGTGATGACTTTGAGGCGTGAGTCACGACTTGGCGTGTTGCTACATATTATATCTTGTAGTTTGGTTATCATATATGTCTCTGTTTTATATAGACTACTATGATTTTATTTCTGATATTTTGATTTCACATACTTGGTACTGTTATCTTGACCTCGCTTGAAGTGCGTTCATCTGCATGAGTAGAAGTACGCGATTGTTGATCCTCGCTCATAGGATCACGATTCGACGTTTTAGGAAGCTCCGTTTCTCGGAGGCTTATCTTTAGTATAGTCCTGTCGTTGTAGGTACTTACATTCGGGGTATGGCGAACCTGTTAAAATCGTTGTTGTTATAACATTCTTAAGTGCATGAAATGCTGTTGTGGCGAGTTTGTAAAGGGATGTAGCTGTTGGGTTCAAGTTTTATTTATATATTGAAAGGTAACCGTTTTGGTTGCTTTGTTTTCTTATTTCATTATTGTATATCTTGTTTCATGTTTAAGTTTTTATTTCGTGATTTTCTACGATATAGTATCACTAGGGTTCGGGGTAAGGCACGATCACGGGCAGGATGGTCGTGATAAAAGTGGTATCGAGCGATTAATCCTCGGAAAGTGTCTCTGACCGTATCTAGTAGAGTCTTAATTATCGGTGTGTTGTGCACCACACCTATAATGTCGAGGAGTGCGGGATATTTAGGATTAGTTTCCATTCTTCTCACTCTGAGATCGTGCCTTAGAGGTGTGTTATAAGTTGGACTCCTCGGCGTATTCTTTGCACCGTTATGCCTGCGCGAGCAACGAGCCCGGAAGGGCAAGGCAGCGAGAGGAGCTACGAGTAGAACACAAAGGGTTCACGAGGCACGAGCGGTCATTACGAGATAGTACTTGACGGCGAGTTTTATAACGCGCTAGCCCAGCGAGTTTAGGCGGCGGCGATTTCTCACGAGGCCCACGATACTTGAGCCTCGGTTTCACGACCGAGGGCCGAGGATATGATTCTGAGAAATGGCCCGATTACTAGCTAAGCTTGTGGCTAGGAATGAGACGACGAGAGTCGGAGGTTAAGCGATGTCGATGATTCACCTAGATTCGATAGTTGAGATTTGGGACTTCTTGAGTTGCAGTCCACGAGTTCTATGGATGCAGAAGCGAGAAGATCATCGAGTTTATTCGGCCGTTGCGGCGGATCATGAAAGTGATCAAGACCTCGAGGCATTTCTTACACCTTGCGCCTCGCGAGATGAGGAGAGCTCGGGCGAGATAGATTTATGAGGTTGAGGCGAGCAGGCGGGCGGTTCGGGAATCTGATATAGAGTTTGACTTATTGGCTCGTTATGTCCCTGCGTTAGTGGCGGACATGTGAGGAGAGAATGTCTAGTAGGAGGATACGGTGGGATGTCTTAGCCTACAGTCGATTCTGGTCGGTGGATCGGAGAGGAAGGGTGTTAGCGAGAGGCCACCCGCGCCGGTATGAGTCGTTGTGGTAGGGGTTAACATGGGAGTGTCGTACTACTTAGATAGCTTGTTAGGCTTGCGGCCAGCGGGCCATTTTGTGAGAAATTGTCCGAGCAGGTGGCGCGGATGTTATGACTCGACGCCGGGATCGATGGCTGGTTCGTCACCACGTAGTTATCGCCAGTGAGCAAGATTTGATTAGGCGGCAAAGGTAAAGTGAAGCGATGAATTCTGGGAGATCTTGACCTTAGAGACTTGTTTAGGTTGTTATGGTAGATACGTGGAGTGCTATGTTAGGTTAGCATGGTGTAAGTTGTGATAAATCCATGGGTAGTGTGAGATGGAAGTAGTAGCTTTCATGGCGTGAGCTAGTAAGATTGTTAGGATCGAGAGCGAGTTTAGTCTGAAGTGGGTCGGGTTGAGGCCATTTCGCGAGTCAACGCGGACCGGAATGTGGTGGGTCGATTAGAGGTGGTCGCTAGATGATAAGTCACGAGGGTGTTAGGACCAAGTTTAGATAACCATCGTGCGAGTTTGTGGATGCGTTCGACCGATGGTAGGGCCGATGGGGTCAGCCCATCTTGTCTTTTAGTCGGAATTTGTTTACTCGGCGGAGGTTATGCGAGATGTTGTATATCGGGGAAGGTTGTAAGGTTGCAGGGGTTCCTACTTTTATTTTTATGGCGGCGGTGGAGCCGGTTTATGGCTATTTCTTTTTGGGAGAGTTTTACGGGCGGGGTTAGGAACTGGTGAGTCTCGATGTGCATTCACCTCGGGCGGCGGACGAACAGCGCATTTATCGAGACATTTGAGGATATGTTACGGGCCGGTGTTTTGATTTCAGGTGTAAGTGTGAGGATTATTTGCCTCTTGTTGAGTGAGTATTATACTAGCTACCATTTGATGTCGGATGGTGCCTTATGAAGCCTTGTATGGCGGAAGTGTAGGTTCTTGAGTCGATTGGTTCGATGTCGGCAAGGTTGAGATAGTTTGGTCCCTACTTGTTTCAGCGGGATGTGGATAAGGTGAAGCTTATCGAGAAGAAGTTATTAGCGGCTCGAGTCAGCGAAGTCGTGCGGACGATGGCGTCGACACTTGGAGTTGAGGGTGGCGGTGGGTCTTCTTGAAGGTACCACCGGAAGGGTGTGAAATTTGGAAAGAAGGAAACTTAGCGAGGTACTTTGGGCATTTCGGATAATAGTAGAATAGGCGGGTTGCCTATAAGTTAGCTTCTTGGTCAGGCTTAGAAGTCGATGCGTTCGGTATTCCATGTTGCTATGTTTGGAAGAGTAATGTCGAGATCCTCCAGTGTTCGATTAATGATGACCAAGTTAGAGATAGTAACCGAGATTTTGGAAGCGAAGCAATGGCGAAATGTGGTAAGTATATGAGGAAGAGTTCGAGTGTGCGAGGAGAGTGCGACAAGTAAGAAAAGAGCGAAGATGTGAAGTGTCCTTTTTATAAGTATAGATGTGAAGAAAGTGTTATACCCGTATTTAGGAGTATATGCGTGAGGGCGTCACGTCTGATTGTACAACACAATTAGGTTAGAATGAACTTGTGAACATTTGTGGAAAAGATTAGAACATTGTGAAGGAGATTCTACGTTTTAATATTTTAGCAGGTGCGGATTTTTAGAAAGGCGAAATATTTTGGACCATTAGGAGGCGACATGTGTCACCCTTGGTTGGCTTAGGTTGGGCAATTGGGGGCCTAGTGGGCAAGTCAAATGGTCAAGTCTTGCAAGTTGATTTTGTGTGAGTGGGAGTAGGTGGAAGTGGGCGGTTTTTGTGTGATAGTGGAGGCCACGTGGCTCTTTGTTGTGGTGGGCATGTGTTCCGATATTGTGGAGGACATATGCCCCGAATATTGTGGGAGACACTTGGTTGGAAGACCTCATCTTTCACGTGGATCAAAATCCCAACCCTCAGTTTGTTTAAATATTGGCCTTTGAGGGCTCTATAAATACCAGCAGGTTGAAGACTTCCCGTCCACTCCACATTTTCTAAGTCTCAAAATCCTTCCTTTGTATAGAAGTCTCGTCAAATCCTCCCACTTTCTAGTGGCTTGGCGAAACCACGTTTTGTAGAAAGTTGCCTTCAGTATAGTTCTTATTCCAAAATACCCTTGTTATACCGTATTTCCAGTATATGCGTGAGGCGTGCGTATAAAATTTGAGCCTTAAAGATTTGGCAAATTCGAAATTTGGGCACAAGTGCGAAAAGAGTCGTTTTCAGGCGAAGCGTTTCCACGACTTACGTAGGAAAATTCGGCTATGTCATTTATAATTTTGCGGATTTTTAGAGAGGCGAAACATTTTGGACCAGCGGGAGGGTGACAAGTGTCACCTCGCATTGGAAGGAAGTGGGCGGCAAAGTGGGCGAGAAGGTGGCATGGTTAGGTAGGATATTTTGTGCAAGTTGTGTGGTAGATGGATAAGGTGCACATGGCTTGATCCTGGCCCTACACTTGCCTAACACGGCTTGATCTTGGCCATTGGTTGGCCTTTGCTTGACCTATAAATACCCTACAAGTGATGAACTTTCTTCGTCAAAATCATTTGCTAAGTGTTAAAATCCCTCCCCTTTAGTGTTGAGTTCGTCGACTTCTCCCCACTCTTTTGAGAGTCTTGGCGAGGGCCTCCTCCTCCCACTTTGTAGTGCCCTAGCAGTGGGGTACACCCACAGCCTTGTTGCCTCGTATAAATACCCCTTTTGTGGTATAGAAATACTCTCCAAGTATTGTTATAATGCCCAAATACCTTAGCTGAATACCTTGTAGTATTCCCGAGTTACACTTATACAAAAGCCAGAAAATACTATTATACTTCCTCGATCCAAGCGAAACCACTGAGAAAACCTTCATAGTCGGTTAAAGTGTTAAGTAGAAGTTAGTTAGAACTTCTAAGGGTTGTTGGAGGCGGGTTGGGCGCGGAGTAGGAGCTAAACCTTGCTCGGGATCGGCAATATAAACTCGGATAATTTTGGGCTTATCAAGGTAAACACTCTTGACATACATTGTAATTGGAAATTACATGTTGTTGGAATATATAGTTAAGGTATACTATATATAGAATTGAACATAGTTGTGCGGCAATGTCTTTTGACTTAAGCTGAATTTAAAGAAGAGAAGCTGTAATTACATAGGGTGTATTCTGATGAACTTGTGTAGTATTCTGTGAGTAGAATTGTACGTCAGGTTAGGCGTGCAAACCCCACACTGGTTGGCTTGGTGGCCGGCCTCGATAGAGGAGGAGATTTCTGTTGTTGCGGGAGAGTCTTTGCGAATTTTACGTAGGATATTCTACATTGAGATCTAGATGTTAATAGGCGCCTTGTGGCCTCATAGGTTGAAGTACTACGTATGGCGTGATCTACTTGGCAGGAGTAGCCAGAAGCGGTTCGAGTTACTTGGGCGTTTTGCTATTAGTCGATAATCGTCGCGGTATGTGAACCTCTTCCTATCTTTTCTAGCATGATATGTGTGAGCTATGTGATGCGGTGAGCGTCGTGTATTAGCTTGTATTTGGTTGTTTTAAAACATAAGTGTTATACTAGCTTTATGGGAAGTTAGGTATAACGTCTTAAGGAGTAGTAAAATGAATGGTTTATTAATTTCAAAAGTTAAGAAATTTGGATCTTATAAGATAAGAGACTTAACTTAAATGAATTAATATGGATTTTGTGTGAAACCTCATTCGTGAGTAATGAGTATTTGGTTTTAAAAGGAATAATGTTTCTTGATTTGGAAATCGGAATGTGTATCGATAAACCAACTGCGGCGTTAATAAAGGAAAATGTATTGAATAATTAAGTATTATTAAAACCGGTAGAAACCTCCATCTGCATAGAAGCTAAGATGAGACAAAATGATATTACATTTTCTAGATCATGGTTGCTTAATAAAATTGATTATGAACAAGATTAACTGCTACTTATGGCATATGTTACTCTATTGTTTTAAAAGAGATTAAGACATTGAACTATGAAACTTTTCTAAAAAGAGACTTGCGTAATTGAAATTAGGCAAGCTGGAACTTTTAGGGAAAAGAAAGGCATTGTGTTGTCTTAAAATGGTTTAAAACATAAAGTGTTATAACTTTATGGGAAGTTGGTTATAACGACTTTATGAAAACAAAGAAGGGTTTTATCATTTGTTTTAATGTGGTAACTTGACTTTTAAAGAGAAGTATTTTGGTCAAAGGAAGGCATGGTATTGCCTTAATTTGGTCTTAAAAGGAAAGTATGAAAGTTGTTTTGGTTTACTTAAAAGATATAAGTCACACGTTTTTATATACTACGGGTATCGGGTGACTTTTAGAAAAGGAATGAATCTCTTAAAGGAATTTAACGTCGTAGTACTTTAGGAGTTAAAATCAGGACTTTGACATAAAATGAAAGTACCTTGAGTTGTGTATAACTTGCCTATGCTTGTTGTTATGAAACTTGACCATGTTCGTGTGATAGCCTTGTTGTGCAAGTGCGTGTTCTACTCGACTACGGTTCATCAGGAATGTATTTCACTCGACTCCAGGTTCATCAGGAAATGTATTTCACTCGACTCTGGGTTCGTCAGGAATGTATTTCACTCGACTCAGGTTCATCAGGAATGTATTTCACTCGACTCTGGGTTCGTCCAGAATGTATTTCACTCGACTCTGGTTCATCAGGAATGTATTTCACTCGACTCTAGGTTCATCCAGAATGTATTTCACTCGACTAGGTTCATCAGGAATGTATTTCACTCGACTCTGGTTCATCAGGAATGTATTTCACTCGACTAGGTTCATCAGGAATGTATTTCACTCGACTACAGGTTCATCAGAGAATGTATTTCACTCGACTCTAGGTTCGTCAGAATGTATTCCACTCGACTCTAGGTTCATGGGATGAGCAGGAATGTATTCCTGCGTTTCTATACTAGGTCCATAAGATGGGCGAGACACATTATACGTATCACATGATTTGTACCTAGGCTGGCGGTGAGGAAGGGAGTTCCACGGGCATGAGGATGACTTTGAGGCGTGAGTCACGACTTGACATGGCTGCTTTTATGTTGTGAGCGTAGTTTGGTTATCATACATGTCTCTGCTTTATATAGACTATTATGATTTCATTTCTGATATTTCTGATTTCACATACTTGGTACTGTTATCTTGACCTCCGGAGGCTGCGTTCATCTGCGCGGTAGAAGTGCATCATTATCGATCCGCTTATAGGATCACATTTCAGCGTGTTGGGAAGCTCGTTCCTTGGAGGCTTATCTTTGGTATGTTACCACAGTGCAGCAGGTTCTTGTACATTCGGGGTATGGCGGGGCCTGTCCGTCATAGTTGTTATCACTTCTTAAGTGCATGAAATGCTTGTTGTGCGATGCGTAAAAGGATAAGCTGTTCGGGTATTTATGTATATATCTTGAAGGCAAGCTATTGTTTTGGTTGCTTTGTTTATTTATCATGTCTCTTAATTCATGTTCATGTTTTTATTTAGCTGATTTTCTCGATGTTGTATCACTAGGGTGCAGGGTAAGGCACGATCACGGGCAGGTTGGTCGTGACAAAAGTGGTATCGAGCGATTAGTCCTCGGAAAGTGTCTGAACCGTGTCTAGTAGAGTCTTGATTATCGGTGTGTTGTGCACCATCTATGTCGAGGAGGCTATAGGACATTTAGGATTGGTTTCCATTCTTCTCATTACGAATCGTGCCTTAGAAATTGTGTGATAAGTTGGACCCTCTCAGCGTATTCATTTCCTTTACGATTATGCCTCGCGTAAAACCTTGAGCCAGATAGGCAAAGCGATCGAGGAGATTAGTGAGATCTGAGAGAAATGCGAGCGCGAGTCGATTACACGAGCAGTGCCTTGCGGCGGGTTTAGCAGCGCCGCCCGGCGCAGTGAGTTTAAGCGCGGCGGTGGCTGCTGAGACTCTGATACGAGCCTCGGTCCCACGGAAGCGGATGAGATAAGTACAAGGAGATGGCGATTCTTGGCGAAGTCGTGGCGAATATGAGGATAAGTGAATCACGGCGATTCGATCCAGTAGCACCGTAGTTCACCCCGAAGCGACGGTTTGAGACTACGGGATTTTACGAGTGTAACGCGAGTTTTATGGGTGAGCACGAGGATGATCGCGAGGAGTTCATCCGGCGATTCTGGTCGTGAGTGATCGAGGCATCGGATACGAGTCGGTGGTCTGAAGTTCGCGTCGGTTTGCGTGATCTGCTTGATCGGTTTTGTCGTGGGAGGCTGTCGGGAGAGAATGCCTTCCGGTATATGGGGCGAGTTCTCAAAGGCATTTCTTGCACACTTCTTGCCTCGCGAGATAAGGAGGCTCGGTAAGCAGATTTTTGGCGTTAAGGCGGGGCGGGCGGGCGGTTAGAAATGTACAATGTGAGTTCGACTCGTTAGCTCGGTATGTCCCATTGTAATGGCGATATGGAGGGCCAGTACGCTACGTCAGGGCTAGATGATTACTTGGCGAGCTTATGCAGGTGTAGCTCTTGTCGGGCATGGACATTGCCGCGTGCATCTTTCATGCACTAGGATGTGAGCACGGAGAGGTCGGCGAAATGGCGAGATCGCAAGAGGCGAGCAGCGGGGTCGCTGGTAACTTCGAGGCGGACCGCCTGTGGCGATCTAGTTATGTACCTCGCGATCTGAGTGGTCCCCGCGTCGTCGGGGCGTTCGGGGTATTCGGGGCTGGTGAGCTCGGGGCTTAGTTCCGCGGTATGCGTGAGTGCTAGCGGCGGATTCATGTCCCGCCGGTGTACGCGATGTGGCAAACATCATCGGGAATGTCGTCTTTTTGCGGTGCTTGTTTCACTGCGGCCGTCGGGCCATGTGACGAGCGTGCTTATAGGAGGGTATCGGCGGCGTAGCGCGACTACGGATCGATGGCGAGTTCGCGCGCCTACGATTATCGCCTGCGGTGGGCTATGATTAGAGTGGGCGGTAACCGGTATATCATAACCTACAGAGATTGGTATCGTGATATGATGCCCTTATATTTATGTGCTATGTACGAATAGCGTTGTGTTATTTGTGAGTTAGAAAACATGGTTATTTGGAAGGATACGTATGGGGGCATGGGAAGTGTGAACCTTAGAATATTTCATGTTGAGACCTTAGAGGTAAGGTCGTCTTAAAGGAGAGATTCTTACGGTTAGTCTTTGTTGAAATACTTGGTATGCGTAAAATGTGTTGTGGGATAAGTCCATGGGTAGTGTGAAATGGAAGTGGTAGCTTTCATGACTGTATAAATAAGATTGTTCGGATCGGGAACAAGAGCGATGCGTTAAGTGGGTCGGGTTGGGGCCGTGTTGCGGGCCAACCGCGGCTGTTTGAGGTGGGGTCGGCTCTGGGTGGTCACTTGGTGGTAGAATCACGAGGTCTTTGGGCCCAGTTTAGATGACCATCGTATGAGTTCGTGGTTATGTTCGACGAGCGGATCGTTAAGGCGGGAATGGCCTTAAGGAAGATCGAGGCTAGTAAGATGACCAAGTTTGGAGGTAGTGACTCCAAAGTTTTGGAAGCGAAGTGTGATGCGTATACTAGAAGAGTTCTAGTGTTCGAGAAGAGTCTGACGAGTAAGGGTAGAAGCGAGCATGTATTGCGAGCATAGATATGACCATTTCTTGTGAAGGGAGAAGGTCTGAAGGATGTATATTTTAGACCTCGGGGATCGCGTGCGATCGGTACCATTTGTTGGGTGTAGGAGTGACACTAGAACCTCGCGGCCAAGTGACAAAAGTTTGTGATGTTAGAGGTGTTTCCTCGTGGACTTGGATGTAAGTATTTGCTTGCGGGTGTTTCGTGGCGATTGTGGAGTTGGCAACTTATTAGAAGAACTTTATCGTTATCAGTCTTGAGAAGGAACATTCGGAACGAATGTTTCTAAGGAAGGAGAATGTTATACCAGTATTTCAGTATGCGTGAGGCGTGCGTATAAAATTTGAGCCTTAAAGATTTGGCAAATTCGAAATTTGGGCCTGAAGTGCGAAAGAGTCGTTTCAAGCGAATCGTGAGGAAAATTCGGCTATGTCATTTATAATTTTTGCGGATTTTTAGAGGCGAACCATTTTGGACCAGCGGGAGGGTGACAAGTGTCACCCTCGCATTGGAAGAAGTGGGCGGCAAAGTGGGCGAGAAAGGTGGCATGGTTAGGTAGGATATTTTGTGCAAGTTGTGTGGTAGATGGATAAGGTGCACATGGCTTGATCCACAGCCTACACTTTGCCTAACACTTGGTTTGATCTTGGCCGTTGGTTGGCCTTTGCTTGACTATAAATACCATACAAGTGATGAACTTTCTTCGTCCAAAATCATTGCTAAGTGTTAAAAATCCCTCACTTTAGTGTTGAGTTCGTCGACTCCTCACTCTTTTGAGAGTCTTGGCGAGGGCCTCCTCCTCCACTTTGTAGTGCCACTGGCGTAAGTGTACACCCACTAGCCTTGTTGCCTCGTATAAATACCCCTTTTGTGGTATAGAAATACTCTCCAGTATTGTTATAATGCCCAAATACCTTAGCCCAAATACCTTGTAGTATTCCCGAGTTACAACATACAAAAGCCAGAAAATACTATTATACTTCCTCGATCCTGGCGAAACCACAGGAAAACCTTCATAGTCGGTTGAAGTGTTAAGTAGAAGTTGGTTAGAACTTCTAAGGGTTGTTGGAGCGGGTTGGGCGCGGAGTAGGAGCTAAACCTTGCTCGGGATCGGCAATATAAACTCGGATAATTTTGGGCTTATCAGGTAAACACTCTTGACCTTACATTTGTAATTGGAAATTACATGTTGTTGGAATATATAGTTAAGGTATACTATATATAGAATTGAACATAGTTGTGCGGGAATGTCTTTTGACTTAAGCTGAATTTAAAGAAGAAGCGACTGTAATTACATGGGGTGTATTCTGATGAGCTTGTGTAGTATTCTTGTGGTAGAATTGTACACGTCAGGTTAGGCGTGCAAACCCACACTGGTTGCCTTGGTAGCGGCCTCGATAGAGGAGGAGATTTCTGTTGTTGCGCGGGAAGTCTGCGAATTTTACGTAGGATATTCACATTGAGATCTAGATGTTAATAGGCGCCTTGTGGCCTCATAGGTTGAAGTACTACGTATGGCGTGATCACTTGGCTTAGGAGTAGTGAAGCGGTTCGGAGTTACTTGGGCGTTTTGCTATTAGTCGATAATCGTCGCGAGGTATGTGAACCTCTTCCTATCTTTTCTAGCGTGATATGTGTGAGCTATGTAATGCGGTAGGCGTCGTGTGTTAAGCGTATTTGGTTGTTTTAAAACATAAGTGTTATACTAGCTTTATGGGAAGTTAGGTATAACGTCTTAAGGTAGTAAAATGAATGGTTTATTAATTTCAAAAGTTAAGAAATGGATCTTATAAGATAAGAGACTTAACTTAAATGAATTAATATGGATTTTGTGTGAAACCTCGTTCGTGAGTAATGAGTACTTGGTTTTAAAGGAATAATGTTTCTTGATTTGGAAATCGGAATGTGTATCGATAAACCACTGCGGCGTTAATAAAGGAAAATGTATTGAATAATTAAGTATTATTAAAACCGGTGAAACCTCATCTGCATAGAAGCTAAGATGAGACAAAATGATATTACATTTTCTAGATCATGCTGCTTAATAAGATTGATTATGAACAAGATTAACTGCTACTTTATGGCATATGTTACTCTATTGTTTTAAAGAGATTAAGACATTGAACTATGAAACTTTTCTAAAAGAGACTTGCGTAATTGAAATTAGGCAAATGGAACTTTTAGGAAAAGAAAGGCATTGTGTTGTCTTAAAATGGTTTAAAACATAAAGTGTTATAACGACTTTATGGGAAGTTGGTTATAACGACTTTATGAAAACAAAAGAAGGGTTTTATCATTTGTTTTAATGTGGTAACTTGACTTTTAAAGAGAAGTATTTTGGTCAAAAGGAAGGCATGGTATTGCCTTAATTTGGTCTTAAAAGGAAAGTATGAAAGTTGTTTTGGTTTACTTAAAAGATATAAGTCACACATTTTTATATACTACGAATGTCGGGTGACTTTTAGAAAGGAATGAATCTCTTAAAAGGAATTTAACGTCGTAGTACTTTAGGGTTAAAATCAGGACTTTGACATAAAATGAAAGTACCTTGAGTTGTGTATAACTTGCCTATGCTTGTTTTTATGAAACTTGACCATGTTACGTGTGATAGCCTTGTTGTGCAAGTATTGTGTTCTACTCGACTACCGGTTCATCAGGAATGTATTTCACTCGACTACGGTTCATCAGGAATGTATTTCACTCGACTCTGGTTCATCAGGGAATGTATTTCACTCGACTAGGTTCATCAGGAATGTATTTCACTCGACTCGGTTCATCAGAATGTATTTCACTCGACTCTAGGTTCATCAGGAATGTATTCACTCGACTCTTAGGTTCATCAGGAATGTATTTCACTCGACTCTAGGTTCATCAGAATGTATTTCACTCGACTAGGTTCGTAGAATGTATTTCACTCGACTACGGTTCATCAGAATGTATTCACTCGACTCTGGTTCATCAGGAATGTATTCCACTCGACTAGGTTCGTAGGATGAGCAGGAATGTATTCCTGCGTTTCTATCTGGGTCCATAAGATGGGCGAGACACATTATCGTATCACATGATTTGTACCTAGGCTGGCGGTGAGGAAGGAGTTCACGGGCATGAGGATGACTTTGAGGCGTGAGTCACGACTTGACATGGCTTTTATGTTGTGAGCGTAGTTTGGTTATCATACATGTCTCTGCTTTATATAGACTATTATGATTTCATTTCTGATATTCTGATTTCACATACTTGGTACTGTTATCTTGACCTCCTTGAGGCTGCGTTCATCTGCATGAGTAAGTACATCATTGTCGATCCGCTTATAGGATCACATTTGCGTGTTGGGAAGCTCGTTCCTTGGAGGCTTATCTTTGGTATGTTACCACAGTGCATAGGTTCTTGTACATTCATGGGTATGGCGGGGCCCTGTCCGTCATAGTTGTTATCCTTCTTAGAGTGCATGAAATGCTTGTTGTGGGCGATGCGTAAAAAGGATAAGCGTTCGGGTATTTATGTATATATCTGAAAGCAACTATTTTGGTTGCTTTGTTTATTTATCATGTCTCTTAATTCATGTTCATGTTTTTATTTAGCTGATTTTTCTACGATGTTGTATCACTAGGGTGCAGGGTAAGACACGATCCACGGGCAGGTTGGTCGTGACAACCACAGCCCCAAATCCATATAGTATTTAAGTAGAAGTTGTTTAGAAACTTCTAAGGGTTTCTTGGAGCTATCGGGCGTGCAAATTAGGAGCTAAACCTTGCTCGGGATCGACATTTAACTTGGATAATTTTGGGCTTATCGAGGTAAATACTCTTGTCCTTCTATTGTAATTGGAGATTACATATAAGAATAGTTAAGAGTTGAGTATAAGATATAGAAGGATATTAAAGAATAGAATTGAGCTGTAATCACGGTAGAAGGGTATAAAGAAGAAGAATTGAGCTGTACTTACATGGGTGTACTTACGATAGACTTGAGTAGTTTGTGAGTAGGGAAATGCTGCCCAATTTTCCGTAGAATAGAGAACCCTACTGCTTAGAACTTTCTGCGAGAATAGTCTAGGCGTTGATAGGCGTGTTTGGTATTATAGGTTGATACTCTGCGCGCGACATATTCGACTTGGCGGTGATTTTTAGCGAGGAGGTATGTGATTCTTCCTATCCTCTTGAGCATGATATTTTAATATATATATATATAGTACGGTAGACGTACGTGTGTTAACTGAACATGGTTTTACTTAGCGTCTTTTGACTTGAGTCTAAATAATAAAGAATCTTGAAGTATTTCAAAAGAATTATGAATCATTTCTGAAAGAAGAGTAATACTTGATTTTTTAAACAGAAAGCTTAAGAGTTATACTAGCTTTATGGGAAGTTAGGTATAACGACTTAAGAAAGATAAAAGGAACGGTTTTACTTATTTGTTTATGAAATCTTGTATTGATTTCTGAAAAGTGTAGTAAGATAGTTTGATAAGTAAACATGTTATGATGCTATGCGTGTTAGTGTCTTGTGATGTTGTGTAAGGGGGGTTATTCTTGTTGTGCTTACGTTGTTAAATGTTAAGCCTGTTGTACTGTTATTATATCACATACCCCATTGACTTGTTATACCGAGGGCTTGCCACCCTTGATGCGGGTCTATACGGCCTATGCGGTCTGTGTGACTATGCGGAGCTGCGGGAGTTCCAGGATTGATCATTCCGGGTGTATTATCCTGATGCGAGGAATGCCTTATGCGGTCTGTGTGACTATGCGGTTTATGTGACTATGCGGACTGCGGGAGTCCAGGAGGATACCGCGGGCTAGCTACCGTCACGAGAATACCTGCGGTGCATGTGTGACTATCACGGACTACGGGAGTTCCAGTATTAGGCTCTCATAATGATACTATGGGCGATTGGCCTTGCTTCGATCATTAGCGGCCTAGAAAAGACCAGTTATGTTATATCTATTTTGCTTTTGGTTATGTTGTGGCACTATGTGCGGTTACATTGGTTGTTTCGTACATATTTGTAAAATTGCTTTTAAAATGGTATGATTTCATTTAAAGTACTTCTGATTTCACGTACTTGGTACTGTTGTCTTGACCTCCTTCGGGGCTGCGTTAAATGCGCGGTAAGGGAAAGTAGGTCTTAGATCCACGTCCTTAGGATCTTTACTTTGGTGTCGGGAGCTCGTCTCCTCGAGTTCGACTTTTGGTATGGTTCTCCACTGGTATTGTAGATATATGTACATTCGGGGTATGGCGGGGCCTGTCGCCATAGTTGTTACATTCTAAGTGCAGTAGTCATGTTGTAAAGTTGGGATGTAGCTATTCACTCTTTATATATATATCACAGAAAGCGACTTTTCTCGAGATAAACTCGGTCTCATTTACATTGTTTCATGTCTTGTTTTTATATTCATTGGTTACTCGATGTATGACTACTTAGGTGCGGGTAAGGCACGATCCACGAACGGGCAGTCGTGACAAAAGTAGTATCGAAGCGATTAATCCTCGGAAAGTGTCTGAGATCATATCTAGTAAGTCTTGATTATCGGTGTGTTGTGCACCACGCCAATCGAGAGGCTATAGGATATTTAGGATTAGTTTCCATTCTTCTCACTCACGAGATCGTGCCTTAGAGGTGTTATAAGTTGGACCCTAACGTATTCCTTTTTGTATTAGTTATGCCTCGCGCAACCCGGGCGAAGAGGCAAAGCGGCCGAGGCTGCTAGTAGAACACGAGGATCACGAGGGCGAGCCCGATTCTTACAGGCGATACCTCGGGCGGCGAGTTCCATAGCGCCGCCGGCCCAGCGAGACCACGATACCGCGCCTCGGTCCGCGGCACAGGCGAGAGGTTAGAGATAACGATGCGCGGGATCGTGGCGAACATGAGATAAGTGGATCTGTGATTCGATTCAGCGGTACACTGTGGTCCGCCCGAGATCGGATAGTTTGAGGCAGGATTTTACGAGTTGTAGTCCGCGATTTCTGGTCGAGGCACGAGGATGATCCGCAGGAGTTCATCGTCGATTCTGAGAGGATCGTGCGAGTGATCGAGCCGGAGACCGAGTCAGTGATCTTGGTGCGCGTCGTTGCGTGATACCGCGATCTGGTTTGACTTCGTGGGAGCTGTCGGGAGAACACGCCCCGGTATTTGGGACGAGTTCTGGAGGCTTTTCGCTCACTTCTTGCCTCGCGGATGAGAACGCGGGCGACAAGTTTTGATCTTTGAGGCAGAGAAGCGCGATTAGGGAGTACAGCGTTGAGTTCGATTCGTTGGCTAGATATGTCCACTGCGCTAATGCAGATATGGAGGGCCGAGTGCACGCTGCGTCGGCTGGCTAGATGATTATATGGCGAGTCGATGCGTTGGTGTAGCTCTTGAGCGGGCGTGGACATTGCGGTATGCGCTTATGCACTTGGATGCGAGAGTGAGGCGGCGGGTCGGCGGATATCAGCGGCGAGAAGAAGGCGAGCGGCGGATCTTTTGGTAGCTCTCGGGGTGGGCGGCCTCGTGATCTAGATTTGTACCCGGCCGGCTCGAGCACTCGTCACCGTCTTGATGCACCCGAGTATTGGGGTAGGTCGGGCCCGGGACTTGGACTTCCGGGGTAGCGAGGTACTAACGATCGAGTCCGCTCGGTGTGTCCGATGTGGTAGATTCCATTCAGGAGTTGTGGTATCGTCGGAGTTTGCTACACTTCGGCCGGCCAGGTCACTATGTGAGCTGTCAGGCGAGCGGCGAGATGGTAGAGTCGGCTACTGGTCTTGCGGATCTTGGCCTTTCTGATTACTCGCCGGAGAAAGGTGCTCGTGAACCAGCGGTCGCGTCGAGGTCGTGGCGCGCGGGTCGATTCTAGCGGTCCTCGAGCGCATTTATTCCTTGTCGGTAGCGGGACGGAGGCGTCACGATGTCGTCCGGTGCTTTATCCGTTTCATGTTGTAGCGTGTATGCCTTGATAGATCCGGGTTCTACTCGTCTATATATCTCCACTTATTGTTAGTCGGATAGGGATAGGCACGAGTCCGTAGACCGCTCGAGTAGCTACGCCGATGGGTGATTGATGTTAGCTCGGCGGGTATATAGGGCTTGCCCGGTGACTTTATGCGATCGTGGACCTGGCGACTTGATAGAGTTGGACATGGCGATTTCGATGTGATCATGGGCATGGATTGGTTAGCGCTACGCCCGATGTAGGCTGCGAGGAGAGTAGTGCGGTTCGGTTTCTGAGCCGGTTATTGAGTGGGAGGAACAACGTGTCGCGAGAGGTAGGTTTATTTCCTACCTCGAGGCTAGGAAGATAGTGCGAGAAGGGTATATCTACCGTCTCATTCGGGTATTAAATCGAAATTTGCGGTACCAGATTTTGATCGATTCGATGTCGAGAAGTTCCCGGATGTGTTTCGGGCGACCTCCGGGTATCCCTCACGAGAGGAGATAGAGTTTTGTATCGATGTCTTTGCCGGACACCGGCCTTATTTCCATTCCGCCATACGAATGGCACTGCCGAGTTGAGAGAGTTGAAGGACGGTGAGAGACTTGCTGGAGAAGGGCTTCATCGAGCCTAGTGTTTCTGCAGGAAGCGCGGTATTGTTCGTGAAAAAGAAGGGCGGGGGCTGCAGCGTGTGTTGATTACAGGCGGTGAACAAGGTGACCATTAAACGAATACCCGCTTCCGGATTGATGATTTGTTCGACCGGTGCGAAGTGCGAGATGTTTCTCGAAGATTGATCTGCGATCGGGCTATCATCAGTGCGAGTCGAGAGAGTCGGACATCCACAGGCGCATTCGGACGTGCAGCACTATGAGTTTAGGGTTATGTCGTTCGGTTTGACGATGCTCGTGGTATTCATGGATTTGATGAACCGAGTGTTCAAGCCATTTTTATACTGCGTTTGTGATAGTGTTCATCGATGACGTCTTGGTTTATTCATTCGGAGCGGGAGCGTGCGAACATTTGAGGCGTCTTTGAGAGTTCTCGGGACCAGTGATTATCGCGAAGTATTGAAGTGTGAGTTAGTTGACTTGGTGGCTTTTCTTGGGAATATTGTCGGGGCTGATGGTATTCGGTGAATACGGCCAAGATCGAAGCGATCGAGTTGGCCTCGACTCTTACTCCGCCAGTGCGCGATTTTCTAGGCCTTGCGAGTTATTATCGGCGGTTCGTAGAAGTTTGTATCTACGCCTCGTTGACTAAGTGACTCGGAAGGAAGCTAAGTTTGATGGCTTGATGCTTGTGAGCGGGGTTTCGATTCTTGAAGGGAATGCTTGGCCGCCCGTTCTTACTCTTCGGAGGTCCGGATGGCTACGTGGTGTATTGTGATGCGTCGGGCATCGGGTTGGGATGTGTGTTGATGCAGCGAGGCAAGGTTATAGCGTACACGTCGGCGGCTTAAGAAACGGAGGAACTACCCGCGTGATTTGGGTTAGCGTGGTGATTCACGCCTTGAAGATGCGAGGCACTATTTGTATGGGGTTCGTGTGGATATTTATACGGACCACAAGAGCCTCGGTATATCTTGATCGGAGGAGGTGAACTTCAGCGAGGCGGTGGTTAGAGTTACTCAAGGATTATGATGTCGATATCTGTACCACGAGAAGGCCAATCTTTGTGGCGAGATGCTCTTAGTCGTGAGTCGATGGGAGTCTATCGGATATGCGACTAGAGAGGAGGGCATGGTCGCGAGTTGCATCGGTAGCGAGCCTTGGAGTCCGATTGATTACGATAGCGGTGGGGTTCGAGTTCGAGAGGTTGCCGAGTCTTCCATCGTCGAGAGGTGAAGAGCCTTGATTCGAGGATCGATTTTGACGCGTTATCGTGATCGACTGCCGTGAGAGAAAGGTCGCGAGGTAGCACTTTGATGAGGTGCTAAGGTTGAAGCGAGTTGTGTGTTCCGGATATTGCGGGACTTGGCGTGAGTTCTAGGAAGCACACGGCGCGTTACTCATCCATCCGAAGTCAACCAAGATGTACCACGACCTTAGATCTGTGTATTGGTGGGATGGCACGAAGAGGGCGTTGCGAGTTTGTGGCTCGATGCGTGTTGTCGGCGGTGAAGATAGAGCATCGAGGCACGGTGGATTATTGCGGCGATAGAGATCCCGACAGAAGTGGGAGGTGATCAACATGGACTTTATCACGAGGTTACCTCGCACTCAGAAACATGATTCTATTTGGGTTATCGTCAGCGGTGTGAAATCAGCCCTCTTTCTTCCGTCGGGGCGACATTTGGTGAAATTATAGCCAGACTTTACATCAGAGATCGTCGGTGCATGGGTCCCTATTTCTATCATATCGCAGAGGAGCCCGGTTCTGGCTAACTGGAGGTCTTTCCGAGAAGGGTTTAGGGGCGAGTGAGCACGTCTTTGCATTCCATCCTCGCAGACGGGACGAGCGGCGCACTATCGGACTCTTGAGGATATCTGCGAGCTTGTGTTATTGACTTGAGTGCATTGGGAGGATCATTTCCTCTAGTAGAGTTTGCATATAATAATAGCTACCACTCCCGGTATTGAGATGGCGCCTTATGAGGCCTTGTATGAGGAAATGCAGATCGCCGATAGGCTGGTTCGATGTGGGCGAGTGCGATTAGTAGGACGGACACAGTACAGCGGCGATGGATAAGGTGAAGTTTATCGGGGGCGGCTATTGGCGGCAAGTCGCCGAAGTCGTATCACGAGATCATCGTCGTCGGCATCTGAGTTTGAGGTTGATGATTGGGTTTTCTGAAGGTGTCGCCCGTGAAGGGTGTGATGAGATTTGGGAGGAAAGGAAGCTCGGCCCAGTACATCGGGCCTTATCAGTTGTCGCGAGGATAGGCAAGGTTACTATGAGTTGGATCTTGTGGCGCCCGAAACCGGGCGTCATCGGTGCCTTACCGGGCACCCTAGTAATCAACATCGAGAAAACCAGCGGAAATAAAACTTTACATGAAATGAGAGTCGTAAATAAATAGGCAGCCAACCCAACCGTTGCCTTGGTATATATACATAAAACCCGACAGTTATCCTTTTTACAAACCACCTTGCAGCGATTACTCTGGACCTAAGATATCTGGCAACTATGACGGGGCGGGGCGCCGTACCACGAATGTACAAGTACCTCTGATGACGGACTATACGTAAGATAAGCCTCGGGAAGCGAGCTTCAATGAGCTGCGATCTATGGCGAGATCGACCAAGCGGTGTACCTACCTGCGGCGTGACGCGGCCAGAAGGTCGATCTGGTACCCAGTATGTGAAAATGCGTAATGAAATCACATTTCGTCATTTTATAAAACCATTTCGCAATAAGTAGCGATTATGTCAAGTAAGGGGCGCATATCCCGAATAATCACTCGCGCATAATTATGGGTCTCGCGCCCGTAATACCGCTAAATGCCGTGGAACTCGTTCCTCGGCTGCCAGCGATACATGATGTAAAACAACACCCGTATGTGAACACGAACACTAGATCACACTGCGTCATCAAAACCGTCGGGCGAGTAGAATAGCCAACTACGGTCAAAGCTAGTCATATCCCGTCGCGGGCAAATGCGGAAGCGCTACCGATCCAGCTAGCGCATGGCCGAGGCAAGTATCTTAAGCTAACGTCTGATAGCCCTCAGTCTCACGAGATATGGCGAGGCAAGTATCTTAAGCTATCTACGGAGGCTACGGTGCGAGAAAATGACGAGCAGTATCTAAAGTGTGCACGAACCGCAGCGTACAAACCAAGCGTGATCGCTCGTCGCGCGGCAAGCCGTGGATTAGCGGTCCGTGGACTATGATCGAACCTCGCGATGACCGCGTGCCGGCGTCTTACCTCGGAAGTCATGGCCATGAAACCATCCTCGGGCGCGTGCGTGGAACATCCGTCACGTCGGCGTGTCGAAGAAATAAATCGGATAAGCGGCCCTCGGAGTCACGGCGATGCTGAAACAACGATCGATACTCAAAGTGGGCGCATCTCGTGGACCGCTGACGTCGGTATGTCGATCGATCAATCGGATAGCGGCCCTCCACGAGTCGCGGCACATCAACAAAACAACGCGCATCAAGACTATCACAACAAGCGTAGGCAAGTTTAACATCGTTCGTTTTAATCAACAATCGGGTTTCAAACCAAAATACTACATACTTTCCTTAACAAAAGACCTCTTTCTACGTAAAAGCCACGTGATACTAATACTCGTAGTATATAAAGAAAACACGTTTTACTTTTAAAACCAAATTACTTACCTTTGTAAAAATCTTTACAAGGCTTTTAAAATCAAGTACTACATACTTTATAAACCAAGTGCTTTTCTTTTAGAACAACATCAAGTATACTCTTTTTAAAACCCGATTAACTTACTCTTTTCAAAACAAGTAACCTATACTTAAATCAAGTTACTTCTCCTTTTAGAAAACAAGTCGTTATAAGTCAAGTCTCTTATCTTTCAAGATCAAGTCTCTTAACTTTCAAAATCAAGTCGTTTCTTGTCGAAACCAAATCTTTCTTTTATCTTCATAAAGTCGTTATAACTAACTTCCCGTAAAGCCATTATAACACTTTATGTTTTAAAACAAACAAAAATCGTTTCACTGCGTCGTCTCTGGTACTATATAGTTCCTGACAATCGTGCTCGAGTATAGGAAGAATCACATACCTTTGGCTTAAACCACAAGCTTAGTCAAGTATCTTGTGGCGTGAAAGATCCACTATAACAACCACTGATATATAAATCAACTTCAGCACTCTCAGTAGAATATTCTAAACACAGATTCCTTATTCGAGAAATTTGTGACACCTCCCGTATCACGTAAATCTCCTCCACAACGGGCCATTACGGGCAGCCAACTCGGGGATTACCGTCTAGCGGGCGTGTTCAAATATCTTCACAATAATACTTACAAGTCTGTAAATGCGGTCAATGTAAATCTGATTCGATCCTTTATAATCATCCTTCGATATAATATACTCAAGTATAACTACTCTGACATGTAATATCCGATTCTGATAGGGGCGTAGATCATTACCTCGATAAGCCCAAAATTATCCAAGTTATAAGTCGATCACGAGCAGCGTTTGGCTCGATCCTTACGCTCGACCCGCTCAGCGACCCTTAGAAGTTTCTAAACAACTTCTGCAAATACTTCCATGCTAGGAAGATTTTCTAGGGTTTCGTTTCTGGCTATTGGAATAAAGTAGTATTTAGACTCACAGTATTGAAATAACTTTGGAATACTACTAGGGATACTAGGCCAAGGTATTTGGGATTATACAACAATACACAGTATTTTCTACACAAGAGGGGAGGGGACGAAATCTACACAAAGGGAGGAAAGCATTTGCTTTGGAAAGCTTTAGTGAGGATGATTTTACTCTTGAAGCGAGGGTATTTATAGAAGAACCAGGGTCAAGATCAATATAAGTGTAGGGTCAATATTGGGCCATGTGTGTGTGGGTCCCACCGCCCACATGGCCAAGCAAATGGTGCCAAGTGTGAGGGCCGAATCGGCGAGGGACAGTGGCCTAGCCAACGTCCACCCATTCGACCAAGTGCCACATGGGGTGACACGTGTCGCCCGATTAAATCGAAATATTTCGTCTTAGAAAATATCAAAATAGGAAATCTCAAAAACAAAGCGGGCCTTAAAGCAGTAAATTTCTCCGTGGGTCAGCGTGACCATTTGAAAATAAAACCTCAAAATTCTAATATAATCGAAGTCCAAATACCAAATCGGGAATCCAATTCCCGTTAACGAACTTTTCTTCACAAAAGCGGAACTTTTAAGTCGAAAAAATCACGTCTTCCTTTCTTTCCAAAATTTACGTCGTATTCTAAATGCGTGCGTCCTCACATACATACCACGGAACTACGGGGTATAACATTCTTCCCTTAGAAACATTCGTCGAATGTTCGCCTAAAATCTCAAGCGAGCGTGTCTGGGTATAGTCTTGACTCTTACTTACGAAACCAATCACGCCGTGATGGCCATAGTATAACATACAAATCCAAGCTAACGAGAAATCATTTCTAATCTCACAACAACTCCTACTAGCTTCAATTTACTCTAAGGCTATCTCGGCCTTCACGATCCGGTCGATCGAACCGTCCCGAACTCATCGATGGTTACCTAAACTTGGGCTAGCGCGCCGTGACCCTACCACCGTGGGACCACCTCGGCGACCCGCTCAATCCGTTGCGGGTTGACCCGGCAGCCTCGGCCCGACCGCTATCGCCCGATCTCTCGTTCCGTCCGGAACAATCTTACTAATTCCGTCATGAAAGCTACCACTTCCGTCTTACACTACCCGTGGAATTATCACGCCAACGTAATGCTATCGAACATAATAATTAAAAATATACTTATCTTAATACAAATGCATACTAGTCTCTTAGAGGTCGAGGATATACGATATCACAAAAACAAATAGGCGATTTCAGGACCATTATAGCGGGAACTTCCACGACCCTGCCTGGCTGCGATATATGAACACCTGCTGGTATCGGCGAAGAACCATGACAGATCCAGAAGGAGTCTCGACATCAGCTACCTCTGGTAGGACAATTTCGCATAAAATGGCCGTGTCACATGTAAAACAAGTCTCGACACTCCCAGAATGGGGTTTACATGTTGGTTACAGAGTCGGGGTGGCTTCCTCAGCGGCGCTGACTCGCGAAAGCTGAACCGCGGAGCCACGACTGCTCACGAATACTCTGGAGGCCACGAAGGCGTGAGGACCACTGCTGTCTTGGCGGCGTATAACTAGTCTCTTCTGGCGGTCCGCGAAAGTTACCAAGGACCACGATGTCACGGCCTCTTCTGGCGATATTGGTCGATCAGTCGGTCTCTCGTGCCTCGCACCACTGGTGCGTGAGCTGCGTGCGGGCGATGTCGTGCGGTTGGCGATACACGAACAAGACTACGCGGTAGTCGTCAAGCCTGTGGCGTGGCGGTGCACTCGTCCTCCATATTAGCTACTAGCGAGGGACATATCGAGCCAGCGAGTCGAACTCTACGTTGTACTCGATGTGCGTCCTCGCATCTCGGCGTGAAAGCACAGCCGGCCGTGCCTCGCCGTCTGCGGCGAAATGGTGAGAAATGCCTCGAGAACTTCGTCCCAAGCAGTGAGGCGCGTGCTCCCGGGGCGACTCGTGAATCAAACGATCATTGCGGTATCACGCGGCCGATGCGAACCGAAAATCACGGACTCGGTCTCGAAGCCTTGATCACTCGCATGATCTCTGTGGCGGCGGATGAACTCTGCGGATCATCCTCGAGCCTCGACCGTAGAACTGCGGCGGGATCTGACTCGGAAAATCCGTAGCCTCGAACTATCCGATGCGGGATGAACTACGGGGCTCTGGGCTGGGCTGCTGCGTCGGCCTCGCCGTGTCAGCCCGCGATCACGGCGATGGCGGGCCGTCTCGCGTAACCCGTCTCCTCTGCTCGGTGTGGGGTGGAGGCTCGGTGCAGTGGTCTCTGCGACCCGCTGCTGCGGCTCTAACCTCTCTTTGAGTGGCGGCGTCAAAACTTCGCCGTCTGAAGAACTATCTCGGGTAATGGCCAGGAACTGCGCCTCGTACTCTCTGTGTCCAGCTGCGACTCCACGGTGCCTTGCCATACGGGCGGGTTGCACTGCGGCGGAGGCATAAGCGCGAGAAAGAACACGTCGGAAGGAGTCCGACTTACAACGTCGCTCTGAGCCGCGATCTCGAGTGAGAAGAATGAAACGATCCTAAATGTCCTGCGACCTCACGATTATAGATGTGGTGCCTGACACGCGATAATCAAGACTCTACTAGACGCGATGCATAGACACTTTCAGAAATTAAGCGCTCGATACCACTTGGCGCCCGAAACCGGGCGATCCACGGTGCACTTACCGGGCACCCTAGTGATACAACATCGAGAGAAAACCGTGAAATAAAACTTTACACATGAAATGAGAGTCATAAATAAATAAGCAGCCAACCAACCGTTGCCTTGGTATATATACATAAAACCCGAGCAGTTATCCTTTACAAGCCACCCTGGCCACACTCTGCACTCTAAGATATCTGACAACTATGGGACGGGGCCGCCATACCACGAATGTACAAGTACCTCTGATGAGGACTATGCAAAAGATAAGCCTCGGAGGAAGCGGAGCTTCAGCGACTGCGATCATGGCGAGGATCGACCAAGCGGTGTACCTACTGCGGCATGAGCGCGGCCGAAGGAGGTCGATCTGGCAATTGCAGTATGTGGCGAAAATCGTAATGAAATCACATTTCATCATTTTATAAAACCATTTCGCAATAAGTAGCTTGATTATGTCAAGTAAGGGCGCGTATCCCGAATAATCACTCGCGCGTAATTATGGGTCTCGCCCGTAATACCACTCATGCAGTGGAACTCGTTCCTGTTGCCGGCGTTACATGATGTAAAACAACACCGTATGTGAACACGAACACTAGATCTGCTGCGTCATCAAAGCCGTCGGGCGAGTAGAATAGCCAACTACGGTCCAAAGCTAGTCATATCCCGTCACGGGCAAATGCGGAAGCGACTACCGGTCAGCTAGCCACGCATGGCGAGGCAAGTATCTTAAGCTAACGTCTGATAGCCTCAGTCTCGCGAAGATATGGCCAGAGGCAAGTATCTTAAGCTATCTACGGAGGCTCTGGTACGAGAAAATGACGAACAGTATCTAAAGTGTGCACGAACCACGCGTACAAACCAAGCGTGATCGCTCGTCGCGCGGCAAGCCGTGGATTAGCGGTCCGTGGACTATGATCGAACCTCGCGATGACCGCGTGCCGGCGTCTTACCTCGGAAGTCATGGCCATGAAACCATCCTGCGGGCCAGCGTGCGTGGAACATCCGTCACGTCGGCATGTCGAAGAAATAAATCGGATAAGCGGCCCTCGAGAGTCGCGACGATCTGAAACAACCGATCGATACTCGAAGTGGGCGCATACTCGTGGACCACTGAGCGTCGGTATGTCGGTCGATCAATCGGATAGCGACCACGAGAAGTCACGGCGACACGTCGACAAAACAACTTGCACGTCAGACTATCACGACAAGCGTGGCAAGTTTAACATCGTTCGTTTTAATCAACAATCGGGTTTCAAACCAAATACTACATACTTTCCTTAACAAAAGACCTCTTTCTCGTAAAAGCCACATGATACTAATACTCGTAGTATATAAAGAAAACACGTTTTACTTTTAAAACCAAATTACTTCACCTTTGTAAAAATCTTTACAAGGCTTTTAAAATCAAGTACTCTATACTTTATAAACCAAGTGCTTTTCTTTTAGAACAACATCAAGTATACTCTTTTTAAAACCCAATTAACTTACTCTTTTCAAAACAAGTAACCTATACTTAAATCAAGTTACTTCTCCTTTTAGAAAACAAGTCGTTATAAGTCAAGTCTCTTATCTTTCAAGATCAAGTCTCTTAACTTTCAAAATCAAGTCGTTTCTTGTCAAAACCAAATCTTTCTTTTATCTTCATAAAGTCGTTATAACTAACTTCGTAAAGCCATTATAACACTTTATGTTTTAAAACAAACAAAAATCGTTTCACACCGTCGTCTACCGTACTATATAGTTCCTGACAATCGTGCTCGAGTATAGGAAGAATCACATACCTTTGGCTTAAACCACGAGCAAGTCAAGTATGCGCGTAGAAAGATCCTTTATATGACCACTGATATATAAATCAACTTCTAGCACTCTCGTAGAATATTCTAAACACAAGATTCCTTATTCTCTGAAATTTGTGACACCTCCCATTATCACATAAATCTCCTCACTAACCGGGCAGCTACGGGCCAACTCGAGGGGATTACGTCTAAGGGCGTGTTCAAATATCTTCACAATAATACTTACACAAGTCTCTGTAAATGCAGTCGATGTAAATCTGATTCAATCCTTTATAATCATCCTTCCAATATAATATACTCAAGTATAACTCTTCTGACATGTAATATCGATTCTGATAGGGGGCGTAGATCGTTACCTCGATAAGCCCAAAAATTATCCAAGTTATAAGTCGATCACGAGCAGCGTTTAGCTCGATCCTACGCTCGACCGCTCAGCGACCCAGAAGTTTCTAAACAACTTCTAAATACTTCATGGCTAGGAAGATTTTTCTAGGGTTTCGTTTCTGGCTATTGGAATAAAGTAGTATTTAGGGCTCTAGTATTGAAATAACTTTGGAACACTACTAGGGATACTAGGCCAAGGTATTTGGGATTATACAACAATACACCAAGTATTTTCTACACAAGAGGGGAGGGGCAGAAATCTACACAAAGGGAGGAAAACATTTGCTTTGGAAAGCTTTCAAGTGAGGATGATTTTACTCTTGAGCGAGGGTATTTATAGAAGAACCAAGGGTCGAGATCAATATAAGTGTAGGGTCAAGATTGGGCCATGTGTGTGTGGGTCCACCACACCACATGGCCAAAATGGTGCCAAGTGTGAGGGCCAAATCGGCCCGAGGACAAGTGGCTAGCCACATCGCCCATTCGACCAAGTGCCACATGGGGTGACACGTGTCGCCCCCGATTAAATCAAAATATTTCGTCTTGAAAATATCCAAAATCTGAAATCTCAAAAACAAGCGGGCCCATGAAAGCGTAAATTTCTCGTGGGTCAGCGTGACCATTCTGAAAATAAAACCTCAAAATTCTAATATAATCCAAGAAGTCCAAATACCAAATCACGGGAATCAATTCCCGTTAACGAACTTTTTCTTCACAAAAGGAACTTTTAGTGAAAAAATCACGTCTTCCTTTCTTTCCAAAATTTACATGCGTATTCTCAAATGCGTCGTCCTCACATACATACCACGGAACTACGGGTATACAGATCTGCCGTCCGATCGGAGGCGGTGCATCGGTTTTTCATGTTTTATCTTTGAGGAGATGTATCGGGGATCATCCGAAATACAGGTGCGATGTCCGGTGTGGGGTTATCGTATGAGAGATTTCCATAGTGATACTCGATCGTCGGGTTAGGCGGTTGCGGATGAAGGATGTGGCTTCGTCGAGTCACGTGGCGGAGCAGCGAAGGAGATGGCGTGGGAGCGGATGAGGACATGAGGCGGAGGTACCTCGCTTATTCCCAGCCTCGGGTAACTCACTTTCCTACTTGTAAAATTTTAATTATCATATTTTCTTAAGTGTTGTATTGTGGCCATGTGTGGCATTTGCAAGCTGTTAAGTTGTGAGGACTATATCGTTATCTGTCTTGAGGAAGACATTCGGGACGAATGTTTCTAAGAAAGGAGGATGTTATACCGTATTTCGGAGTAATATGCGTGAGGGCGTCGTACAATTGTACAACCCTAATTAGGTTAGGAATGAACTTGTGAACTTTCGACGGAAAAGATTCCGAACATTGTGAGAGATTCTACGTTTTAATATTTTAACCGATTGCGGATTTTTCCGAAGACGAAAAATTTTGGACCATTAGGAGGGCAACATGTGTCACCCTTAGTTGGCTTTGGTTGGACGAATTGGGGGGCCTAGTGGGCAAGTCAAATGGTCAAGTCTTGCAAGTTGATTTTGTGTGAGTGGGAGTAGGTGGAAGTGGACGGTTTTTGTGTGATAGTGGAGGCCACATGGCTCTTTGTTGTGGTGGGCATGTGTTCCAATATTGTGGAGGACATATGTCCAAATATTGTGGGAGACACTTGGTTGGAAGACCTCATCTTTCACATGGATCCAAATCCCAACCCTCTATTTGTTTAAATCTTGGCCTTTGAGGGCTCTATAAATACCCCCCTTGAGTTGAAGACTTCTTCATCCACTCCACATTTTCTAAGTCTCAAAATCCTTCCCCCTTTGTATAGAAGTCTCGTCCAAATCCTCCCCCTCTAGTGGCCAGTAGAAACCCACTTTTTGTAGAAAGTTGCCTTCTAGTATAGTTATTATTCCAAAATACCTAGCCCCAAATCCCTTATAGTATTTAAGTAGAAGTTGTTTAGAAACTTCTAAGGGTTTCTTGGAGCTATCGGAGCGTGCAAATTAGGAGCTAAACCTTGCTCAGGATCGACATTTAACTTGGATAATTTTGGGCTTATCGAGGTAAATACGCTTGTCCTTCTATTGTAATTGGAGATTACATATAAGAATAGTTAAGATTTGAGTATAAGATATAGAAGGATATTAAAGAATAGAATTGAATTGTAATCACGATGAAGGGTATAAAAGAAGAAGAATTGACTGTACTTACATGGGGTACTTACGATGACTTGAATAGAGAACCTCTGCTTAGAACTTTCTGCAGAATAGTCAGGCGTTGATAGGCGTATTTGGTATTATAGGTTGATACTCTGCGACATATTCGACTTGGCAGGTGATTTTCGCCGAGGAGGTATGTGATTCTTCCTATCCTCTTGAGCATGATATTTTAATATATATATATATATAGTACGGCAGACGTACGTGTGTTAACTGAACATGGTTTTACTTAACGTCTTTTGACTTGAGTCTAAATAATAAAGAATCTTGAAGTATTTCAAAAGAATTATGAATCATTTCTGAAAGAAGAGTAATACTTGATTTTTTAAATAGAAAGCTTAAGAGTTATACTAGCTTTATGGGAAGTTAGGTATAACGACTTAAGAAAGATAAAAGGAACGGTTTTACTTATTTGTTTATGAAATCTTGTATTGATTTCTGAAAAGTGTAGTAAGATAGTTTGATAAGTAAACATGTTATGATGTTACGCGTGTTAGTGTCTTGTGATGTTGTGTAAGGGGGGTTATTCTTGTTGTGCTTACGTTGTTAAATGTTAAGCCTGTTGTACTGTTATTATATCACATACCCCCTTGACTTGTTATACCGAGGGCTTGCCACCCTTGATGCGGGTCTATACGGCCTATGCGGTGCAATGTGACTACGCGGGCTGCGGGAGTTCGAGTTGATCATTCGGTGTATTATCGGTCGAGGAATGTCTTATGCGGTCTGTGTGACTATGCGATCTATGTGACTATGCGGACTGCGGGAGTCCAGGAGGATACCGCGGGCTAGCTACCCCCGATGTGAGGAATACCTCATGCGGTGCATGTGTGACTTTATGCGGATACGGAGTTCGAGTTAGGCTCGCATAATGATACTATGGGCGATTGGCCTTGCCCGATCATTAGCGGCCTAGAAAAGACCGATTATGTTATATCTATTTTGCTTTTGGTTATCTTGTGGCACTATGTGCGATTCGTTAGTTGTTTCGTACATATTTGTAAAATTGCTTTTAAAATGGTATGATTTCATTTAAAGTACTTTCTGATTTCACATACTTGGTACTGTTATCTTGACCTCGCCCGGGTGCGTTCATCTGCGCGGTAAGGAAGCAGTGCTAGATCCACGTCCTTAGGATCTTAACTTTGGTGTCGGAGCTCCATCTCCTAGGAGGCTCGACTTTTGGTATGGTTCTCACGGTATTGTAGATATATGTACATTCAGGGTATGGCGGGTCTGTCGCCATAGTTGTTTACATTCTAAGTGCGTAGTCATGTTGTAAAGTTGGGATGTGCTTGTTCACTCTTTATATATATATGCGAAAAGCGACTTTTCCTCAGATAAACTCTGTCTCATTTTACATTGTTTCATGTCTTGTTTTTATATTCCGCTGGTTACTCTGATGAATGACTACTTGGGTGCCCGGGTAAGGCACGATCACGAGCCACTGGGCGGTCGTGACAGAAAGTATCCTTTGGACCATGGGTGGAAGTTTTGTGTTGTTATACACGTTAGGGGTGATTCCGTTGGCTTAGATTGAGTTTTGCGCGTATGTTATATTATGGCCAGGTGTGGCATAATTGGTTTTGTAAGTATAGTAGTGAAGACTATACCGGCGCTTGTATGATTAGAGGCTTAGAAGGAACATTCGGGACGAATGTTTCTAAGGGGGGAAGAATGTTACACCAGTAGTTCCGAGGTATGTATACGAGGGCGTGCATACGAGAATATGTGATAAAATTGGAAAGGAAGAAAGATGTGATTTTTCGGAAAAGTTTCAGATTTTGTGAAGGAAAAATGTTCGTTAAAGGGAATTGGATTCCCAGTTTGGTATTTGGACTTTTTGGAATATTTGAGAATTATGAAATTTTATTTCGAAATTGGTCACGTGGGGCCCACGGGAAAATTCTGGTTTGTAGGGCCCACTTTATTTTGGATTTTGGCATTACAGATCTTTTGGAAGATGAAATATTTTGGGCGAGTAGGGGACACGTGTCACCCGTGTGGCCATGTTGGCGAATTGAGTAGACAAATGACACGTTTTTGATGGACAAGTGGCCCGTTTTGTGGTGGCGGTTGTCCCATTTTAATGGTAGCCAAATGGTTGGCCAACTACCCACACATGTACCCCATCCTCACCGTCCACTTGCCTAGATCTTGACCATTGATTTCCTATAAATACCCCGTGTGCAAGACTTTATTTCATCCACATTAGAAAGTTTCCAAGGCAAAAAAATTCCCTCCTCCTTAGTGAGTTCTCGTCAAAACAACCCACACCTTGAGTAGAATTCTTCAAGTATTGTTGTTATTCCAAATACTTTAGCCTAAATCCGGTGGTATTCCAAAAAATCCCAACATAAGATCAGGAAATACTACTTTATTCCATAGTCGCAAAATGAAGCCTTAGAAAAATCTTCATAGCTTAGATGAAGTGTTAAGAGAAGTTGTTTAGAAACTTCTAAGGGTTGCTTGGAGCGGGTTGGGCGTAAGAATTGGAGCTAAGCGTTGCTCGGGATCGACATTTAATCTTGGATAATTTTGGGCTTATCGAGGTAATGATCTTAATCCACTATTGTAATTGGAAATTACATGTTATAATGTATAGTTGAGTATACTATATATAGAATGAATATTGGTAAGAATTGAACTTGTATTTACATTGGATGTATTCTGATAGACTTGTAGTATTTTGTGGAGTAGATTTGAACACGTCCAGTTAGACGTGTAATCCCCTGGGAGTTGTTGGCCTGGTAGCGGGCCTGAGTAGAGGAGGAGATTTATGTGGCGATGGGGAGGTCTTTGTCGAATTTTCCGTAGAATAAGGAATCTTGTATCTAGAATTATTCTCTGAAGAGATCTAGAGGTTGATAGGCGTTTTGTGGCCTTTATAGGTTGAAGTACTACGAGTAGCGTATTCTACTTGAAGGGTGGAAAAGGCGAGAAAGGTTAGAGTACGTGGAGCATTTTGCTAATTGTCGATAATCGTCGCGAGGTATGTGAACCTCTTCCTATCTTTTCTAGCATGATTGTTGTTATACCCCGTATTTCCAGGGTATGTACGTGAGGGCGTACGTATATAAATTTGAGCCTTAAAGATTAGGCAAGAATGAAATTTTGTGCACAAGTACCGAAAGGAGTCGTTTTTCGACGAAACGTTTCCACGACTTTCGTAGGGAAAATTCGGCTATGTCATTAATAATTTTTGCGGATTTTTCCGAGAGGCGAAACATTTTGGATAGCGGAGGGTGACATGTGTCACCTCACATTGAAGCAAGTGGATGGCAAAGGCTAGTCAAGGGCACGTTTTTTGTGCCTTGGGTTAGGTAGGATATTTGTGCAAGTTGGTGTGGTAGATGGATAAGGTCCACATGGTTAAAATCTAGCCCTACACTTGCATGGCACTTGGCTTGATCTTGGCCATTGGTTGGCCATTGCTTGACCTATAAATACCCCTCTAAGTTGAAGACTTTCTTCGTCAAAACTTGAGCAATCTTTCTAAGTCTCAAATACTCCTCCCTCTTGTGTAGTTCTCGTCCAAAGAGTATTTCCCCCCTTGAGTGAGGCTTGGACGTGGGCCTCCTCCTCCCTTTGTGGTGCTAGCAGTGGGGTACCCACTGCCTAGTTGTTTCGTATAATACCCCCCTTTGTGGTATAGAAATACTCTTTGGACGAAACCCTAAGGAAAATCTTCATTGATAGTTGAAGTATTTAAGTAGAAGTTGGTTAGAACTTCTAAGGGTTGTTTGGAGCGGATTGGAGCACTCGGCGTAGGAGCTTAACGGTGCACAGGAGCGACTTTCTACTGGGATAAGCTCTGGGCACATCGAGGTAAATACTACTGTCCTTCTAGCGTAATTGGAAATTACATACTGTAGTAGTATAGAAATGAATATAAGATTCATAGAAGAGAATTGAACTGTAATAGAAGGATATTACAGAAAAGACTTGAACTGAAATCACTTCAGAAGAATATAAGTAGAAGTTAAGCGTACTTACATGGGGTGTATTCTGATGAAGTGATAACCTTTATTGGTTGAATGTTTTGCAAGTAGCATGTGCTACTTAGAAGGTGGACAAGGCTAGCGGGTTATGGAGTGGGCGTTTTGCTTATAGTCGATAATCGTCGCAGTGCGTGATTCTTCCTATACTCTTGAGCATGATATTTTAAAAAAGGAAGATATATATAGTGCGGAAATGTCTTTTGACTTAAGCACGAATAATATATAGTGCGGTAGGCGTGCGTGTGCTAATTGAGCGTGGTTATGCGGCAATGTCTTTTGACTTAAGCTGAATAATAAGAATTTTGAAGTATTTCAAAATTGTTAAGAAACCATTTTTGAAAGAAGAGTAACACTTGGTTTTAAAGGTTTTAAAAAGAGTTATACTAGTTTTATGGGGAGTTAGGTATAACGTCTTAAGAGAGGTAAAGAAGATGGTTTACTAGCTTTATGGGAAGTTAGGTATAACGACCTAAGAAAGATAAAAGGAACGGTTTACTTATGTGTTTATAAAAGACTTGTATTGATTTACGGAAATCTGATGTATGGTTTGATGAGTAGACATATTGTGATGCAATGCGTGTTAGTATCTTGTAACGTTTGTGTAAAGAGGTTATTCTTATTTGTGCTTATGTTGTTTAACGATAAGCCGTTATACCGGGGGTTAAACTGCCCTCCGATGCGGGGTATACCTCAGGCAGTCTGGGACTATGATTCGAGAATACCTCATGCGGGTCCAGGGGACCTATGCGGAGCTACGAGAGTTCCAGGTTAGTGTGCGGTCTATGTGGCCATGCGGTCTATGTGGCCATGCGGACTACGAGTCCAGGATGATGCCGAGGAGTAGCTACCCTCGATGCGGGGAATACCTCATGCGGGCCTAGGTGGCCTATGCGGACTACGGGAGTCCAGGATTAGGCATGCATAATGATACTATGGGCGATTGGCCTTGCTTCGATCATTCGCATCCTAGAAAAGACACATTCTGATTTACCTATTGTTGCTCTTGTTTATGATGTGGCACTATGTGCGGTTACCTTTTGTAAAATTGGTTTTGAAATGATATGATCTCATTTAAGTACTTTACAGTTTCACATACTTGGTACTGTATCTTGACCTCCTCCGGGCTGCGTTCACGCGCAGTAAGGGAAAGGTGCTAGATCCGCATCCTTAGGATCTTTTGCTTTGGTGTCGTGAGCTCCATCTTCTCGGAGGCTCGACTTTTGGGTATGATCTCCTGTTGTTGTAGATAGTTTTGTACATTCGAGGTATGGCGGGGCTGTCCGCCATAGTTGCTTATCTTCTTAGAGTGCGTAGTCTATTATGCAGTTGGGATGTAATCGCCATATTTTGATTATATATATATATGCGAAAAGCGACCTTTTCTCGAATAAGCGTGTCTCATTTACAATTGTTTCATGTCTTGTTTTTATATTCCGATTACTCGATGTATGACTACTTGGGTGCGGGTAAGGCACGATCACGGGCCGAACGGGTCGTGACAGTGCGATATATGTGGGCGGTATCCACGGATATGACCGTTCACCGAGTCCCGAGAATGGGCGGGTATGGTATATTATATGGACATGTTGACTCTCATTTCAAAAACGATTACATTGGTATTTTTGTCACGACCCGAACCGACGGGTCGCGACTGGTGCCCTACCTGGGCACCCTTATACCCATACATCACATATACCCGACTGAGCCTTGTAACGCCATATAATAAAGGGATCTTGTCCCCTGAACTATAATAGTAAACTCATTTTATAAAAATAGGCAAGCCGACAAGGCTGCCACTATATACAGAATATGCCCAAAATGAACTACAACATATAGATGTCTAAGTACACATTTACCACCCACACCTGTCTACAGACCTCTAAGAGTTTGATAATGAAATGTGACGGGACAAGGCCCCGCTGTACCCCTGAATATACATAAGTCTATAATCAAAGATCTGTAACAAAATGACAGGTTTCGGAACAATGAAACTATCTAAAAAAGCTGGGCTAGGATCCTAAGCTAAAGGATCACCAAACTGAGTAGCTATACCTGCGGGCATGAACGCAGCCCCCCAGAGAAGGGGGTCAGTACAACAATGTACCAAGTATGTAAACATAAAGTACAGTAAATAAAATCATAACTGGCCAAAAGATGACAGAGGACAAGTATGATAATCAAAATACCAGATCCACTCGTGCCATATAAAATAATAGTCAATTGTACCTTGTACAAATAGAGAGTCAATTGTACCTTTAAAAATAGAGAGTCAACTGTACCTTTTAAAAATAGAGAGTCAACTGTGCCTTTTTTTTAAATAGAGAGTCATATCAAGATCACAAATGGCTGTCCATATAATCATATACTGTCATGAGTATCTATACCCGCATCATGGATACATGTCCATGGAATCATATACATACTGTACCCGGCCCCCTAGTGAGGGTCTCGGTGTTCATGGGTATCTATACCCGCATCATGGATACATGTCCATGGAATCATATACTTCTACTGCCCGACCCTCTAGTGAAGGACGCGGTGAACATATGAGGGACGGTGCACGAATCTGCCCGGCCCACTATGGGACGCGGTGTAATCATATACTTCCCGGCCTCTAATGAAGGACGCGATGAAGTGGAATAATAACACTTTGCACGAATAGCTATCATGAGCAACCATGTGCAATTTAAATCATCTTTTGACTCTCTAAGGGAATAAATAGAATGACTTTCATTTTAGAAAAACAAGACACTTTCTTATCATGTATCAAATAGAAATTAGGATTAAATGGAATTACGCACGTCCGCCGTACACCCATTTCATATACATCATGCCAAAAGAAGAAATGATAGTTTCACATACCTTATCGGCTATACCAACACGATAAGTAGAATATGTCCTAATTAGTACTTCAACCTATAACAACAATAATATGTCTATCAACTTCATGAATACTAGTATACGCTATACCACATAATGACTCTCCTTTCATATAAAAATTTGGGCGACACTTCCCCTATATATACTCACATCCACAATTTCAAACAAGACCAATAACATCAATAACCAAGTACCAATTAAGGGTAGTTCAAAACAACAACCAAGGTGATTCACACACCTACTTCTTATGTTAATCCGGCCTCTTAACCCACATTAAAACAGTCCATATTCCAACAACAATGAGGGTAAATGTGAAGTCTTTCTACACCTTTCTATACCCTTATTCCTTTAGTACATATGTTAGCAATTACCACGTTAAATATGCATAATTGTAACTAAATTTTCAGTATTATAACTCCACAAAATAGTGCCTAAAACAGCACAACAACGTCCCACAGTTTCATGCAGTTTCGGCCAACAACCAAAACCAAAGCCCTTTCCATAACTCCTTAAAATCCAATTCATATTTCAATACTTTTATATAACCCATATCAAATTTCAATAACAAGATTCCTTAATTTTAACATGCAATAAGTGACGATAACAACAACAATAACCAACGAATACAATATATCAAAACAGTCCCACAATTCTGCTAACTTGCCAAAACTGTGACATGCACTTCTTATTCTCCATTTCACTTAATACAAGTTCATCCCTTTATTAACATCATTTAACTTCCATTATTCTCAAAGAGGAAGAAGAAATCTTACCTTATTTTTAGCCAAAACAGTCCCCAAAGTCTCGGCCAAACTGCTTCACTTGTGCACCAATTCTTCAAGTTGCAACAACATGCATGTATCCTTTACAAGCTTGTAACCATCTTACTTTCTTGTTTTTCTTCCAAAAAGTCTATCTTCAAGCTTAGGGTTTTAAGACAGTTTTTTAAGCCAAAACCGTGACCCACTATTTTGGAGTAACAACTTTGCTTAGAACTTAATTAAGGAGCTTAATCTTGGAAAATAAGTTGATCTTGTTTTTCACTTGGCTATGGGATTTTCGAAACTTGTAGGAGAAGAGAAGAGAGAAAAGAGTTTAAGGATAAAGATATTTGTGTAACAAAGTCTTGCAAGGCTTTGTATATATTTGGTGTATGTAGCACAAGTGGAGGGGGGACCCATGAACCCCACTTGTCCACTTGTCTTTCCCTTCACAAAATATCTCCCACACTTAGCCAAATCTGGCGATTTTCGATGGTCTCAAGCTTCACAATTCCAAGACTTAATAATTCAACACTAAGTTCATAACTCTATTGAAAAGAATTCAACTACTAGTAATAATTCTCGTCGTCATATTTGTTGTATCTAAAATTATTCCATATAGAAAATGTAAATATACTTTCCTTCCAACATTCAAATCTTATATCCTAACTTACGTTCTCATTTCATTTCCCTGGAATTACGAAGTGTAACATTTTTATTATTATACTTGTCTTGTGTCATCTTTTGGCCAGTTATGATCTTCTTTACAGTACTTCATGTTTTATATACTCGACATTAGTTCATACCCGCTTTTCATCTGGTCGCTTTCATGCCCGCAGGTACAGGCACTCAGTTTGGTGATCCTCCAGCTTAGGATTCCGCTCAGCTATTTGGAAAGTGTTACGCCCCGTAAGTCCAGGGCATGTTAAATAGAATGTACGTAAGGAATCAGGACTTTAAAAATTTGTACGAAAGGAAGAATTGTTTTTCCGAAGGAAAATCTTCCGAACCTCGGGAAGGAAAAATATTCGTTAAAGGAGAATTGGATTCTCAAATTTGTATTTAAGACTTTTAGAATATATCAGAATTTTATTTTCAGAGTTGGATACGTGGGGTCCACCCGAGAAATTTTACGTTTTTGTGGGGCCCACAAGGTTTTCGATATTTTGACGAATTATGAAAATTTCGAGAAATGAAATATTTTAGACCAATGGGAGGGCGACACGTGTCACCCTCCACATGGGCTTGTTGGATGAAGAAAACATGGACCAAGTCAAAGGGTCAAGTTAGCTTGATATAATTGACCTCATCTTAGCCACACATTTGGTTTAATCTACACCCTTGATTGTAGTATATATCCACATTACTAGTGCAAGACTAGACAAATTCTACACTTAGAAAAATTTGAGAAATCTTGAGAGCACAAGATGAGGCTCTCGGTTTTGAAGCTCTCAAGAAGAGAAATTTTTTGCAATCTTGCTTCATAAATCAGAATACTTAAACCTAAGGTCTCCAAAGGTATTCTAAGGATATCTCAACACAAAAATCCCGTAAAAACTACGTTTTTACGTTAGTCGCAACATGAAAACCTAAGGTGTTCTTCAACTTTGAAGTTGGAATTAGAAGAGAAATTGTTTATGAACTTCTAATTGTTTGGAGTGGATTGAAACGTCAAGAAGAGGATCTAAAGTTGCTAAGGATCGACTTTAGGTTTTGTATTGTATTTGGGATTATAGAGGTAATAATCTCCGTCTTGCTATTGTAATTGAAGATTACATGTTGTAGTAGTTGATAAGTCAGCATGTGTTATATAGAATGAAGTTTGAAAAGATTTGGATCATGTTGAGATATTAAAACCGAAAATTGGCATGCTAGCCATTAAAGTTGTTAGTTATAATCGTCGCATGTTATTTAAGGAAAGGAATATAGTTGTTACAATTGGTTATGACTTATATAACATGTTAGAATAACGACTTGGATTGAAAAGAATTGAAAAAGGGTTATATTGAATTGGTTGTGGCCGAGAATGGCCCTAGAAATTGGTTAAAATGGACAATATAAATGGACTGACTTATATTAAATTGTGGGGCAGAATTTTACACGTCCTGCTAGGCGTGTAATCCCCTTTGAATTGCTGAATTGTTGAGCTTTAAATGCGGCGTATTGGTTGTTGATTTAGGGACTTGAAAAAGGTGGAAAATTACGTAGAAACAATGGAAGTGCTGCCCAAATTTCCGTAGAATAAGAGACCTTACACTTAGTATGATTCTACGTTAAAAAGCTAGGAGTTGATAGACGTATTATGGTTATTATAGGTTAAAGTACTACGTATAGCGTATTCTACTTGAAGGGTGGAATTGCTATCAAGGTTGAAGTACTTTGGAGCATTTTGCAACTTGTCGCTAGTCGTCGCGAGGTATGTGAACCTCTTCTTTCTTTTGGCATGATCCTACGTATGAAATAACCATGTGATATTATTTCATGATTCCTTCTACTCTTAGAAGTTAAGAAGTATCCACGTTGTTGATTCTAAGTTAAAGGTATGTCTAAATTATCCTAAGTCCTTACCAATTCTTATGGGAGATGTTGGTAGGAATGGTTAGGAAGTTATGAGGTTTGATTTAAAGCTATGTGCCTTGATTTATTTAAAGTAAGTAAGTTGATTTTATATTTGAAAATGACTTGAATTTATATGTGAAAAGGGACTTGATTTTATAAGTGGAAGTTATATGGTTTTAAAGAGAATAAGTTACTTGGTTTTGGAAGTGTATGAAACTTTATTTTTCAAGTTATGGGACTTGATTTCTAAAGTATAGATGACATGATTTTATATGTATAAGCGACATGATTTTAAAGAGTATATGATACGAGGTTTTAAGACTATAAGCCTTGATGTTACAAGTGGAAATGACTTGATTTAAAAAGTATGGATTCTTGATTTATTTCAAAGGATAAGAAGATTGATTTCAAAAGAGTATGTAACTTGAGTTTTAAAAAGAAGAAATTTATCGATTTAAAAGAGAAGGAGTTTTATGATTCTTTTCAAGTATGTATGTACGTAGTATACGGGTTTAGTTTCCCCAATGTGATAAGAAATAAAAGTGTCTTAAGTTCTCTAAAATGAAAGGTTGTTATAATAGCTTTATGGAAAGTTGTTATAACGACTTAAGAAGAAGTGAAAAGGTGGTTTAAAATATTATGTAAGGAAAATCACATGCTTTGACCACGACCGGCCGGGGCATGGTGCCCTACCGGGGCACCCCGTCAGGTATACATCAGAGAATAGCAGCGGAACATACATAACACATAACCTGTATAAAGTAAACATCATTGGCAAGCCGATAAGGCTGCATTCCATAAAAATACACTAAATCAAAGTACAACTTGTTCTTACAGCACAACCCACAAACGTGACTACAAACCTCTAGGAATAACAACTGTGGCGGGACAGGGCCCCGCCATACCCCTGAATGTACATAACATCTACGACACTAGGGAGAACCGTACCAAAAGTCGAGCCTCCGGAGGAATGGAGTTTCGACACACGAGCAAAGATCCTAAGAATAAGGATCCACCACCGCTTACCACTGCGGCATGAGCGCAACCCCAGGAAGGGGGTGACACTGATATGTACCAAGTATGTTAAACTGGAAAATACTGTAATAATATCATAAATCTAAACTAAGCTGGAGTCATGGATGAAAATCAAATTACATTGTATTGTGCCTTACTAACAATGAGAGTAACAAATATAAACTTTACTGCATAAAAATAGGAGGCCCATGGTCAAAACAGGGTTCCTCGCCCGTAGTATCATTAAGCAATCCTACTCCTGGGACTATTTCACCCGCATGGATCCTGTGGACCCGCATGAGGTATTCCTCGCATCATGGGTAGCAAATCCATGGAATACACAGAAGGTGGTATAACGTCTTGGGGGTGTACCCCTCATTTATACTCTTACCCTAAAGGAGGTGGTATAACGTCTTGGGGATTTACCCCTCATTTATACTCTTACCCTGAAGAAGGTGGTATAACGTCTTGGGGATGTACCCCTCATTTATACTCTTACCCTGAAGAAGGTGTTATAACGTCTTGGGGATGTACCCCTCATTTATACTCTTACCCTGAAGAATGTGGTATAACGTCTTGGGGATTTACCCCTCATTTATACTCTTACCCTAGCTCTACCGGTTATCATACATAAAATAAGTAAGTTAAGAAATCCACTAACTTTTTATTAGTCTGGCTCATATACCCTCTCATTTTAGTTTACTTAAGGCACTAACATATCTTAATAAAAGAAAACTGGGAATTCAACCCAAGTATTACATACTTCTACTCTTTTAAAACTGACTCTTTTTCATATAAAACTTTTAGGCAATTGATGCCTTAAAATCAATTTGCCTTTCATAATTCAAGTCATTTGTCCCTACTCATCTTACTTAGTGTAAACCTTTCCTTATTAACCTTCCATAAGGCTAATATAACCAACTTCCCATAAAGTCGTTATATTAACTTTATACATTAGTCGAATATCTTTCCCTATATCAAAGGGACTTATACTTTTAAAACGAAACAAGTATCACATACTTAAAATACTTCAAGTCCCTTAACTTTGAAACTTAAGACATCATTAAAACAAGTAAGGAATATCAAAGCCTTGTACGTCTACCGTACTACATAGATGCAACTATTCATGCTCACGAGGTAGGAAAGTTCCACATACCTCTTGGTCGATCCACTTGCTAAGTCAAACTACATGCGTAGTATGTCAACCTATAATGACCATAATACGTTTATTAACCTCAAGTTTCAATGTAGAATATTCCAAGTTCAAAGTCACTAAATTCTATGGAACATCGGGCAGCATTTCCTTTGTTTCTACATACTTTGCCACCTTTTTCAAGGCCGAATTCAACAACCAAACGCCACTTTTAAGGCCCAACAATCCAAACATTTCAAAGGGGATTACACACCTAAACTTGGGTGTGTAAAATTCTGCCCCATAATGTATAACAACTAACTTAACAAGTTTAAGGTAGTATTTAGGCTACAACATGCTTACATAACCTTCTTATCCAATTCTTTCATATCCAAACCATATTTTTTACATGTAATTTATCTAAGAGCCATATTTCCAACTACAAGTTCTTTCTTCTTCACATGCAACACCAAAAACTAGCTACAAGAGAAGAATTGTTACCTTAGAGCTTTAGCCAAATTAATCCAACAAATTTGCTATCCTCCTTTCCAAAAACACCACCACAATAACTCTTACAAGCTAGCCAACAAGCTTCCTTCTTGCCACACTTTTTCAGATTTTTCTCAAGCTTTGATTTCCTCTTGAAAATCTAGAGAGAAGGGAGAGCTTTTAGCTTTAGAGAGAGATGAGAGCTTGAAGAATGACCAAGTCTTCAAGACTTGGTCAATAAGTAGTTCATGCAAAATCAGATGGGGGGGACACTTGTCACCCTCCCATGGCCTTTTTTAAAACAAAACAGTTCAGATTTTTCCACTCAACTTCGCAGAACCCGCCTCGGCGCTGAAACCTCTGCCGACTCCCAGAACTTTCCGGCGCCGCGGCCCTGCTTCCCGGCGCCGCGGCGCTGCAACTTCAGCGAACACTCAGATCATCTGGCGCCGCGGCCCTGCATCCGGCGCCGCGGCCCTGCATCCGGCGCCGCGGCCCTGTGGCTCCTGACCGAAACACTTTTCTGTCCGACTGCGCACTGAACTTGTAACTCTCATAACTTTCTACTCCGATGTCCTATCGACGAACGGTTGGTTGCGTTGGAAACTAGACTCAACGAACTACGCACTAGGCCTTTGAAACACCTAATAACTCTCACTGTAATGGGTCATAACCCGCCCTAAAGTTGACTAAAAACCCGTCCGAAACAATCCGTCAACTTATCTTTCGAAAATATTAAGTCTTAATCCCTTTCGTACGCTCTCATACGCATGGTCAGAACTACGGGGTGTAACATTCTCCCCCCCTTAGAAATATCTGTCCCGAATGTTCCTTCTAGGCTTACTCAAACCACAATCTCAACATAGACCCTCTTAACTATTTCTCTTACAAATAAAGACGCTACACATGCCACAACAATACTTAAGCATAATTGCCAAATAAAACTAATAAGTAGGAAAGTGGGTTACCTGGAGGTGTAGGGAATAAGTGAGGATACTTCTTCATCATGTCATCCTCCGCTTCCCACATCATCTCCTCCCTGTTCTCGTTCCACCATAAGACTTTGACGGAAGCCACATCCTTTGTCCGAAGTCGCCTAACCTAACGATCAAGTATCGCTATGGGACTCTCCTCATACGATAACCCCTCTGTCACCTGGACATCACAAATCGGGTGCACTCTAGATGAATCTCCAACACATTTCCGCAACATAGATACATGAAAAATTGGGTGTACTGCCTCCAGGTCGGACGACAAATCCAACTCATAGGCAACCTTGCCTACCCTACGAACAATCTGATAAGGCCCAATATACCTTGGGCTAAGTTTCCCCTTCTTTTCAAATCTCATCACGCCCTTCATGGGTGATACCTTCAGGAAGACCCAATCACCTACCTCAAACTCCAAGTGTCGACGCCGATGATCTGCATACGACTTACGCCGACTCGAGCCGCAACAACCGTTCCTGGATAAGCTTCACCTTATCCACTGCCTGCTGAATCAAGTCTGGCCCGACTAACTGTACTTCTCCCACCTCGAACCAGCCTATCGGTGACCTGCACTTCCTCCCGTATAAGGCCTCATAAGGCGCCATCTGAATACTAGAATGGTAGTTGTTGTTATAAGCAAACTCCACCAGAGGTAAATGATCCTCCAGCTACCCACGAAATCAATAACACAAGCACCGCAACATATCCTCGTTATGCGGATAGTGCGTTCGGCTGTCCGTTGGTGCGAGGATGAAACACGATCTTGAGACTCACTGTGTCCCTAATCCCGTGCGGAAAGACCTCCGAAGTTAGCCGTGAACTGGGCTCCTCTGTCTGAAATAATCGATGTAGGAACTCCGTGCAGTCTCACAATCTCTCTGATATATAATCTGGCATAATCCTCGGCCGAAAAAGTCGTCCTGACTGGAAGAAAATGAGCTGATTTCGTCAGCCTGTCGATAATAACCCAAATGGAATCATGCTTCCTCTGAGTGTGAGGTAATCCTATAATAAAATCCATATTTACCACCTCCCACTTCCAAGTCGGAATATCCATATCCTGCAATAGCCTACCGGGCTTCTGGTGCTCAACCTTGACCTGTTGACAATTCGGGAACTGCGCCAAAACTCCGCAACATCCCTCTTCAGGCCATCCCACCAGTACACACATCTGAGGTCACGGTACATCTTAGTCGTCCCCGGATGAATAGAATAACGAGCACTGTGTGCCTCCCCCAGAATCTGCTGACGAAGTCCTGTCACATCGGGAACACACAACCGGCCCTCAACTCTTAGCACCCCATCAGGCGCTACCTCAAATAGACTCTTCTCCTTCTAAAGAGCCGACGCGATACCTTACCATAATCGGATCCTCATATTGTCGCCTCTTCACCTCCTCGACGATGGAAGACTCGGCAACCTCTCGAACCCGAACTCCATTACTATCAGAATCAACCAAACGAACCCCAAGGCTCGCTAGCTGATGTAACTCTCGAACCATATCCCTTCTCTATGGATGTACATCAGACAGACTACTCATCTGTTATACCCCGTATTTCCAGAGTATGTACGTGAGGGCGTACGTATAAAAATTTAAGCCTTAAAGATTTGGCAAGTTTCGAAAATTATACACAAGTGCCGAAAAGAGTCGTTTTTCGACGAAACGTTTTACAAGACTTGCGAAGGAAAATTCCGGCTATGTCATTTATAATTTTTGCGGATTTTTCCGAGAGACGAAACAATTTGGACCAGCGGGAGGGTGACATGTGTCACCTCACATCGACGTGTTGGGCGGCAAAGTGGACGACAAGGGGGGCTTGTAGTTGGTAGGATATTTTGTGCAAGTTGGTGTGGTAGATGGATAAGGTGCACATGGCTTAATCTTAGCCTTACACTTGCCTAACACTTGGATGGATCCTGGCCATTGGTTGGCCATTTCTTGACCTATAAATACCCTCTAAGTTGATGAACTTCTTCATCCTAAAATCATTTTCCATGTCTTGAAATCCCTCCCTTTTGTGAGTTGAGTTCGTCCAAACCCCCTTTTGAGAAGCCTTGGCGAGAGCCTCCCCAGAGTGAGGCTTGGCAGGTACCCCCGCCTAGTTGTCTCGTATAAATACCACTTTTGTGGTATAGAAATACTCTCAAGTATTGTTATAATGCCCTAAGTACTCTAGCCCAAATACCTTGTAGTATTCCCAAGGTTACCTCTATCTGAAAAGCCCGAAATACTATTATACTTCCCCTCAGTCACAAAAACGAAACCCTAAGGAAATCTTCATTGATAGTTGAAGTATTTGAGTAGAAGTTGGTTAGAACTTCTAAGGGTTGTTTGGAGCGGGTTGGAGTGCTCGGAGTAGGAGCTAAGCGTTGCTCGGGATCGACATTAAACTTGGATAATTTTGGGCTCATCGAGGTAAATACTCTGTCCTTCTAGTGTAATTGGAAATTACATCTTAGTAGTATAGAAATGAATTTAAATTCATAGAAGAGATTTTAAGCGTAATAGAAGGATATTACTGAAAGACTTAAAGCGAAATCACATCGAGAAGAATATATGTAGAAGTTTAAGCTGTACTTACATAGAATTTGTATTCTGATAGACTTATAACCTTATTGGTTGAATGTTCTGCGAGTAGCATGAACTACTTGGAAGGTGGACAAGGCTAGCCGGGTTATAGCCGTGGAGCATTTTGCCAATAGTCGATAATCGTCGCGAGGTATGTGATTCTTCCTATACTCTTGAGCATGAAGTATTTTAAAGGAATATATATATGGTACGGTGAGCGTCGTGTGACAATGTCTTTTGACTTAAGCTGAATAATAAGAATCTTGAAGTGTTTCAAAAGTATATATATAGTCGGTGAAGCGTCGTGTGTTAGCGAATGTAGTTATGCAATGTCTTTTGACTTAAGCCTGAATAATAAGAATCTTGAAGTGTTTCTAAAGTATATATATAGTACGGTAGACGTACGTGTGTTAACTGAACGTAGTTGTATGGCAATGTCTTTTGACTTAAGCCTGAATAATAAGAAACTTGAGTGTTTTAAAAGAGTTAAGAAACCTTTTTGAAAGAAGAGTAATACTTGGTTTTGAAAACATAAGAGTTATACTAGCTTTATGGGAAGTTAGGTATAACGTCTTAAGAGAGGTAAAGAGAATGACTTACTGATTTTATAAGTTAAGAGACTTGATCTTAAAAGATAAGAGACTTGACTTAAATGAATTAAAATGAATTTTGTGTGAAACCTCATTCGTGAGTAATGAGTACGTGGTTTTAAAAAGGAATAATGTTTCTTGATTTGGAAATCGAGAATGAGTATCGACAAACCAACTGCAGCGCTAATAAAAGGAAATGTCTTGATTAATGGCGTATTATTAAAACCGGTAGAAACCTCCATGCATAGAAGCTAAGATGAGACAAAATGATATTACATTTCTAGATCATGGTGCTTAATAAGATTTATTATGAACAAGAATAACCTACTCACATATCAGGCGTATGTTTCTCAGATTGTTTTAAAAAGAGAATTATATTCTTAAGTGAATAAAACTATGAACTATGAAACCTTTCTAAAATAAGAGACTTAGGTACTTGAAATTAGGCAAACTTGAACTTAGGGAAAAGAATGTTGTTACTTGATGTTGAAAAGGAAAGTGTTTGGGTTTACCTAAAAATGTGAGGCACCCTAGTTTTATACTACGGGTATCGGGTGACCTTTATAAAAGAAATGGATCTTTTAAAAAGAATCTAACGTATGTAATACTTGGGGGTTAGAACCTGGACTTTGGCCAAAAATAAACTTGAGTTGTGTGTAACTTGCCTATATTTGTGTTTGATAGCCTTGTTGCGCAAATACTGTATTTCCATACCACCGCGTCTCTCGATGGAGGGCCAGCTGATTTGTTATGAACGATTCTTCACCGAGTCCCACGAGATGGGCCGGGACACGTATTTCATCTGATTATTCACCGAGTCCCACGAGATGGGCCGGGACACGTATTTCATCTGATTATTCACCGAGTCCCACGAGATGGGCCGGGACACATATTTCATCTGATTCTTTACCGAGTCCCATGGGATGGGCCGGGACACGTACTCCACATGATTCTTTACCGAGTCCCGGGATGGCGGGACACGTATTCCACGATTTATACCTAGGCTGCCGGTAGTGAGGAAGGAGTTCCACGGGCGTGAGGATGACTTGAGGCGTGAGTCCACGGCTTGACATGATCGCTTTTATGTTGTGAGCGTAGTTTGGTTATCATACATGTCTCTGCTTTATATAGACTATTATGATTTCATTCTGATATTTCTGATTTCACATACTTGGTACTGTTATCGACCTCCTTGAGGCTGCGTTCATCTGCGGTAGAAGTACATCGGTTGTAGATCCTCGCTCATAGGATCAAAGTGCAGCGTGTTGGAAAGCCCTGTTTCTTCGGAGGCTTATCTTTTGGTATGTTACCCTGAGTCTGTAAGTTCATGTACATTTAGGGGTATGGCGGGGCCCTGTCCCGCCATAGTTGTCATTTCATTCTTAAGTGCATGTAATCTTGTTGTGGCGGGGTTGTAAAATGATTAAAGCGTTGGGTTTTTATGTATATATACAGAAGGCAACTGTTTTGGTTGGCTTGTTTGTTTATCATGTCTCTTGTTTCATATTTATGTTTTATGTTCCGCTGATTTTCTCTGATGAATGACTACTTGGGTGCCCGGGTAAGGCACGATCCGACCGGATCGGGTCGTGACAAAAGTGGTATCGAAGCGATTAATCCTCGGAAAGTGTCTCTGACCGTGTCTAGTAGAGTCTTGATTATCGGTGTGTTGTGCACCACATCTATAATCAGGAGGCTATAGGACATTTAAGATTGGTTTCCATTCTTCTCATTCTGAGATCGTGCCTTAAAGTCGTGTGATAAGTTGGACCCCTCTGACGTGTTCCTTTCCTTTACGATTATGCCTCGCGTAAGGCAACCCGCCCGAGAAGGGCAAAGCGGCCGAGGAGGCGTGAGTAGAGCACGGAGGTTACGAGCGAAGGCCCGGTCGTTACACGAGATAGTGCTTGACGGCGAGTTTTGCGGCGCCGCCCGGCCACCGGCGAGTTTAGAGCGCGGCGATGGCTGCTGAGACTCTGATACTGAGCCTCGTCCGCGGCTGGGCGGATGAGATAAGTACAAGGAGATGGCCCGATTCTTGGCGGTCGTGGCAGATATGAGGAGAAGGCTGGATCTGCATTCCGGTCCAGTAGCACCGTAGTTCACCGGCGAGCGAGTTTGAGACTACGGGACTTTACGAGTTGTAACGCCCGATGTTCTATGGATCGAGCGAGGATGACCCTCGAGATTTTATCAAAGCTTCTGATGGATCGTGAGTGATCGAGTCTCGGAAGGTAAGTCGGTGGTATTGGGTTCGCATCGGTGTGTGATCTTTGCGATCGTGGTTTGATTCGTAGGAGCTGTCGGGAGAGCATGCACTTCCAGGCCGTTTGGGGCGAGTTCTCAGGGCTTTTCTTGCATATTTCTTGCCCGCGGATGAGGAGGGCTCGGGCCGATTTTTAGCGTTGAGGTGGGCAGGCGACGGTTAGAAAGTACAATGTGAGTTCGACTCATTAGCGGTATGTTCCAGTAGTAGGCGATATGGGGGCGAGTACACCGCTACGTCACGGGCTAGATGATTACTTGGCGAGGCTTATGCGGGTGTAGCTCTTCACGGCATGGACATTGCCCGTCTGGCTCATGCTGGGATGTGAGGCACGGAGAGGTCGACGGAATGACCGGGATCAGCGAAGAGGCGAGCAATGAGGTCCTTTGGTAACTTTGGCGGGCGCCTCGTGTGACTAGTTATGTACCTCCGCCAGTGCAGGGTGGTCCTCCACAGTCTTCAGGGCGTTCGGGGTATTCGGGAGCTGGTCCATTAAAGTTGTTAGTTATAATCGTCGCATGTTATTTAAGGAAAGGAATATAGTTGTACAATTGGTTATGACTTATATAACATGTTAGAATAACGACTTGGATTGAAAAGAATTGAAAAAGGGCTTTATGTTGTATTGAATTGGTTGTGGTCGAGAATGGCCCTAGAAATTGGTTAAAAATGGACAATATAAGTGGACTGTCTTATATTAAATTGTGGGCAGAATTTTACACGTCACATTGGCGTGTAATCCCTTTGAATTGCTGAATTGTTGAGCCTTAAATGTGGCGTATTGGTTGTTGATTTAGGGCCTTGAAAAAGGTGGAAAAGTACGTAGAAACAAAGGAAGTGCTGCCCAAATTTCCGTAGAATAAGAGACCTTACACTTAGTATGATTCTACGTTAAAAAGCTATGAGTTGATAGACGTATTATGGTTATTATAGGTTAAAGTACTACGTATAGCGTATTCTACTTGAAGGGTGGAATAACTATCAAGGTTGAAGTACTTTGGAGCATTTTTCAACTTGTCGCTAGTCGTCGCGAGGTATGTGAACCTCTTCTTTCTTTTGGCATGATCCTACGTATGAAATAGCCATGTGATATTACTTCATGATTCCTTCTACTCTTAGAAGTTAAGAAGTATCCACGTTATTGATTCTAAGTTAAAGGTATGTCTAAATTATCCTAAGTCCTTACCAAGTCTTATGTGAGATGTTGATAGGAATGGTTAGGAAGTTATGAGGTTTGATTTAAAGCTATGTGCCTTGATTTATTTGAAGTAAGTAAGTTGATTTTATATTTGAAAATGACTTGAATTTATATGTGAAAAGGGACTTGATTTTATATACTGGAAGTTATATGGTTTTAAAGAGAGTAAGTTACTTGGTTTTGAAAGTGTATGAAACTTTATTTTTCAAGTTATGAGACTTAATTTCTAAAGTATAGATGACATGATTTTATATGTATAAGCGACATGATTTTAAAGAGTATATGATACGAGGTTTTAAGACTATAAGCCTTGATGTTACAAGTGGAAATGACTTGATTTAAAAGTATGGATTCTTGATTTATTTCAAAGGCTAAGAAGATTGATTTCAAAAGAGTATGTAACTTGAGTTTTAAAAGAAGAAATTTATCGATTTAAAGAGAAGGAGTTTTATGATTCTTTTCAAGTATGTATGCGTAGTACTTTTGGGTTTAGTTTCCCGATGTGATAAGAAATAAAAGTGTCTTAAGTTCTCTAAAATGAAAGGTTGTTATAATAGCTTTATGGGAAGTTGTTATAACGACTTAAGAAGAAGTGAAAAGGTGGTTTAAAATGTTATGTAAGGAAAATCACAGAGCCTACAAATAGGTCGGGTTATGTTATGAGATACAGAGCCTACACATAGGTAGGGTTACGCCCATATGCACCTAGCCTACACTTAGGTCGGGTTCGTCATCTTACACCGAGCCCAGCGGCGGGTTATGATACATGATTCCACAAGACCGAGCCCCAGACGGGCGGGTTATCTACGTGATTCCATTTGTACACCGAGCCCACAGCGGGCGGGTTATGCTACATGATTCCATAGTACACCGAGCCCCACAGGGCCGGGTTATCTACATGATTCCACGATACCGAGGCCACGGCGGGCGGGTTATGCTATATGATTCCACAATACAAGGCCTGAGCGGGCGGGTTATGCTACAATTTCCGCGATCGAGCCCACGGGTGGGCGGGTTATGTCACATGATTCATCGATTACCGTGTCGCAAATGGGTGGATTCGTTATCATGTATGGATAATCAAAGCAAGCTCCAAAATGAGAAGTAACTTGTTTTAAAGGGCCGGATTATGTTATGTAAGTTATGTGGAAAAACTTGATCAAATTCTTAAGTATGTATGTAAGAATATGATGTTAATTCTTATTGAAAGAAGGAAAAAAATGATTAATGTACGATTGATTTCATGAGTTAAAATGGCACGGTAGGATCTGGTATTTAATTTTTATACCTGCCCCTGTCATTCTTTTATACAGTTATGATTTGGTTACTGTACCTTATTTCCGTTTCATACTCGGTACATGTTGTACTGACCCCCTTCGGGGGGCTGCGTTCATGCCCGCAGATGTTATGTACACAGGTTGGTGATCCTTGCTCTTAGGATCTCTGTTCAGTTTTGGGAAGAAGCTTCATTTACTCCGGAGGCTTGTTTTTGGTATGGGTCCTTGTTGTTGTAGATTTATGTACATTCAGGGGTATGACGGGGCCCTGTCCCATCCTAGTTGTTATGTCCAACTCTTAGAGGTCTGTAGTCATGTATGTGGGTTGTACTTTGAAAAGATGTAAGTCCTTTTGTTATGTATGTATGTATGGTGGCAGCCTTATCGTTTTTGCCTTTGTTTAGAAAAAAAATGAGTGATATTTATCTTCCGCGTTTTACTTATGATGTATGAATAGAAGGGTGCGGATAGGGCACGATCACGGGCAGGGGTTGGTCGTGACAAAAGCTCCGTTGTTTTGGAGCTAGTCATTTAGTACAGATCCTTGATATAGACTTATGAATATTCAGGGGTACGACAGGGCCCTGTCCCGTCATAGTTCTTTATTATACTCTTAGAGATATGTGGACATGTGTGGATTGGACATGTGTGGGTTGTACATATATGGTTTATCGACGTGTTTTGTCAGCTGTACTGTTGTACTTCATTTTGGGGCATTCCCGTATATAGTGGCAGCCTTGTCGGCTTGCATATTTTGTTATGATGATTAGTTGTGACTCCTCGGGAGACAGAATCATTACAGATTTCTATATTGTCCTTAGTGTCAGTGTGATTATATGTAACAGGTCAGTATAAGGGTTCCCAGGTAGGGCACCAGTCGTGGCCCGTCGGTTCGGGGTGTGACAAAGAGTGGTATCAGAGCAATTCGTCCTCGGAGTGTCTACAGACCGTGTCTAGTAGAGTGTTGTGTATGGGTATGTTATGCACCATACTTATATGCAGGAGACTGCCGAACATTTAGGATGTTATCTTTTCTTCTTACTCTAAGATCTTGCGATAGAGCTATGTTATTAGGAAAATCCCTCTCTGACGAATTATTGTGTTTCCAGCTATGCCTCCAAAGAAAGCGACAGCGCACCAGAAGGGAATATATGGACTTTGTATATAGGTTGGTAAGATTGTTGTATAGTTGGTGTGATGATAATGTGCATCTATACGAACATATTTTTTTGGGCCATGGGTGTGTTAAGTGATTATGGGTTATCATGAGTTGTTTAAGCTTTAATAATTGTTTGGAAGGTATGTAACAGTTTAATGAATCCACATCAAGGAATATTATATGTACTAATTTGGAATATTTAGGAGGAGATGAACTGTCTAAGATTGGGATGAACTCTTAAAGATCATGTTTAATTGACTTAATGGCATACCATGTTGTTAGATTAAGTTATGTTGTATGCTTAAGTAATATGTAGGATAACATTTGTATGGATTAAATGGTTTGTTATGGTTAAGTCAACATAATATAGTGCAAGAATGTGCTAAGTTGTTCCATGGACATGTTAGTTCCTGCTATGATCCTGTGTTTGGTTCATCATATTTGTGAACCTGTTTTGTCGAGAAGGGAATCACGAGCACATGCGATGTCAAGATAATCAGTATATGCTTAATTTTCATATACCAATATACCAGAATTGTCACCATGCTGGTCGGAAATCCCCTGGATATGTCATCTTATGTTTTGTCTAACTAAGTAAGATGTATGGTCAATCCAGTCTGGACATGTTAAATTTACAGAATATCATAACTTGGTTTAGTAATCCAATGTTGGTGTATTTAACCCCTGATTACATGTCTAACTTATTTATTTGGATAACGGTTGAGTAGTTAAATGACCTGATTTGTGTGATCCTTAAGAGCTTGACAATAGTCACCAAATTATTTTATGTTTAAAACGTATCTGTGTAAACTGTCCACTATACCTGCTTGAAGTTATATGAAATGAGCATGATATTTTCTACAATGGTCTTATTGTGCTTGCTATGAATATGATTGACTAAAGATAATGTCACGCCTCGCATCCGGGCGTGTTGGTGCCCTACACAGGCACCCTCCTATAACAACCCAATTAAGCTGCGAATTTAAATAACACCTCGTTTTTAAAAACCAGCGTGCGCAAGGCAAAGCCGACAAGGCTGTCATATAATATACATAATCAAAAGACCTACACTATACGAGTCAATCACATATAAATACAGACCTACAGAGTTTCTTGAACTATGGCGGACAAGGCCGCCGTACCATAAGCGTACAAAAATGCATGCTGAAGGATCTATACCAAAATGATAAACTCACGAGCAGATGGAGCTAACCAAAACTACGGCGGGTCCTACGCTGCAAATCACCAAAATGCGTACCTAAACTGCGGCGTGAGCGGCCCAGGAGGTCGATGCGAAGAATGTACCAAGTATGTGAAGCGATAAGCGCGTAAAGGAGATCACACAGTTCACATATAAAGCAGGGAGACATGTATGATGTCAAACTACGATTATCTGATACATAAGCGATGCATGTCAAATCGAGGGCGCGTGCCTCAAAGTCATTACTCAAATATAACCATGGGTCTCACGCCCGTAATATCAATCATGCGTGGAATCCTTCCTCACTTGGCGATCCATGATATAATATAACAGATAAGCACATTGAACCTTGCAAACATGAGTAATGCAATCCTTTTTACCACTTTTAGTTATACTTTTAACAATGAGACCAGTGTTCCACTTTAAGTCATACACAGCTGCACCACTTTTATTAATGAAATCACTATCGTTTCAAAACATGAAGGCGTAGTGCGATTCGAGTCAACCACCCTCTGTGTTATAATGCAACCTATCATAGGACTATTTCACCCGCATAGGTCATGTGGACCCGCAATGAGTCATCGGTACATGATACTCGTATCACGGATAGCTAATCCATGGCTTATATATATATCCCGGGAATTTAACTCGTCCGAGTCAAATACCGACCCGCCGTGAGTGTGTACCACTCACGTGGGAGCTACCCGTGGTATCCTTGAAACAAGTTGTCGGCCCTTTATGGAGGGACGCGGAGATGTGGAATTATGGCACTTGCACGAATGTCTATATGAGCAACCCATATGCAAGCAAACCAAGACAATACCATGCCTTTACACAAATCAAGACAATTACAATGCCTTTCTTTTTTTCACAAACCAAGACAATACCATGTCTTTCCTTTTTACATAAACCAAGACAATTACCATGCCTTCTTTTTACATATACCAAGACAATTACCATGCCTTCTTTTTACATATCCCAAGACAATTACCATGCCTTATTTTTACAAATACCAAGACAATTACCATGCCTTCTTTTTACATAAACCAAGAGAAAATCCTTATTTAAGGAAGCCAAAGTACTATCAAGGCACAAATAAAATAATTCTAATTTAACAAGCCAAAGTACTATCAAGGCACAAATAGAATAATTCTATTTTAACAAGCCATAGTACTACGTACGTCCATTCTTTTCAAAAGACTCATTTTTATACAAAGCCCCAAGATACTAACACCCGTAGTATCAAGGCATATCTATTTTCAAAATAAGTTACTACACCTTTAGAAATTCATTTCAAGGCTTTGAAACTAAGTAACTTTAAATTTCACAACCTAGAAACTCATGCCTATGAATCAAAATAGACAATTTTCTTAACCTTTCATAAAGCCGTTATAACCCTTTATGGTTTTAGACAAATTCATTCTTTTTATATCCAAGAGACTTATACTTTTAAAACCAAGTATCACATACTTTCAAATCAAGTTTCTTAACTTTCAAAATACTTCAAGTCTCTTAATCTTTAGAAATTAAGTTTCTTAACTTTCAAAATACTTCAAGTCTCTTAATCTTTAGAAATCAAGTTTCTTAACTTTAAATCTCAAGTATCTCACACCTTTAAAACAAGTTACTTCTCTTTAAGTCATGTCATTTCTCCTCCTTTAACTCAATTAAGTAAATCACTCATTTGACTCCCAAAGTCATTATAACAACCTTTAGGTTTTGGAACTAAGGCCTAGCCAAAAGATTTGGAACCACTTCCTTTTCAAGACTCTATGTACTTCAAGTAAAATACTTTTACTTTTGAAAATCCAAACTTCATTAAGGTAATGGATTATAACAACTTCCAATTTAAACATCCAAAGTAAAATCAAGGAAGTATATAGAACAACTTCTATATTAGGCAATCCAAGTACAATCAAGGACTGGATCATTTAAGGAGTAGGACTTACTTTATCATAAGGAATCATGCTAGAAGATAAGGAGATGGTTCACATACCTTTTCGGCTTAATCCACAAGCTAAGTCGAGTGCGCCGCACGTAGAATTGTCAACCTATAATGGCCACAACACAACTATCAACTTCTAGTTTCTAACATAGAATAATACTAAGTATACGGTCTCTTATTCTACGGAAAATTGGGCAGCACCTCCTTTGTTTCTACATACTTTTTCACCTTTTTCAAGGCCCGATAATCAATAACCAACATGCCACATTTAAGGCTCAATACATCAACCAATCAAAGGGGATTACACGTCTTACAATACGTGTAAAGTTTTGCCCAACAACTCATACTAAGTAGTTCAATATCCAAAGCCATTCTCATTAACATATATAAACACAAAGTCCTTTCCAATTCTTTTTCAATCCAAGTTCTTAGGTATAACATGTTATATAGTCATAAACAACTACAATTCTGTTACACCCCGTAGTTCCAGAGTATGTATGTGAGGACGTACGTACGAGAATACAACATTAAAATCTGAAAGGAAGAAAGATGTGATTTTTCGACGGAAAAGTTTCCGGATTTTGTGAAGGAAAAATGTTCATTAATGGGAATTGGATTCCCAGATTTGGTATTCGGACTTTTTGGAATATTTGAGAATTATGGAATTTTATTTTCCGAAATTGGTCATGTGGTGCACACGGGAGTAATTTAAGGTTTGTGGGGCCCACTTTATTTTCGGATTTTTTGCATTTAGGATATTTCGGAAGATGAAATATTTTGGGCGAGTAGGGGCGACACGTGTCACCCCGTGTGGCGTGTGGCGGGTGTTGTGGGACAACGGCGCGGGCGGTAGGTGAGGGACAGTGGCGAGCCACTTGTCCCATTTTGTGGTGGACAACGGTTGGCCAACTACCCACACACATGTACCCATCCTCACCACACACTTGCATTAATCTTGACCCTTGATTCTTCTATATATATCCCCCCTTAGTTGAAGACTTCATATCATCCACACTTAAGTCTTCCAAGGCAAAAAAATACCCCCCTCCCTTTAGCCTTGTTCTCGTCCCCCTCCCTCTTGGTGTAGAGAAATACTTTAAGTATTATTGAAAAATCCCAAAAACCTTATCCTAGTATCCCTAGTTGTATTCCAAGTTATTTCAATAGTAGGAGCCCGGAAATTCTAATTTATTCCTTTATTCGAAAAATGAAGCCCTAGAAAAATCTTCATAGCTTAGATGAAGTGTTAAGAGAAGTTGTTTAGAAACTTCTAAGGGTTGCTTGGAGCGGGTTGGAGCGTAAGCAATTGGAGCTAAACGTTGCTCAAGATCGACTTATATATTGGATAATTTTGGGCTTATCGAGGTAATTATCTTTGTCCCCCTATTGTAATTGGAGATTACATGTTGTAGTAGTTTAGAATTGAGTATAAGATATATTGGAAGGATGATTAAAGAATTGAACTGTATTTACATAGGACTGTATTTACAGTAGACTTGTAGTATTATTGTGGAGTAGAATTGTACACGTCCGGTTAGACGTGTAACCCCCCTGGGATTGATGGTTTGGTAGCAGGCCTCGTTAGAGGAGGAGATTTATGTGGTTGCAGAGGGGGGGGGAGGTGCTGCCGAATTTTCCGTAGAATAAGGAATCTTGTATCTAGAATTATTCTACGAAGAGACCTAGAGGCTGATAGATGTTTTGTGGCCTTTATAGGTTGAAGTACTATGAGTAGCGTATTCTACTTGAAGGGTGGAAAAGGCGAGCAAGGTTAGAGTACTTTGGAGCGTTTTGCTAATTGTCGATAATCGTCGCGAGGTATGTGAACCTCTTCCTATCCTTTCTAGCATGATGTTTTGTAAACTATGTAGTACGGTAGACGTACATGTGCTAAATGAGTTTTGGTTGGTTTAAAACATAAGGTGTTATAATAGCTTTATGGGAAGTTAGTTATAACGACTTTATGTAGGTAAAAGAATGGTTTATTGATTTTAGAAGTTAAGAGACTTGATCTTAAAAGATAAGAGACTTAACTTATAAATGACGTTTTATGAAATGTTAAGGACTATGAATTTTGTTAAAAAGTTGTGAAACCTCATTCGTGAGTAATGAGTACTTGGCTTTTAAAAAATAATGTTTTACTGATTTCGGAAATGAGAATAAGTATCGAACAAACCATTGCAGCGTTAATAAATGAAAATGTATTGACTAATTAACTATATTAAAACCAGTAGAAACCTCCATCTGCATAGAAGCTAAGATAAGACAAAATTGTATTACATTTTCTAGATCATGGCTGCTTTAATAAGATTGTTATAAACAAGAATAACTACCCACACATAAGGTATATGCTACTCAATTGTTTTAAAAAGAGATTACGTTATTTGATTAAGACTATGAACTATGAAATCTTTCGGAAGTAAAAGACTTGAGTATATTTTAATTAGGCAACTTGAACTTTTGGAAAAGAATGTTGTTACTTGATTTTAAAAAAAAAAATGTTTGTGATTTAAAAGAAAAGTATGGTATTATCTTAATCTGTCTTAAAAGAGAGTTTAAACGTTATGGCCATTTCGATACCGAGTCCATGGGATGGACTGGGAATGTATTCCATACGTTTTGATACCGAGTCCATGGGATGGACCGGGAATGTATCCCACACGTTTTGATACCGAGTCCATGGGATGGACCGGGAATGTATTCCACACGTTTTGATACCGAGTCCATGGGATGGACCGGGAATGTATTCCACGGATTTGATCTGAGTCCATGAGATGGACCGGAAATGTATTCCATACGATCCGACACCGAGTCCATGAGATGGGCCGGGAATGTGACCATGCGATTCCACCTCGAGTCCCATGGGATGGGCCGAGACATGTTATACGTATCACACGATTTATACCTAGGCTGGCGGTGAGGAAGGAGTTCCACGGGCATGAGGGATGACTTGAGGGCGTGAGTCCCTGACTTGACATGACTGCTTTTATGTTGTGAATTGTAGTTTGTTATCATACATGTCTCCTATTTTATTTTAGACTGTTATGATTTCGTTTACAGTGTTTCCAGTTTCACATACTTGTTTGTTATCTTGACCTCCTTGAGGTGCGTTCATGCTGCGGTAGAGGTACGTCGGTTGATCCTCGCTCTTAGGATCACGATTCGTATTGGGAAGCTCCGTTTTCTCTGGAGGCTTATCTTTTGGTATGTGTTTCCCCGAGTTTGTAAGTTCTTGTACATTCAGGGGTATGGCGGGGCCCTGTCCCGTCATAGTTGTTGTAAAAATCTTAGAGGTCTGTAGTACTGTTGTGGGCAGGATTTGTAAAAGGGATGTAACTGTTCAAGTTTTCATTTATTTTTACAGAAAGGTGACCGTTTTGGTTAGCCTATTTTCTTATTGGATACATATGTTTCATGTCATGTTTGTTATATTCCGCTGATTACTCTGATGTATGTCTACTTGGGTGCCCTGGTAAGGCACCAGTCACGGGCCCGGGATCGGGTCGTGACAAAAGTGGTATCAGAGCAGTTATTCCTCGAAAAGTGTCTACAGACCGTATCTAGTAGAGTCTTGATTATCGGTGTGTTGTGCACCATACCTATAATCAGGAGGCTGCAGGATATTTAGGATTGGTTTCTATTCTTCTCACTCTGAGATCGTGCCTTAGAGCTGTGTTATAAGTTGGACTCCTCGGCGTATTCTTTTCACCGTATTGCCTCTGCAGGCGGCGAGCCAGAAGGGCAAGCGGCGGGAGTTGCGAGTAAAGCACGAGAGGTTACGAGCACGGGCGATCATTATCGGAGGCGATTCATTCGGGGGAGTTACGCAGCGTCGCTAGCGGGATGGTTTAGAAGCGATGCGGTAGCCACGAGACCACGATACGAGCCTCTAGTCGCGGCGAGGAACAAAGGATATGAGTTACAAGGAGATGGCGATTACTAGCTAGTCGGTGGTGGAAATGAGGCGGACGGGGCCGGTGGTTCCGGCGATGCCGATGGTTCACCACTAGATCGATAGTGCGAGACTTGGGATTTCTTGAGTTGCGATTCGCCAAAGTTCTATGGATGGAGAGGCGAGGATGATCCTCGGTGTCGTGCTAGTTGGGAGATTGTTATGCTTACGGCCAGCGGGGCCGTTTGGTGAAGCTTGTCAGGCGAGTATACGGATGTTGAGACTCGACGCCGGGATCGGTGGTGGTTCATCACATACGTAGTTATCGCCCGTGAGAGCGAGTTTGATTTGAGCGACAAAGGGAAAGTGAGGCGATGAATTCTGAGAGATATCTTGACCGCCAGAGGGCCGGTCTAAGTCGTTATGATAGATACATGTGGAGTGCTATGTACGGATAGCATTGTGTTAGGCGTGGATTAGAAAACATGGGTAGTTGAAAGGGTAAGTCTGGGGACGAGAAAATGGTGAGCCTTAGAATTTATAACAGTTGGGACCTTGGATGCAAGGCCGTCTTGAGTGGATGATTTTATGGTTGGTCTTTGTCGAAGTACTTGGTATGCGTAATATATATTGTGGGAGAATTCCATGGGTAGTGTGAGATGGAAGTGGTAGCTTTCATGATGTGAATTGGTAAGATTGTTCCGGATCGAGGAACGAGAGTTTAATCTGAAGTGGGTCGGGTTGAGGCCATATCGCGAGTCAACCCGTAGCCCGGAATGTGGTGGGGTCAGTTTGAGGTGGTCCCGCTAGATGATAGGGTCACGAGGGTGTTAGGCCTAAGTTTAGGTAACTATCGTACGAGTTTGTGGATGCGTTCGACCAGTAGTAGGGCCGATGGGGTCAGCTCATCTTGTCTTTTAGTCAGGACTGTTTAATCGGCGGAGGGTTATGCGAGATGTTGTATATCAGGAAGGTTGTAAGGCTGCACGGGGTTCCTACTTTTATTTTATGGCAGGCAGTGGAGCCCAGTTTATGGCTATTTCTTTTTCGGGAGGTTTTACCAGGCGGGGTAGGAACTCAGGTGAGTCCCAGTATTGTATTCACCCTCGGGCCGACGGACGAACAACGCGTTTTATCCAGACATTTGAGGATAGGTTACGGGCCGGTGTTTTGATTTCAGAGGTAGCTGTAAGGATTATTTGCCTCTTGTTGAGTGAGTATTATAATAGCTACCATTTCAGTATTCGGATGTCGCCTTATGAAGCCTTGTATGGGCGGAAGTGCAGATTGCCAGTCGATTGGTTCGAGGTTGGCAAGGTTCAGATAGTTGGTTCATACTTGATTCAGCAGGATGTGGGTAAGGTGAAGCTTATCCAGGAGAGGTTTTTAGCAGCTCAGAGTCAACATAAGTCATGCGGGTAATCGGCGCCGATACTTGGAGTTCAGGTTGACGGTGGGTCTTCTTGAAGGTACCACCCCGGAAGGGTGTGACGAGATTTGTAATGCAGGGGAAACTTAGCCCGAGGTACTTTGGGCATTTTCAGATCGTTTGTAAATAGGTCAGGTTGCCTATAAGTTAACACTGCCGCCCGACTTAGGAGACAGTACGTCCGGTCTCCCAGGTTACTATGTTTCGAAAGAGTATCGGAGATCCTCAGTGTTCCCATTAATGATGACCAAGTTAGAGATAGTAACCGAGATTTTGGAAATCGAAGCAATGACAGAAATGTGGTGCATTATAGTAGGAAGAGTTCGAGTGTACGAGGAAGGTACGACGGTTAAGAAAAGAGGCTAAGATGCGTTAAGAAGATGGAAGTGTCCTTTTTATAAGTGAAGATGGGAAGAAAGTATCCTTTGGACCATGGGTGGAAGCTTTAGTGTTGTTATATACGTTGGAGGTGGTTCTTCGTTGACTCGGATGTGAGTTTTGCGCGTATGTTGTATTATGGCCAGGTGTGGCATAATTGGTTTTGTAAGTATAGTGGTGAAGACTATACCGGTACTTGTGTGATTAGAGACTTAGAAGGAATATTCGGGACGAATGTTTCTAAGGGGGGAAGAATGTTACACCCCGTAGTTCCAGAGTATGTATGTGAGGACGTACGTACGAGAATACGACATTAAAATTGGAAAGGAAGAAAGATGTGATTTTTCGACGGAAAAGTTTTCGGATTTTGTGAAGGAAAAAGGTTCATTAATGGGAATTGGATTCCCAGATTTGGTATTCGGACTGTTTGGAATATTTGAGAATTATGGAATTTTATTTCCGAAATTGGTCACGTGGGGCCAGGAGAATTTACTGATTTGTAGGGCCACTATATTTTCGGATTTTTGGCATTTGGATATTTTGGAAGATGAAATATTTTGGGCCAGTAGGGAGACATGTGTCACCCCGTGGCCCGTGGCCGGTATTGTGGGACACTTGGCCTTGGGCGGTAGGTGAGGGAGTGGCAAGCCCACGTTTGTGAGTGGACACTTGGTTGACTAACTACCCACACACATGTACCCATCCTCACCACACACTTGCATTAATCTTGACCCTTGATTCTTACATATATACCCCCTTAGTTGAAGACTTCATATAATCCACACTTAAGTCTTCCAAGGCAAAAAAATACCCCCTCCCTTTAGCCTTGTTCTCGTCCCCCTCCCTCTTGGTGTAGAGAAATACTTTATGTATTATTGAAAAATCCGAAAAACCTTAGCCTAGTATCCCTAGTTGTATTCCAAGTTATTTCAATACTAGGAGCCCGGAAATTCTACTTTATTCCTTTATTCGAAAAATGAAGCCCTAGAAAAATCTTCATAGCTTAGATGAAGTGTTAAGAGAAGTTGTTTAGAAACTTCTAAGGGTTGCTTGGAGCGGGTTGGAGTGTAAGGAATTGGAGCTAAGCGTTGCTCAGGATCGACTTATATCTTGGATAATTTTGGGCTTATCGAGGTAATTATCTTTGTCCCCCTATTGAAATTGGAGATTACATGTTGTAGTAGTTTAGAATTGAGTATAAGATATATTGGAAGGGTGATTAAAGAATTGAACTATATTTACATGGAATTTGTATTCTGATGACTTGTAGTATTATTGTGGAGTATAATTGTACACGTCAGGTTAGGCGTGTAACCCCTGGGATTGTTGGTTTAGCAGCAGGCCTCGTTAGAGAGGAGATTTATGTGGTTGCGGGGAGGTCTTTGCGAATTTTCCGTAGAATAAGGAATCTTGTATCTAGAATTATTCTTGAAGAGACCTAGAGGTTGATAGATGTTTTGTGGCCTTTATAGGTTGAAGTACTACGAGTAGCGTATTCTACTTGAAGGGTGGAAAAGGCGAGCAAGGTTAGAGTACTTTGGACCGTTTTGCTAATTGTCGATAATCGTCGCGAGATATGTGAACCTCTTCCTATCCTTTCTAGCATGATGTTTTGTAAACTATGTAGTACGGTAGGCGTACGTGTGCTAAATGAGTTTTGGTTGGTTTAAAACATAAGGTGTTATAATAGCTTTATGGGAAGTTAGTTATAACGACTTTATGTAGGTAAAAGAATGGTTTATTGATTTTAGAAGTAAGAGACTTGATCTTAAAAGATAAGAGACTTAACTTATAAATGATGTTTTATGAAATGTTAAGGACTATGAATTTTGTTAAAAAGTTGTGAAACCTCATTCGTGAGTAATGAGTACTTGGCTTTTAAAGAATAATGTTTCTTGATTTGGAAATGAGAATAAGTATCGAACAAACCAACTGCAGCGTTAATAAAGAAAATGTATTGACTAATTAACTATATTAAAACCAGTAGAAACCTCCATCTGCATAGAAGCTAAGATAATACAAAATTGTATTACATTTTCTAGATCATGACTGCTTTAATAAGATTTTTATAAACAAGAATAACTACCCACACATAAGGTATATGCTACTCAATTGTTTTAAAAAGAGATTACGTTATTTGATTAAGACTATGAACTATGAAATCTTTCGGAAGTAAAAGACTTGAGTATATTTTAATTAGGCAACTTGAACTTTTGGAAAAGAATGTTGTTACTTGATTGTTTTTAAATGGAAAGTGTTTGTGATTTAAAAGAAAAGTATGGTATTATCTTAATCTGTCTTAAAGAGAGTTTAAGCGTTATGGCCATTTCGATCGAGTCAATGGTATGGGCCAGAATGTATTCCACGCGTTTTGATACCGAGTCCATAGGATGGGCCGGGAATGTATTCCAGCGTTTGATACCGATTCCATGGGATGTCAGGGAATGTATTCCATGCGTTTGATCCGAGTCCATGGGATGGGCCAGGGAATGTATTCCACGCGTTTTGATACCGAGTCCATAGGATGGACCGGGAATGTATTCCACAGCGTTTTGATCCGAGTCCGTGGGATGGACCGGAGAATGTATTCCAGCGTTTAAATCGAGTCCATGGGATGGACCGGGAATGTATTCCACACGTTTTGATACCGAGTCCATGGGATGGATCGGGAATGTATCCCACACGTTTTGATACTGAGTCCATGAGATGGACCGGGAATGTATTCCACACGTTTTGATACCGAGTCCATGGGATGGACCGGGAATGTATTCCACCCGATTTGATACCGAGTCCATGAGATGGACCGGGAATGTATTCCATACGATCCGGCACCGAGTCCATGAGATGGACCGGGAATGTGACCATGCGATTCCACCTCGAGTCCCATGGGATGGGCCGAGACATGTTATACGTATCACACGATTTATACCTAGACTGCCGGCAGTGAGGAAGGAGTTCCACGGGCATGAGGGATGACTTGAGGGCGTGAGTCCCTGACTTGACATGACTGCTTTTATGTTGTGAACTGTAGTTTGTTATCATACATGTCTCCTGTTTTATTTTAGACTGTTATGATTTCGTTTACAGTATTTCCAGTTTCACATACTTGGTACCTGTTGTACTGACCTCGCCCGGCTGCGTTCATGCGCGGTAGAGGTACATCGGTTGATCCTCACTCTTAGGATCACAGTTCAGCGTATTGGGAAGCTCTGTTTTCTCCGGAGGCTTATCTTTTGGTATGTGTTTCCCCGAGTTTGTAAGTTCTTGTACATTCAGGGGTATGGCGGGGCCCTGTCCCGTCATAGTTGATGTAAAAATCTTAGAGGTCTGTAGTACTGTTGTGGGCAGGATTTGTAAAAGGGATGTAACTGTTCAAGTTTTCATTTATTTTTACAGAAAGGTGACCGTTTTGGTTAGCCTATTTTCTTATTGGATACATATGTTTCATGTCTTGTTTGTTATATTCCGTTGATTACTCTGATGTATGTCTACTTGGGTGCCCGGGTAAGGCACCAGTCACGGGCCCGGGATCGGGTCGTGACAAATTCCTTCTTTATATAATATGTGACAACTTAAACTAATAATCAAATTGAATTGTAATCTTAAGGGCTAAACATGCTAGTTTTCGGATTAGGGTTCCAATAGTCAATACACTTATCAAACTTCATACTATATACCTCATGCTTGCTAATATCCATAGCTACAACAATAAGTAATCTTAATTACTAAAACGACAAGATTGATACCTTTATAAGCCCTTATAAATTCCAAGATTCAAAGTCGCTCCTTAGAAATTCTTAGCTCCTTTCCTTTACGCTACAATCCGCTATTTGAATCCTTTAGAAGTTCACAACCAACTTCTCTTCCATTTCCAATCAAAACCTATGAAAACGACTTAGGTTTTCGCCTTCCGACTAACGCGAAAACATCGTTTTCCCGAGATATTTCTATTGAGATATCCTTAAAATACCCTTAGGGACCTTGGGTTAAAGTCTTGTGAATAATGAACCAAAATTGCAAAAAAATTGTGTGGCTAAAACCCCTAACCCGAGAGCTCTCAAGCTTGCACAAAGTTCCCTCAATTTTTTCTAAGTGTTGAAGTGCTTGTCATGCACTAGTGTAGTATATATAACACAATGGAGGGTTAGATAATAACACTTGTGTGGCTTGGATGGAGGAGATTAAATATTTATCCAAGTGGCAAGTTGACTTGGTCAATTTTCTCAAGCTAGCAAGACTTGTTCATCTACATAGGTCAATGACCATTATATCCTTGCCTCAATTCATCCAATACCATGTGGGGGGGGGGGGGTGCCACATGTTTCCCACCCATTCGTCCATAAAATTTCGTAACCCCCGTGGGCCCCACAAAACGTAAAATTTCTCGGGTGGGCCACAAGTGACCAAATCCGTAAAAATAAATTTTCATAATGATAATACATTCCATAATCCTCAAATAATGCATTTTGAGAATCTAGTTCTCATCAATGACTTTTTCCTTCCGACGTTCGGACGATTTTTCCGTCGGAAAAACAATTCTTCCTTTCGTACCAATTTCAAGTCTTGTGTTCTCGCGTCTATTCTCTTATACATGTCCTGGACTTACGGGGTGTAACAGATAAGTTGTCTTTGCTGCATTTTTGGCTCAGTTGTGATTGATTTTAAGGCAGCTTAGTTATGCCTTGAGGTTGTGTGATTGTTATAAAAAAAAGAAAAAGAAAGAGTTGCTACTGCTTTTAAAAGGGGGCTGTCTATTACTTTCTAGGTTCCATTTTCTGATAAACTAGTTACTTCTCATTTTCCAATTTTACCATGAGTTATTGGTCTAAAGTGTTAACTGAACTAGTGTAATCAAATGGGGTTCTCAAATTTGTATTAGGATACATGTTGTGTGTAAGGAATTGTTAATGAACAATATGTTAGTATGAAATTTTTATATAGCATGAATACTAGCTAAATTATAATTGTCCACTTTGAAATGTATACTAGTGGCGAAGTCAATCCAGATTATTTTGTTTTCTTAGCGTCCTATGTTTATAGTGTGTGCAAACCTGTAAATGAACTTGGAAAGATCTGAAAGTTAGCCTAATTAACTAGCTGAGCTAAAGATAGTCATAAATTCATGGTGTAACATTGTCGTGATCACATTGTCTAACGCATTTCCCTGGTAGAAACATGTATGGTTCTCTCAATGTGTGACATGTATTAAATATGCCTAGGTGATAATAAAAAAAGGTGGCTTCTGTTTGAAACTAACAAAATGTCAACATAAGAATTTTAGCCTATGTGTGAGTCAGTTTATCTCGCATATTCGTATATATTATACATATTGGTAGTTGGTTTAAATATCATGTGTGCTCCTAGGGGGTGATCAACCTAGCTTCAGTACTTGGTGTATTAGTGGATGAGTATGTTGGTTTACTTGATGATTCGTATCTATCTGACATGAAATGTGTGGGATCCTTTGATGGTTTTGCCTATGTTAAGTGAAGGAATTAATTTGGAGATTAGTGTGTTGGGTTGACACTTTATATACTTATAGGGTATATTTCAGTTTGTTTAGGTAAAAAATAGTTCACAATAAGGATTCACGATACGGAGTTTGGATGTGTGTCGGATGATGTGAGTTGTAATATTATATTGGATGGTTGTATAAGAAGGGTTGTTGAGCTGATGACACATAATAACGCTTTGCCTGATAGTTAGACCTATAATATGTTGATGATGATTAGTTTGAAGATTACCTAGTGTTAACATTATGTTGGTTTAATAGTGAGTGTGTACTATTTTGATATAGTTGTTAGTATCATCTAGTTTTGATTAGTTTCGTTAGTATTGAGAAATTGTGAATTGAGTGTTTGCATGGTTAAAGTGTTCATTATGTAGTCGTAATTGCCTATTTGTAGTCCTACTGTGATGTTCATGATTAGCTTGAATTAGCAGATTTACATACCTTAGTTTTAATAAAGTGTGGTTTGGTTTAGCTTCTTTAGTCTCACTCTGCCTAAGACTTAGATGGCCCAGTTGAATATTAACTTATAGATTAATGATTATTTATGTTTGATTGTTACTTTTATTTTTAGGTAGATCTAATGTCTGATTATTTATATTTTGATCGGGTTTGAATTGTAAGTGTACTTTATTTTAGGATGCCTTTGGGGATAGTTAATCTAAGTTAAGACCTTGGTAAATAGTTGTTAACTAGAGGTTTTATGTTGTTCATGACATAAGATCAAAACTGTTTCTCAAATGCTTCTTCTTAAAACTATTTTGAGCATGCTTTACTGATTCATGGGTATATTAAAAGTGGTGATTAAGCATACCAGATTAATGTTAATATGATTGGGATATAGCTATAGTTCTGGATTAGTAAGTTAAATAAGATATCAACTTGTAATAGATGAAGTTTTGCTAATCATTGTTAGAATAAGATATTGAGTAACCTGTTTTGGTTAACTTGATTTTCTAAATTACAATCATTGTTTAAAATTACTCTTAGTACGGTATACTAAGCATATGTTAGGCTTAAGTAGCATGATATGGACAACATTTGTTATTTTAATTGTTTAGGGAGATAGTGATTAACATCTGGACAGTAAAACATAGCTCAAATGGTTAGAATATGTACACTAGCTATGGTACTGATTGATTTAAGTCATTGTTTAGCCTTATTTTAGGCATATGCTATTGGAAAAGAAGTTGTATGTGTGGAATCAATGGACATCTTATTAACCTTTGCTTGTCTTGGTTGGACGTTATGATTTAGTATGGTGCACTAGGTTTATTGTAAAGTCATATGATGTGTATGATATTTGCTTGTTGTGGTGAAGATTGTGAGAGACATGATTAAATTGATGCCTATTTTACTTTTAATGTCACGCTCTATTCTAGTTGAAATGGGAGTTCATGTGATTTGGTATCTATTGGAACTTGGTTCAAATATGTTGTAGCCGTTACACCCCGTAGTCCCAGAGTATGTATGTGAGGACGTACATACGAGAATATAACACTAAGTACGAAAGGGAAGAAAATTTTGAATTTCCGATGAAAAATATTTCGAACCTCGTGAAGGAAAAAAGTTTATTATTGGGAATTGGATTCTCAATTTTGGTATTTGGACTTCTTGGAATATTAGTTAATTATGGAATTTTATTTCCAGAATTGGTCACGTGGGGCCCACGGGAGAAATTTACGGTTTTGTGGGGTCCACATTATTTTTGAGATTTTGGCCAATATGGATGTTTTTGGGAGATGAAAATATTTTGGACGAATAGGGGGCGACACGTGTCACCCCATGGGGCCCATGTTGGGCGTGCAGGGTGTCTAAGATGACAAGTCTTGTGCTAGATATTTTCGTGAGATATTTGTTGGACAAGTGGACAAGTGGACAAGTGGGACCCACACACACTTGTCCCTAATCTCAACCACACATATGTTTTAATCCTAGACCTTGGTTGTCTTATATCATCACACTAGTAGGATGAAATCTTCCACACTTAGAATTATTTCAAGACAACTAAAACTCTCTTCCTTGTATTGTTGCTCTCGGCCATGGGCCATTATTATGACCTAATGTTATTCAAAAATTCTTAAACTCTTAAGTGTTCTTCCTTGATGTGTTATGAAGGTTATTAACCAAGTGTTAGACAAGATTTCACACCCCTAGCCTAAAAACACCCCATTGGCCGAAACATGCAAGTTTGAAGCCTAAAATGTTCTTCACTTTTTGAAGTTGGATCTTGAAGAAGAGTTGGTTAGGAGCTTCTAAGGGTTGCTTGGAGCGGATTGGAACGTAAGTAATAGGAGCTAAACGTGCTACAGATCGACTTTTAGTTCTTGAATTGTTTTGGGCTCTTTGAGGTAATGAACTTTGTCCTCTTTGTGAAGTTGGATATTATATATGTTGGAAGTATATAAATGAGTATGTGATACATGGAAGGAAGATGGAAAAAGATTTGGACCTTGTTAAGTTGCTAAAATCAATAAATTGGCATGCTAGCCATTAAAATGGTAAAAACATTACCTATTACCTGTTGACAGTTAATAACAAAATTATTATAACTTATATAAAGATTGGAATATAAGTTGGAAGATTAAAGAAGTAATTCCGGCATGCTAGTCGAAAATTGGATAAGTTTGATTGTAGTAGTTGGCCAAGAACACCAACTAATGGACTAAATGGATTGTATTTACATTGGACTGTATTTACATTGGACTGTTTTTACTTTGGACTAATGGACTGTTTTGTGTATTGTGGGGCAGAATTTTACACGTCCAGTTAGGCGTGTAATCCCCTTTAGTATTGTTGTATCTTTGCGCCTTAAATGTGGCATGTTGGTTATTGAATTTCGGGCCTTGAAAAAGGTGGAAAAGTCGTAAAAACAGGGGAAGTGCTGCCCGATTTTCCATAGAATAAGAGACCCTATACTTAGAAATATTCTACGAAGAGATCTAAACGTTGATAGATATATTTGATTATTATAGGTTGGTATTCTACGTGCGGCATATTCGACTTGGCAAGTGGATAAACCCAAGAGGTATGTGATTCTTCCTATCCTCTTGAGCATGATTGTTGTGAAATATATAGTACGGTAGACGTACGTGTGTTAAATGAATTTGGTTTCACTTTGATGTCCTTGACTTGAGTTCTAAATGTTAAGAACCTTGAATTATTCTAAAAAGTTATGAATCATTATTCGGAAGGAAATTGATACTTGGTCTTTAAAAGAATAAAGTTCTCTTAATTTCAGAAATGAGTGTGGTTGTCTTTGGTTGGTTTAAAACATAAAAGTATTATAATGGCTTTATGGGAAGTTAGTTATAGCGACTTTATGAAGATAAAAGAATGGCTTGATTATTCTAAAAGATAAGAGACTTGATTATTTTGAAAGTTAAGAGACTTGATTTTGAAAGTTACTTAGACTTGATTTTTAAAGCTAAGAAACTTTATTTTGAAAGTTAAGAGACTTGATCTTGAAAGATAAGAGATTTGACTTATAAACGACTTGATTTTGGGAAAGGAGAAGTAACTTGATTTAAAAGTACATGTTACTTGTTTTGAAAAAAGTAAGTTACTTGAGTTTAAAAGAGTATGTAACTTGTTTTTAAATATTGAACTTGTCTCGATTGGAAAAGTATAAGTGACTTGATTTTAAAAGGTGTGAGTGCCTTGATCTTAAAAGAGTGAGTTACTTGGGTTTTTTATAAAGTATACTTGACGTTGTTTTTAAAGTGTAAGCCACTTGGTTTAAAAAAAAGTATAAAGTACTTGATTTAAACATGAAAGTGTCTTGATACTACGGATATTAGTATCGTGTGGTTTTTACGTAAAAAAAAGGATTTTTTAAAGAGAATTGAAGTATGTTGTACTTTGGGGTTAAAACCTGGATTGTTGGCATAAAATGAAAGTCTAAGAGTATGTTAAACTTGCCTATGCTAGTTGTGATAGTCTTTGTTGTGCAAGTGTTGTATTTCTATGCTACCGCGTCTCTCGATGGAGGGCCTATGGCATATGTTACTCAATTGGACATACTGACACGATGCGTGGCGCACGGGTATGGTTCAATTGGGATTGTTGTCTTGTTGTTTCCTTCTGGACATACTGACACGATGCGTGGCGCACAGGTATGGTTCCATTGGGATTGTTATTCCATGGACTAGCTCTCCATGAGGTTTTATTGTTCGGCCTTGGTATCTGGTAGTCGGCTTTCGTACTTGCCCCGTGTCAGCTTCGTGGTTTGGTTGTATTGTATTGTTAGTACGGCTTTGACATCAGGTAGGACTTGGTGTTCAGGTGTACTTCTTGGTGTTATCATATCATAGACTGCCGGCAGTGAGGAAGGTATTCCACGGGCATGATTAATGTTATGGGCGTGAGACCCATCGTTATATTTGAGTAATGACTTGGAGGGCGTGAGTCCCTGACTTGATATAACTGTTATATGTGTGTACTGTAGTTTGGTTATCATATATGTCTCCTGCTTTATATAGACTATTATGATTTCATTTCTGATATTCTGATTTCACATACTTGGTACTGTTATCCGACCTCCTTGAGGCTGCGTTCATGCCACGGTGAAGTACATCATTGTCGATCCGCGTTTAGGATCACTTTTCAGCGTATTGGGAAGCTCAGTTCCTTGAGGCTTATCTTTTGGTATGTTACCACAGTCGTAAGTTCTTGTACTTTCGGGGTATGGCGGGGCCACGTCCGTCATAGTTGTTGTAAAAATCTTAAGTGCATGCCTTTGTTGTGGGCGGGGTTGTAAGGATTATGCTTCAAATGTCTATATTTATATATGTTGAAAGACAACCGTTTTGGTTGGCCTATTTTCTTTTATCTTGATCCATGTCTATTTGAATGTTTAAGTTTTATTTCCGCTGGTTTTTCTCTGATGTTGTATCACTAGGGTGCCCGGGGTAAGGCACGATCCACGGGCCGGGCAGTCGTGACAAAAGTGGTATCGAAGCGATTAGTCCTCGGAAAGTGTCTGACCGTGTCTAGTAAGTCTTGATTATCGATGTGTTGTGCACCACATCTATAATCGTGAGGCGAGCGTTTAGGATTAGTTTCTATTCTTCTCATTACGAGATCGTGCCTTAGAGGCGTGTGATAAGTTGGACCCTCGGCGTGCCGTTTTCTGATTATGCCTCCGCGCAAGGCAACCGGGCCCGAAGAAGGGCAAAGCGGAGGAGGCTGCGATTAGAAGCGGCGGCGATCTCTGAGACCACGATGCACGAGCCTCGGTCGGCTGTTATACCGTATTTCGCAGTATATGCGTGGGGCGTGCGTGGAGGTGAGCCTTAAGTTAGGCTTTGGTTCGAAATTTGGGCACAAGTGCGAATAAGTCGTTTCGGCGAAGCGTTTCCACGACTTACGTTGGGAAAATTCGGCTATGTCATTTAGTATTTTTGCGAATTTTTAGAGGCGAAATGTTTTGGACCAACGGGAGGGTGACACTTGTCACCCTCAGTGAAGCGTTGGGTTGGCGATTGGGTCACGTTTCTATGGCCTATTGGCTCCTTGTTTTGGCCTTGTTTTGTGGCTTATTTGGTGCCATGTTTTGTGCCTTGTTTTGTGGAGTAGGGTTTAGGGTGCACTTGGCTTAATCTTGTCCTTACACTTGCTATACACTTGGAAGGATCTTGGCCTTGGTTGGCCTTTGGTTTTGCTATAAATACCCCACAAATGTGAAGACTTCATCCATTCCAAAACTTCCAAGTCTTGAAACCCTCTCCTCACCTTTGTGAGCTCTAAACAGAGCCTTCCCTCACTCGTGTGGCCTTTGGCGAGAACACCCTCACCAGCCTAGTGTGCTAGCAGAGCCTACCCCCTGCGGTAAAAGTTGTCTTCCAAGTATTGTTATAATGCCCAAAATACCTTAGCCTTGTACCTTGTAGTATTCCAAAGATACCTCTATCGTAGAGCAGAAAATACTACCACTTTTGTCCCTTTAGTCTCAAACGAAACCACAAGAAAATCTTCGTTGATTGATTGAAGTATTTAAGTAGAAGTTGGTTAGAACTTCTAAGGGTTGTTTGAGCGGGATGGAGCACCGGAGTTGGAGCTAAACGTTGCTAAGGATCGACATTTAACTTGGATAATTATGGGCTTATCGAGGTAATTATCTTGTCCTATTTGTAATTGGAAATTACATGTTATTAGAATATATAGTTGAAGTATACTATATATAGAACTAAGCTTAATCGCTGGCAATGTCTTTTGACTTAAGCACGAAGAATAAAGAAAAGAAGCGCCTTTGTATTTACATAGGACTTTCTTGCGGTTGACTTGTGTAGTATTCCTGAGTCCAATTGTACACTTACGGGTAGACGTTTAAACCCCCCCCCCCCTGGTTGGCTTGGTAGCCGGCCTCGATAGAGGAGGAGATTCTGTTGTTGCGGGGAAAGTGCCGAATTTTACGTAGAAATGGAACCTTGTGTTTTGAAGTTAATAGGCGTTTGTGACCTTTCTAGGTGAAAGTACTAGAGTAGCGTATTCTACTTGAGGAGTGGAAAGGGCTAGCAAGGTTGTAGTACTTGGAGCATTTTGCTTATTGTCGATACTCGTCGCGAGGTATGTGAACCTCTTCTATCTGTTCTAGCATGATATGTGTGTAGCTATGTAATGCGGTGGGCGTCACGGTGCTAAGTGTATTTGTTTGGTTTAAACATAAAGTGTTATAACGGCTTTATGGGAAGTTGGTTATAACAACTTTATGTAGGTAAGAAAATGGTTTACTGATGTTAGAAGTTAAGAGACTTGATCTTATAAGATAAGAGACTTAACTTATTTGTTTTAATGTGGATGTTTGTGTGAAACCTCATTCGTGAGTAATGAGTACTTGGTTTTAAAGGGATAATGTTTCTTGATTTGAAATCGAGAATGTGTATCGACAGGACCCGCTGCGGCGTTAATAAAGGAAAATGTATTGAATAATGATGTGTTGTATTAAAACCGGTAGAAACCTCCAATCTGCGTAGAAGCTAAGATGAGACAAAATGATATTACATTTTCTAGATCATGGTATTTGTAATAAGATCGTTATAAACAAGAATAAACTACTCACATATATGACATATGTTACTCAATTGTTTTAAAAGAGATTAAGACTATGAGTTATGAAACCTTTCTAAAATAAGTGACTTGAGCATTTGAAAATGAGAAGCTTGAGTAATTGAAACTAGACAAGCGGAACTTAGGAAAAGAATGTTGTTACTTGATTTTGAAAAGGAATGTGGGTTGGTCATTCTAATACTACGGGTATAGGGTGACTTTTATAAAAGTAATGGATCTCTTTTAAAAGAACTTAACGTATGTAGTACTTTGGGGTTAAAACCCGGACTTTGGCATAAAATGAAAGTACTTTGAGTTGTGTGAAACTTGCCTATGCTTGTTGTTGTGAAACTTGCCTATGCTTGTTGTTGTGAAACTTGCCTATGCTTGTGATGATAGCCTTTGTTGTGCAAGTGTGGTATTTCTGTGTTACCGCGTCTCGATAGAGGCGGTCGACTTATTGAGAACTTACTTGGGCGTCTTTGGCGGTGATGGAGAATTCCACGGGTATGTTTCCATTTTGATTCTTGTCTTGTTGTTGATGTCACATGGACATGTCTACGCAAATCTGATTCAGGGGCATGCGGCCATGCGGCGGTTGATTACGATATATTGTTATTGTGGTTACATGGACATGTCTACAGAGGTAGAATTCGGGGCATGTGGCGTGCGGCGGGGTTGATCACCCAGTATATTATTGTTGATGTCACATGGGCGTGTCTACAGAGGTAGAATTAGGGGCATGTGGCCGTGGGGCATTGGTATTATTGTTGCATCATGGACATGTCTACACCGATCTGAATTCGGGGCATGCGGCCGTGATGCGAACATGATTGATGTTGTGGGCGTGAGACCCATAGTTATATTTGAGTGATGACTTGAGGCGTGAGTCCCGACGGACATGTTGCTTTTATGTTGTGAGCGTAGTTTGGTTATCATACATGTCTCTGCTTTATATAGACTAGTATGATTTCATTCTGATATTTTCTGATTTCACATACTTGGTACTGTTATCTTGACCTCGCGGGAAGTGCGTTCATCAGCAGTAGAAGTACATCGATCGTGGATCCTCGCTCTTAGGATCTCGGTTCAGCGTTTTGGGAAGCTCGTTTCTCGGAGGCTTATCTTTTGGTATGTGTTCCACTGAGTTGTAGGTTCTTGTACATTGGGGGTATGGCGAAGCCTGTCCGTCATAGTTGTTGTAAATCTTAGAGTGCAGAAATCTTGTTGTGGCGGGGTTTGTAAAAAGGATTAAAGCTGTTCGTTTTGTAAGAGTTGTATTTATATATGTTATTGGAAGGTAGCAGTTGGGTTGGCTTTGTTTATGATCATATATCTTGTTTCTTGTTTAAAGTTTTATTTTCCGCTGGTTTTCTCGATGTTGTGTCACTAGGGTGCGGGATAAGGCACCGATGCGCCGGGGCGGAGTCGTTACAAAAGTGGTACGAAGCGGTTAATCCTCGGAAAGTGTCTGAACCGTGTCTAGTAGAGTCTTGATTATCGATGTATTGTGCACCATCTATAATCGAGGAGGCTGAGACATTTAGGATTGGTTTCCATTCTTCTCATTACGAGATCGTGCCTTAGAAAGTGTGTTGTAAGTTGGACCCTCACGGCGTATCTCGTTTTTACGATTATGCCTCGCGTGAGCAGCGAGCCACGAAGGGCAAGACAGAGGAACCGCTAGTGAGATCTGAGAGAGTGCGAGCGCGAGCCCGATACACGAGTTGTGCTTGAGGCAGCGGGTTTTGTGAAGCGCCCGGCCCAGCGAGAGGTTAGAGCGCGGCAATGGCTGCTGAGACGCATGATACGAGCCTCGTCCAGCGATGCAGGCGAGAGGAGATGGGTTACAAGGAGATGGCGATTGCTGGCGAAGTCGTGGCGAATATGAGGATAAGTGGATCACGGCGATTTGATTCGATAGCACGATGGTTCACCCGGCGGTGTTTGAGGCTACGGGACTTTACGAGTTGTAGCGCGCGAGTTTTATGGGTCGAGGCACGAGGATGATCGTAGGAGTTCATCCGGCGATTCTGACCGGATCATGCGGGTGATCAAGGCTTGAGACCGAGTCGTGACCTTTGGTTACGCATCGGTTGCGTGATACCGCGATCGATTGGTTTGATTCATGGGAGCTTTCGGGAGAGCATGCACCTCAGCGGTATGGGATGAGTTTTGAGGCTTTCCTCACTCACTTCTTGCCTCCGCGGATGAGGAGAACGCGAGTAGCAGATTTTGATGCTTAAACGAGCGGGCGTGCGGTTCGGGAGTACAATGTGAGTTCGACTCATTGGCGATGCGTCAGCGTTGGTAGCTAGTATGGAGGATCGAGTGCACCGATATGTTCAGAGCTCGATGATTACATGTCGAGGCATGTTCGGAGTAGCTCTTGTAGGGCATGGACATTGCGCGTGCGAGCTCATCTGCTGGGATGTGAGGCGCGGAGAGGTCGACGGAATGACGAATCGGCGAAGAGGCGAACAACGAGGTCCTTTGGTGACTTTTGAGGCGGACGCCTCGGCGGCATACTAGTTTTGTACCTCCGCCCGGTCGAGTGGTCCTCCACAACCTTGAGTATTCGGGGCGGTCGGGCTCGAGGTTGAGTTTCGAGGAAGTAAGGGTGTTGGCGGATCACGGTCACCTACCTCGGTGTGGTCGATGTGGTAGACGCATTTGAAGTGTCGTGGTGCGAGGAGCTTGTTATTTTTGCGGCCAGCGGGGCCATTTTGCGAGCTGTCAGGCCAAGGGTATACGGATATTACGACTCGGCTACCGGATCGATGTTGGTTCATCGCGCCTACTGATTATGCGCCTGCGAGTGCCTATGATTAGAGTGGGCGGTAGCCGGTATATCCTTAACCTCTAGAGTTTTTGTATGCTTGTTATGATGGTCTCATTATTATGTGCTATGCGAATAGCGTTGTGTTAATTGTGAGTTAGAAAACATGCTTAGTTGGGAGGATACGTATGGGGGCATGGTAAGTGTGAACCTTAGACTATGTCACGGCGAGACCTTAGGGGTAAGGTCGTCTTGAGTTAAAGATTTATTTTATGTTTGACCACTTATCGAGTAGTAGTATACGTGGGATTTATTTGTGTGATAAGTCAGTGGGTAGTGTGAGATGGAAGTGGTAGCTTTCATGATGTGAATTAGTAAGATTGTTCGGATCGGGAACAAGAGTTTAGCGCGGTTGGGGGTCGGGTTGAGGACCATTTGCGGGTCAACCGTAACGGTTTGCGGTGGGGTCGGTTAGGTGGTCCTCCGGTGGTAGGTCACGAGGATGCTAGGCCCAGTTTGTTTGACCATCGTATGAGTTGGTGGATATGTTCGACGAGCGGATCGTGGAGGCGAGCGGCCTTAGAAAAGATCGAAGTTAGTAAGATGACCAAGTTTGGAGGTAGTGACTCGAGGGTTGGAAACGAAGCGTTGACGGAAGTGTGAGTGCAGATACTAGAAAGAGTTTGAGTATTCGAGAAGTGCAACAAGATAGGGGTAAAGTGAGCGTGTGTGATCGTTTCTTTTGTGAAATGAAGGTGTGAAGGAGTATATTTTAGACCTCGGGTAAGGGGTTTTGTGATGATTAGAGGTGTTTCCTCGTTGACACAGAGTTTAAGTATTAGTGCGTTTGTTATTTTTATGGCAGTGTGGCATGATTGTTTTCGTGCGTATAGCGATGAAGGCTATACTAGCGCATGTTTGTGTTGAGACTTGAGAAGGAACATTGGGGCGAATGTTTCTAAGGAGGAGAATGTTATACCGTATTTCAGTATGCGTGGGGCGTGCGTGGAGAATTTGAGCCTTAAGTTAGGCTTTGGTTCGAAATTTGGGCACAAGTGCGAATAAGTCGTTTTCAAGCGAAGCGTTTCCACGACTTACGTTGGGAAAATTCGGCTATGTCATTTAGTATTTTGCGAATTTTTCCGAGAGGCGAAATGTTTTGGACCAGCGGGAGGTGACACTTGTCACCCTCAGTGAAGCGTTGGGTTGGCCGATTGGGTCACGTTTCTATGGCCTATTGGCTCCTTGTTTTGGCCTTGTTTTGTGGCTTATTTGGTGCCATGTTTTGTGCCTTGTTTTGTGGAGTAGGGTTTAGGGTGCACTTGGCTTAATCTTGTCCTTACACTTGCTATACACTTGGAAGGATCTTGGCCCTTGGTTGGCCTTTGGTTTTGCTATAAATACCACAAATGTGAAGACTTCATCCGTTCCAAAAACTTCCAAGTCTTGAAACCCTCTCCTCACTGTGAGCTCTGGCAGAGCCTTCCTCCCCACTTTCGTGTGGCCTTTGGCCGAGAACACCTCACTAGCCTAGTGTGCTAGCCGAGCCTACCCACTGGTAGAAAGTTGTCTTCCAGTATTGTTATAATGCCCAAAATACCTTAGCCTTGTACCTTGTAGTATTCCAAAGATACCTCTATCGTAGGCAGAAAATACTACCCTTTTGTCCCTTTAGTCTCAAACCGAAACCCTAAGAAAATCTTCGTTGATTGATTGAAGTATTTAAGTAGAAGTTGGTTAGAACTTCTAAGGGTTGTTTGGAGCGGGATGGAGCACCGGAGTTGGAGCTAAGCGTTGCTAAGGATCGACGTTTAACTTGGATAATTATGGGCTTATCGAGGTAATTATCTTGTCCTCTATTTGTAATTGGAAATTACATGTTATTAGAATATATAGTTGAAGTATACTATATATAGAACTAAGCTTAATCTTTGCGGCAATGTCTTTTGACTTAAGCTGAAGAATAAAGAAAAGAAGCTGTTTGTATTTACATAGAATGTATTGCGATGAACTTGTGTAGTATTGCGAGTAGAATTGTACGTCCAGGTTAGGCGTGTAAACCCCCTGGTTGGCTTGATGGCCCGCCTCGATAGAGGAGGAGATTCTGTTGTTGCGGGAGAGTCTTCTTAGAATTTTACGTAGAAATGGAACCTTGTGTTTTGAAGTTAATAGGCGTTTGTGACCTTTCTAGGTGAAAGTACTAAGAGTAGCGTATTCTACTTGAGAGTGGAAAGGGCTAGCAAGGTTGTAGTACTTGGAGCATTTTGCTTATTGTCGATACTCGTCGCGAGGTATGTGAACCTCTTCCTATCTGTTCTAGCATGATATGTGTGTAGCTATGTAGTGCGGTGGGCGTCTGGTGCTAAGTGTATTTGTTTGGTTTAAACATAAAGTGTTATAACGGCTTTATGGGAAGTTGGTTATAACTTTATGTAGGTAAGAAAATGGTTTCTTGATGTTAGAAGTTAATAGACTTCATCTAATAAGATAATAGACTTAACTTATTTTTTTTAATGTGCATGATTGTGTTAAACATCATTCCAGAGTAATCAGTACTTTGTATTTAAAGGGATAATGTTTCTTGATTTGGAAATCGAATGTGTATCGACAGGACCAACTGCGGCGTTAATAAAGGAAAATGTATTGAATAATGATGTGTTGTATTAAAACCCGTAGAAACCTCCATCTGCATAGAAGCTAAGATAAGACAAAATGATATTACATTTTCTAGATCATGGCTGCTGTATTAAGATCGTTATAAACAAGAATAAACTACTCACATATATGACATATGTTACTCAATTGTTTTAAAAGAGATTAAGACTATGAGTTATGAAACCTTTCTAAAATAAGTGACTTGAGCATTTGAAAATGAGAAGCTTGAGTAATTGAAACTAGACAAACTGGAACTTAGGAAAAGAATGTTGTTACTTGATTTTGAAAAGGAATGTGGGTTGGTCATTCTAATACTACGGGTATAGGGTGACTTTTATAAAAGTAATGGATCTCTTTTAAAAGAACTTAACGTATGTAGTACTTTGGGGTTAAAAACCCGGACTTTGGCATAAAATGAAAGTACTTTGAGTTGTGTGAAACTTGCCTATGCTTGTTGTTGTGAAACTTGCCTATGCTTGTTGTTGTGAAACTTTCCTATGCTTGTGATGATAGCCTTTGTTGTGCAAGTGTGGTATTTACGTATTCTGGCGTCTCTCGATAGAGGCGGTCGACTTGTTGAGAACTTACTTGGGCGTCTTTGGCGGTGATGGAGAATTCCACGGGTATGTTTCCATTTTGATTCTTGTCTTGTTGTTGATGTCACATGGACATGTCTGCCGATCTGATGAGAGGGGCATCGCGACGTGCGGCGGGTTGATTACGATATATTGTTATTGTGGTTACATGGACATGTCTACAGAGGTAGAATTAGGGGCATGTGGCGTGCGGCGGGGTTGATCACGAGTATATTATTGTTGATGTCACATGGACGTGTCTGGCGAGGTAGAATTAGGGCATGTGGCCGTGGGGCATTGGTATTATTGTTGCATCGTGGACATGTCTACACCGATGCGAAATTAGGGGCATGCGGCGTGATGCGAACATGATTGATGTTGTGGGCGTGAGACCAGTAGTTATATTTGAGTGATGACTTGAGGCGTGAGTCACATTTGACATATGCTTTTATGTTGTGAAGCGTAGTTTGGTTATCATACATGTCTCTGCTTTATATAGACTAGTATGATTTCATTCTGATATTTTCTGATTTCACATACTTGGTACTGTTATCTTGACCTCCTTGGGTGCGTTCATCTGCGGTAGTAAGTACATCGGTCGTGGATCCTCGCTCTTAGGATCTCGGTTCGGCGTTTTGGGAAGCTCCGTTTCTCGGAGGCTTATCTTTTAGTATGTGTTCACTGAGTTGTAGGTTCTTGTACATTCGGGGTATGGCGAGCCTGTCCGTCATAGTTGTTGTAAATCTTAAGTGCATGTAATCTTGTTGTGGCGGGGTTTGTAAAAAGTTAAAGCTATTCGTTTTGTAAGAGTTGTATTTATATATGTTATTGGAAGGTAGCAGTTGGGTTGCTTTGTTTATGATCATATATCTTGTTTCTTGTTTAAAGTTTTATTTTCCATTGGTTTTCTCGATGTTGTGTCACTAGGGTGCGGGATAAGGCACGATGCGGGCCGGGGCCAGTCGTTACACCAGCGATGCAGGCGAGAGAGATGGAGTTCTGAGTGGGCCCGATTAATGGCGGGGTTGTGGCGAACTTGAGATAAGTGGGCGGCGATTCGATGCACGATGGTTCACCTTAGTTCGAGATAGTTTGAGGCTACGGGATTTTACGAGATGTAGCCCGAGTTTTATGGGTCGAGGCACGAGGATGATCGCGAGAGTTCATCAAGCGATTCTGTGGATCATGAGTGATCAAGGCATCGTGGGCAGTCGGTGGTCTAGGTTCGCGTCGGCTGCGTGATACCGCGATCGTGGTTTTGATTCGTGGGAGCTGTCGGGAAAACGCCTTTCCGGCTATATGGGGCGAGTTCTCAAAGGCATTTCTTGCACACTTCTTGCCTCGCGGATGAGGAGGGCTCGGGTAAACAATTTTTGGTGTTGCGGCGAGCAGGCGTGCGGTTCGGGAGTACAATGTGAGTTCGACTCGTTGGCGTGCGTCCGCGTTAGTGGCTAGTATGGAGGATCGAGTGCAGATATGTTCTGAGGGCTCGATGATTTCCTAGCGAGAGTTCTTGGTGTAGCTCTTGTAGGGCATGGACATTGCCGGCATGCGAGCTTATGCGCTTGGATGTGAGGAGCGGAGAAATCAGCGGAAAGACGAGATCGGCGAAGAGGGCGAGCAGCGGGGTCCTTTGGTGACTTCGGCGGACCGCCTCGGCGTGAACAAGTTATGCGCCTCGCCCGATGCGGAGTGGTCCTCACAATCTTGAGGCATCCAGTATTCGAGGCGGTCGGGGCTCGAGGTTGATTTTCGGGAGAAGCGGGGTGTTAGCGGTGAAGCCACCCTACCTCGTTGTGGCGTGTGGTAGACTCCATAATGAAGTGTCGTGCTAGTTCGGGAGTTTGTTTTACATGCGGCCAGCGGGGCCATTTTGCGGAAACTGTCGGCCAGGAGGTAGCTGGTAGGCGGCCTGACTACGGGATCTATGGTGGTTCATCGCCTACGACTATGCGCTGCGGCGGGGATGTGATTAGAGTAAAGCGGTAGATACAGGTATATCCTTACCCCTCTAAAGACTTGTATGTGATGTTATGATAATGTGTTAAGTGTTATGTTCGGACAGCTTTGTGCTAAAATGTGATTTAGAAACCTGGTTAGTGAAAAAGGGTAAGCACAGGGGTGAAAATGATGAACCTTAGAATATTACAGTTGAGACCTTAGATGTAAGGCCGTCCTGTGTACAGGATTTTGCAAGTGATCCTTGTCGGAGTGCATTTTATGCCTAGGATGTATTGTGGGAAAATTCCTTGGGTAGTGTAAAATGGAAGTGGTAGCTTTCATGACCTGTATAGGTAAGATTGTTCCGGATCGGGGAACAAGAGCTTGATGCGTTAAGTGGGTCGGGTTGGGGCCATGTTGCGGGCGACCGCGGCTTTGTTAGTGGGGTCAGCTGGGTGGTCGCCGGTGGTAAGTCACGAGGTGCTAGGCCCAAGTTTAGATGACCATCGTATGAGTTCGTGGATATGTTCGACCGAGCGGATCGTGAAGGCGAGAATGGCCTTAAGGAGATTGAGGCTAGTAAGATGACCAAGTTTGGAGGTGGTGACTCCAAAGTTTTGGAAACTAAGCGATGACTAAAGTGTGATGCGTATACTAAAAGAGTTCAAGTGTTCGAGAAGATGCGACGAGTAAGGAAGGAAGAGAACGTGTGTTATTTTGTGGCCAGGTGTGGCATTGGCAACTTGTTAAGAAGAACTTCGTCATTATCCGTCTTGAGAAGGAACATTCGGGACGAATGTTTCTAAGGAGGAGAATGTTATACCGTATTTCCAGTATGCGTGGGGCGTGCGTAGAAAAGTTTGAGCCTTAAAGTAGGCAAAGTGGCGAATTTAGGCACAAGTGCCGAAAAGAATCGTTTTTCGACGAAACGTTTTACTAAACTTGCGAAGGGAAAATTCCGGCTATGTCTTTTATAATTTTTGCGGATTTTTAGAGGCGAAACATTTTGGACCAACGGGAGGGTGATATGTGTCACCTCGCATTGGAAAGCATTGGGGCGGCAAAGGGGCAGGTGGACCACTTTAGTTGGTAGGATATTTTGTGCAAGTTGGTGTGGTAGATGGATAAGGTGCACATGGCTTAATCCTAGCCCTACACTTGCATGGAACTTGGCTTGATCTTGGCCATTGGTTGGCCATTGCTTGACCTATAAATACCCCTCTAAGTTGAAGACTTTCTTCATCCAAACTTGAGCAATCTTTCTAAGTCTCAAATACTCCTCCCCGCTTGTGGTAGTTCGTCCGCCACCACCCTCCCTTTGTGAGCCCTTTGCAGGCCTTGGCGAGAGCCTCCCCTCCTTTTGTAGTGTCTAGAGGGGGTACCCACAGCCTAGTTGTTTCGTATAATACCCCTTTGTGGTATATAAATACTCTCAGTATTGTTGTAATGCCAAAATACTCTAGCCCAAATACCTTGTAGTATTCCCAGTTACCTCTATCTGAAAGCTTGGAAAATACTATTATACTTCCCCTCAGTCACAAAAACGAAACCCTAAGGAAAACCTTCATAGTCGGTTGAAGTGTTAAATAGAAGTTGCGTAGAACTTCTAAGGGTTGTTTGGAGCGGATTGGAGCACTCGGAGTAGAAGCTTAACGTTGCTCGGGGCGACATTAAACTTGGATAATTTTGGGCTCATCGAGGTAAATACTCTTGTCCTTATTGTAATTGGAAATTACATGCTGTAGTAGTATATAAATGAATATAAGATTCATAGAAGAGAATTGAGCGTAATAGAAGGATATTCTGAAAAGACTTGGCGAAATCACGTGAAGAATATTAAAGTAGAAGATTAAGCGTGCTTACATGGGATTGTATTCTGATGAACTTATAACCTTATTGGTTGAATGTTCTGCGAGTAGCATGAACTACTTGGAAGGTGGACAAGGCTATGGGTTATAAGCGTGGAGCGTTTTGCTTATAGTCGATAATCGTCGCGGTATGTGATTCTTCCTATACTCTTGAGCATGAAGTATTTTAAAAGAATACATATAGTGCGGTAGGCGTGCGTGTAGCAATATCTTTTGACTTAAGCTGAATAATATGTATATATAATATGGTAGACGTACGTGTGCTAACTGAATATAGTTGTACGACAATGTCTTTTGACTTAAGTCTGAATAATAAGAACCTTGAAATATTTTAAAAGGGATATATATATAGTACGGTAGGCGTGCGGTGTTAAGCGAATGTAGTGTTACGGCAATGTCTTTTGACTTAAGCTTTGAATAAGAAGAATCTTGAAGTTTTTCAAAAGATTAAGAAACCTTTTTGAAAGAAGAGTAATACTTGGTTTTGAAAACATAAGAGTTATACTAGCTTTATGGGAAGTTAGGTATAACGTCTTAAGAGAGATAAAAAGAATGGTTCTTGATTTTTAGAAGTTAAGAGACTTAATCTTAAAAGATAAGAGACTTGACTTAATTGTATTGATATGAAGTTTGTTAAAAGTGTGAAACCTCATTCGTGAGTAATGAGTACTTGGTTTTAAAAGGAATAATGTTTCTTGATTTGAAATCGAATGAGTATCGACAAACCCTTTGCGGCGTTAATAAAGGAAAATGTATTGAATAATGAAGTATTGTATTAAAACCGGTAGAAACCTCCATCTGCATAGAAGCTAAGATGAGACAAAATGATATTACATTTTCTAGATCATGGTGCTTTAATAAATGGTTATAAACAAGAATAAGCGCTCACGCTTTATGGCATATGTTATTCAATTGTTTTAAAGGAGATTAAGACATCGAACTATGAAACTTTTCTAAAATAAAGAGACTTGAGTAATTGAAATTAGGCAAACTGGAACCCTAGGGAAAAGAAAGGCATTGTTTTGTCTTAAATTGGTTTAAAACATAAAGTGTTATAACAACTTTATGGGAAGTTAGTTATAACGACTTTATGAGAATAAAAGAAGGGTTTTATCATTGGTTTTAATGTGGTAACTTGACTTTAAAAAGAGAAGTGTTTTGGTCCAAAAAGAAGGCATGATATTGCCTTAATTTGGTTTTAAAAAGGAAAGTATGGAAGTTGTTTTACTTAAAAGATGTAAGTCACTCTATTTTTATACTACGGGTATCGAGTGACTTCTATAAAAGGAATGGATCTCTTAAAAGGAATTTAACGTACGTAGTACTTTAGGGTTAAAACCCGGACTTTGACATAAAATGAAAGTACCTTGAGTTATGTATAACTTCCCTATGCTTGTTACTGTGAAACTTGCCTATGCTTGTTGTGATAGCCTTTGTTGTGCAAAAATTGTGTTTCTATACTATCGCGTCTCTCGATGGAGGGCCGGTTGACTTGTTGAGAACTTACTCGGACGTCTTGGCGGTGTGGAGAATTCCGCGATGCGCTCCTGTTGATAGTGTTATTTTTGCTAATCGCTTTGGACATACTGACACGATGCGTGGCGCACGGGTATGGTTCCATTTTGATTGCTATCTAGTTGTTTCCTTTTGGACATACTGATACGATGCGTGGCGCACGGGTATGGTTCCATTTTGATTGCTGTCTAGTTGTTTCCTTTTGGACATACTGACACGATGCGTGGCGCACGGGTATGGTTCCATTGGGATTGTTGTCTTGTTGTTTCCTTACGGACATCTTGACCGATCGTGGCGCACGGGTATGGTTCCATTGGGATTGTTATTCCATGGACTAGCTCTCCGTGAGGTTTCTTGTTCGGCCTTGGTATACGGTAGTCGGCTTTCGTACTTGCCGTGTCGACCGTGGTTTGGTTGTATTGTATTGTTAGTACGGCTTTGACATCGGTAGGACTTGGTGTTGGTGTACTTCTTGGTGTTATCATATCATAGCTATGGCGGTGAGGAAGGTATTCCACGGGCATGATTAATGTTATGGCGTGAGACCCGTCGTTATATTTGAGTAATGACTTGGAGGCGTGAGTCACGACTTGATATAAGCGTTATATGTGTGTCTTGTAGTTTGGTTATCATACATGTCTCTGCTTTATATAGACTATTATGATTTCATTTCTGATATTCTGATTTCACATACTTGGTACTGTTATCTTGACCTCCTTGGGCTGCGTTCATGTCGCGGTAAGTACATCATTATCGATCCGCGTTTAGGATCACTTTTGGCGTATTGGGAAGCTCCGTTCCTTGAGGCTTATCTTTTGGTATGTTACCACAGTCTGTAAGTTCTTGTACTTTCGGGGTATGGCGGGGCCACTGTCGTCATAGTTGTTGTAAAAATCTTAAGTGCATGCCTTTGTTGTGGCGGGGTTGTAAGGATTATGCTTATTCAAATGTCTATATTTATATATGTTGAAAGGCAACCATTTTGGTTGGCCTATTTTCTTTATCTTGATCCATGTCTATTTGAATGTTTAAGTTTTATTTCCATTGGTTTTCTCGATGTTGTATCACTAGGGTGCGGGGTAAGGCACGATCCACGAACGGGCGAGTCGTGGCGAATATTGTTAACCGGTGGTGCAAGCATAGGTAATTGTTTGGATTGGCTAAAGTAAGTATGTGGATTCAAGATTTATTCCAGTCATAGGGGGCTTTTCAAGATAAAATATTCCTAACCTGCTTTGTCACGACCCAAATCACGAGTCGTGATGGCACCTACACTATCCCTCCCGAGTAGGAGAACCACACTCTCAATAACGGGTTACATAAGCGGAAAAATAAACGCAAAAGAAGTTATCAAGTCTAAAAATACGAAATTCCCCAAAATCTGGTCAAAACGGGTACAAGAGCACTAAATAAAATCTGAAAAAGGCCCGAAGGCTACATATTGTCTATGAACTAACAAAGTAAATGGGATTAACTAGGAAGACCTTCAGGGGTCACAGATGGTCAAGTAGCTCACCATGAATGACTGAAGGATATCACCCTCGCGAATCAGCCACGGGGCATAGAGCTGGAACCTGGATCATACTCTGCACTCAACAAAAGTGCATCAAGAGTAGTATCAGTACAACACTAGTACCGGTAAACATCATAGGCCGACAGTGATTAGATAACGCATGAAGAAGTTGAAACCAACAAGTAGCACATAGAGCAATCAGGCATGGTCATGTATCATATACAAGTAAAGCGTAAAGAAAATCATGAAATCAACCAAGACATATGTAATTCACCAAATGATCAGTCAAAATATGAGTGGATGAATGCAATGCAATGCAATGTCACCTCTCTCACTCCCGCTCTACGGCAGAAACCTCGGAGGCTATCAATCACTCTCAACCTCCGGTAGAAACATCGGAGACTATCACTCTCGCTCTCCGGCATAAACCTCAGAGGCTATCACTCCCGCTCTCCGACAGAAACCTCGAAGGCTATCACTCCCGCTCTCCGGCAGAAACCTCGGAGGCTATCAATCACTCTCAGTCTCTCACCGCACCATCACCACAAAATAATATGGAAAGTATGCCAGACATGATATCAAGTCTCAACACGTGTCACCGATATACAATTAACAAGTACAAATCAAATCAGGTGATAATCACAGAAAATAACACATATGGCGACAAGCCAATAGGTAGCGGAACCAATGTAATAGTAATTCATCTCCACTTCCGCGAAGGCCTATCATGCTATCCGTCACTTCCTACGACTACATACGATTCTCTAACGAGTCTAACTAAAGTAAACCGTAACCTACCTAAATGTCGGCGGGTGCCTGAAACAATCAAACTATTGCCTTAAATGCGTAGAGCCTCTGAACGATTAAAATCTAGAAAATATGTGAACTACATTATAATACGAATCTAAGGACACCAATATTGCTATATTTATATTAACAAGATCTTTACCATTTCCATTGTGACTAAACTCATACCCCTATAAAAATATTAGCATAATTTCAGGACAAATAAATAATATTCCTTTCTTTTAATTTTCTCGTATCTCCCTCTACTAAAGTATATAAAATTAATTTCGGAACTCCAAATAAGGTGTTTATTGTACCACATCGAAGGCAACACTAGGATCTCTTATTATGCCTAATCCCACCTGACAATACTTAGTGTATATGGTGAAAATTTCTGAAAGAAACAACCTATGAAATCTGTGTGCGAATTTTTTTGTAAAACAAAGCGAAACTTCAAATAGTCATAACATCAAAACCGTAAGTCGGATTTATCTTCATAAGATATCAAACTGACGGGAACAGAGTACTATACAATTTTCATTCAGCCCATATTTTCATATTACTTACGTATTTGTACAGTTTACACATTTAATGTGCTGCAGTAATCATTATGTCATGTTACATACCTCAAGTTTCTCTATTCAAGTGGATTGTGGAATTTCCGTGTAATGACCTCTTTGAATCTGATTTCATTCCATAATACGTTATTATTAGGATCACGAATAGATTAACTTAACCGTATAATATAGAATCTAACCTGAACCTGATTGCTAGGGTTTTCTTTTTGCTTTTTTCTTTCCTTCTTTCTCCCTTCTTCTCCTGCGTCTGGTTGTTGCTACGTACATCCCCTTCTCCCTCTCCTTTCTTTTCTTTTCTTTTTCTTTTTATGCGTTGTTCTCTCCTTCTAGTAGTAGGTTTTCCCCCTTCCTTTTTTTTTCTTTTGTTTATTTGCATGATTGTGTCCCCTCCCCTTTATTTTCCTTAAGCGTTCCTCAAGGGTAGTGGGTTGGGACCACTTTATGTACTTAACTAATTTCTTGCAAAAATTGTATATCAAAAATTAAATAATTTAAATACCCTAAAGTCCTCTACTTATTTTGTAGTGTTAAAGTGTTAAGCGACGGGCGAATTCGTTACATTAGATACGATCAAGCAATCGCTCATCACAGGCGACAGCGATGAGGGTGGAGGAAAGAAATTACACAGGCGTCGAACAAGCTGAATATCTACTGCATATCGCCTCGGTCTCCCAAGTTGTCACGACCGATCCGGGCGTGGTGCCTACCGGGCACCTAGTGATACAACATCGAGAACAACCGGAAATAAAAACATGCGATATGAACAAGAGTTATGATAATAAAGCAGGCTGACCAAAGCGGTTGCCTTATTGCATATATCTGAAATTTGAGCGATTACAATCCTTTACAGCCACACTTGCGATTACTACATACCTCTAAGAATGTAACAATTATGGCGGGACGGGGCCATACGCCACTGAATGTACAAGAACCTACGACTCGAGGAAAAACATACCAAAAGATAAGCCTCGGAGAAAGCGAAGCTTCTCTGTTGAATTGTGATCCTATAAGCGAGGATCGACAACGGAGTGTACCTACTGCGGCATGAGCGGCCCGAAGTCGATGCAGGTACCAAGTATGTGGCGAAAATCTGTAATGAAATCATAATAGTCTATATAAAGCGGGAGACATGTATGATAGCCAAACTACGATACCTGACATATAGCGATCATGTCAAGTCGGGGACTCGCGCCTCAGTCATCACTCAAAATATAACCATGGGTCTCGCGCCCGGCATCAATCGTGCGTGGAATTCCTTCCTCCTGCCGCGATCTATGATATAACAATACCAAAGAGTACATATGAACACGGTCGCTGTGTCATAAAACCGTCTGAACAAATCTGAGGCTAACTACGGATACCAAAGCGTCATAAAGCGGCGGCAAGTACAAAGCCAACTACCGGATACCAAAGTCGTACTAACAATACTATACAACAAAACACGAAGGCGACCGCAGGCAATCTGGCCGACTACGGTGCAATGGTGTCAAGTAGTGGCGGGGCAATCTGAGGCTAACTACGGTACAGTACGGCGTGATCACGACCGCCACAAAGCGAGCAGGGCAAATCACGAAGGCTAACTACAGTGCAGGCAGAATCAGCCACGAGGCGGGGCAATGAAGCCAACCACGGATACCAAGGCGAATCGGTAAAACCTCGTGGAGAGCTAGTCCGTGGAATAACACTATCAACGAGGCGCTGCCGTGGAATCCTCCGTCACTTGCGGTGCGTCAGTAAGATCATAACAAATCGATCGACCTCATTGAGAGGCGATGGTATAGAAATACAATCTTTGCATAACAAGGCTATCAGCGCAAACATAGGTAAGTTACGCGACTCGAGGTACTTTCATTTTATGTCAAAGTCGGGTTTTAACCAAGTACTACATCGTTAAATTCTTTTAAAAGATTTATTCCTTTTACAAAGGTCACCGATACCGTAGTATTAAAATAGAGTGACTAGCATTTTTAAATAAACCAACACACTTTCCTTTTAAAATCAAGTAACAACATTCTTTTCCAAAGTTCAAGTTTGCCTAATTTCAAATACTCGAGTCTCTTATTTTGAAAGATTTCATAGTTCATAGTCATAATCACTTAATAACGTAATCTCTTTTAAAACAATTTGAGTGGCATATGCCTTAAGTGTGAGTAGGTTATCCTTGTTTATAACAATCTTATTAAAGCGGCCATGATCTAGAAAATGTAATATCATTTTGTCTTATCTTAGCACATGCGGATGGAGGTTTCTCTTGGTTTTAATAATAATTAATTAGTCAATACATTTTCCTTTATTAGCAGCTGCGGTGGTTTGTTACATACTCGTTCTCATTTAGAAAATCAATATAACATTATTCCTTTTAAAACCCGATTACCCATTTCTCGTAAGCGGTTTCATAACTTTTAACACAAACCAAGTCATTATTAATTCACGTCAAGTCATTTATCTTTTAAAACCACCAACCATTCCTTTACCCACATAAAGTTGTTATAACAAACTTCCCGTAAAGCCGTTATAACACTTTATGTTGTAAACAACCAAATTCACTTAACACGTATGCGTCTACAGTACTACCTAGTTCCATGACATATCATGCTAGAAAAGATAGGAAGAGGTTCACATACCTCGCGGCGATTATCGACGATTATCAAAGCGCTCCGCGATCTTGTAACCGTGTTATACCGTATTTTGGTATATGCGTAAGGCGTGCGTGAAAAATTTGAACTTGAGAATAGGCTTGGCGATTTATTCTTTGTGCACAACACCCGGTTAGAGTCGTTTTTAGACAAAGCGTTTCCACGGCTTTACGTAGGAAAATTCGGCTATGTCATTTTTAATTTTTGCGATTTTTAGAGAGGCGAAACATTTTGGACCAGCGAGAGGCGACACTTGTCACCTCTCATTGGAACACGTTAGGCGGTGATGTTGGGCGAATGGAGAGTGGGAGTAGGTAGGATATTTTGTGTGTTAGTTGGTTTAGGACACGTGGGTGAATCTTGGCCTACACTTGCCTTGCACAGCGAGATCTTGGCCATTGGTTGGCCTTTACTAGACCTGTAAATACCCCCCCTCTTTGATGACTTCTTCATCCATTCCTAAATTTCCTAAGTGTTAAAATCCCTTCCCCCTTTCTTGTGGTGTTCGTCCAACACCCTCCCACATGGTGAGGCCCCTTGGCGAGAGCCCTCCCCATGGCAGAGTACCCCCTCTGAGTGGGGTTGGTAGAAGGTATACCCACTTGTGGTGTTGTCTCGTATAAATACACCCCCACCTTGGTAGAAATACTCTCAAAAGTATTGTTACTATACCCAAAATACCTTGGCCCTTATACCTTGTAGTATTCTAAGGTTATACCTATACTAAAAGCCCAGTTAAACTATTATACTTCAGTCGGTCACAAAACCAAAACCACTAAGGAAAATCTCCATAGTTGGTTGGAGTATTAAGTAGAAGTTGGTTAGAACTTCTAAGGGTTGTTTGGAGGCGGTCGGGCATGGAGTAGGAGCTAAACCTTGCTCGGGATCGACATTTAAACTTCGGATAATTTTGGGCTTATCGAGGTAAACACTCTTGACCTCCTTTTGTAATTGGAAATTACGTTGTTAGAATATATAGTTGAAGTATACTATATATAGAACTGAGCGTAGTTATCGGATGTCTTTTGAATTAAGCTGAATAATAAGAAACCTTTTGAAAGAAGAGTCTTTGGCGTAATTACATAGGGTGTATTCTGATAGACTTGTGTAGCTTTTACGTGAGGTAGAATTGTGCGTCGGATTAGGCGTATAACCCCGGTTGGCAGTGGCGGCCAGATAGAGGAGGAGATTTCTGCAGTTGCGGGGAGGTCTTTAGAATTTTACGTAGAATGTTCTGCGATTAGACCTAGATGTTAATAAGCGCGCTTGTGGCCTTATAGGTTGAAGTACTATGCGTGGCGCGATCTACTTGACTTAAGGAGTAGGCGGCGGTTTGAGGTGCTTGGGCGTTTTGCTATTAGTCGATGTCGTAAGCTAGGTATGTTAACCTCTTCATACCTTTTCTAGCATGATATGTGTATATCTATTTGATTGGTTTGAAAAATAAAGTGTTTTAACGGATTTATGGGAAGTTGGTTATAACAGCTTTATGTAAGTAAGAAAATGCTTTATGGTTTTAAAAGGTGGCGATTTGACTTATAAGCGACTTAATGTGTAATAATAAAGAATCTTGAAGTATTTCAAAAGAATCTTTGAATCATTTTTAACGGAAGAATAATACTTGGTTTTGAAAACCAAGAGTTATACTAGCTTTATGGGAAGTTAGGTATAACGTCTTAAGAATAGTAAAATGAATGGTTTATTGATTTTAAAAGTTAAGAGACTTGATCTTAAAAGATAAGAGACTTAACTTGTTTTACTTAGTAATTAACATTTTGTTAAAATGTTGTAAAACCTCGTTCGCGAGTAATGAGTACTTGATTTTAAAAGCAATAATGTTTTACTGATTTCGGAAAGCAGAATAAGTATCGAACAAACCACATCAGCGCTAATAAAGGGAAATGTTTTGACTAATAATATATTAGTAAAACTAGTAGAAACTTCCATCTGCATAGAAACTAAGATGAGACAAAATGATGTTACATTTCTAGATCATGTGCTTAAATAAGATTGTTATAAACAAGAATAACTACTCGCGTATCGGACATATGTTTCTCAAATTGCTTTTAAAGGAGAATTATATCATTAAGTGATTAAAATTATGAACTCTGAAACCTTTCGAAAATGAGAAACTTGAGTAATTGAAATTAGGCAAACTTGAAACATTTGGAAAGAGTGTTGTTACTTGATTTCTGAAGAGAAGTGTTACGATTTACTTGAAGGATAATCACTCTATTTTCATATACTACGGGTATTGTGTGACTTTTGTAAGCGTGCGTATCTTTTAAAGATAATGTATGAAGTACTTTGGGAATAGATGCGATCTTGTTAATCGTATATTAGAATGTACCTTGTGTGTATAACTTGATTGTGTTGGTTTGTGATAGCCTTGTAATACTTTCTTGTTGATTTGATAAGTAGGCGTGATATGATCTTATGTGTGTTAGTGTCTTGTAGCGTTTGTGTAAGAGAGTATTCTTGTTGTGCTTATGTTGTTTAACGATAATTGTTATGTTAGTATAATATCACTCGCTCTGGACATATTCAGGGGTTAAGCGCCTCCGTCTGGGGTGGGCTTCGAGCGATGCAGGACCGTGATTGAGAATACCTCATGCGGGTCAAGGGACCTATGCGGAGCTACGGGAGTTCAAGTTAGTGATGCGGGGTTATACCTCATGCGGTCTATGTGGCGTGCGGACTACGAGTCGGGGCGATGCAGGAGTAGCTACCCTCGATGCGGGGTTACATACCTATGCGGGCCTATATGAGTGGCCTATGCGGACTACGGGAGTCGAGTTAGGCTTGCATGGTGATACTACGAGCAATTGGCCTGCTTGATCATTCGCGACCTAGAAAAGACACATTCAGATTTACTATTGTTGCTCTTGTTTATGATATGGCCTTGTATGCGGTTACCTTAGTTGTTTCATACATACTTGCAAAACTGATTTTAAAATGATATGTTTTCATTTAAGTGCTTTCTGATTTCACATACTTGGTACTGTTGTCTTGACCTCCTTGAAGTGCGTTCAATCGCGAGTTTAGGTACACGATCGTTGATCCTAGCTCTCGAGTGTGATTCGGCGTTTGGGAAGCTCGTTTCTCGGAGGCTTATCGATGGTATAGTCCTGTCGTAGTAGGTGTTTACATTCGGGGGTTTGGCGGGGCCTGTCCATACGTTGTTATCGTATCTTTCTTAAGTGCATGAAATCTTGTTGTGGCGAGTTGTAATTGGATGTAGCTATTCGGTTTTAAATTGATTTATATATATGCGTAAGGCAAGTTTCTCAGGTCTTGTTTCTTACTTCATAATATTTTCATGTCTTATTTTATGTTATTGATTACTCGATGTTGTATCACTAGGGTGCGGGGTAAGGCACGATCCGCGGGCCGTGTTGCGTCGTGACAAAAGTGGTATCGAGCGATTAATCCTCGGAAAGTGTCTGAGCCAGTATCGATGAAGTCTTGATTATCGGTGTGTTGTGCACCGCATTGATGTCGGGAGGCTATAGGATATTTAGGATTGGTTTCTATTCTTCTCACTCTGAGATCGTGCCTTAGATTGTGTTGCAAGTTGGACCCTCTGCGTATTTCTTTCCACCGTTATGCCTCGCGTAGTGGCCGGGCCCGGAGGGCAAAGCGGCCGAGGAGGCTGAGTAAGTCTGAGAGGAATTCACGAGGGCATGGGCCCAATCTTTACCTAGGGTAGTGCTTCGTTCGGGAGTTATGCTCGTCACTAGCGAGTTGCTGCGGCGGCGATTCCTCTGCGGCCATGACATTTGAACCTTAAGTTCCACGGCCAGGAGGCAGAGAATATAGATTGCAAAGCGACCACATTACTAGTATGGATTTGGCTGCGAGCATCTGCGATGTCTGCGAGTCTTGATGAATATCTTAGAAAGGGTTGTGCGAGTAATTCTTGATTGAAGCTTGGCATGGCACGTATGCGGGCTTATCGTGCGAGCGAAAGCGTAAAGATCAGCGGGTTAACGAAGGGCGAGAAGAGGGCGGGCGGCGAGTCCTTTGGTAACTTTAGTCGAGTCACGCCGCGTGATTAGATTATGCACGTCCGCGGTGCGAAAGGTCCTCGCATAGTTCGGGGCGTTCGGGGTATGCGAGGAGTTGGTGAGCTCGAGCTTAGGTTCCACGGCTACGTAGGTTCGGCCCGGATTGATTTTCCCCGGTGTTCACGGTGTGGGCGTCGTCGAGAATGTCATCTTTTAGTTAGTGCTTGTTTTACTACGGCCGCGGTCGATGTCGAAAGAGTGTCCTTGTAGGAGGACTTAGCCTTGAGATCGATGGGTAGTCGTCACCTTCCAGCTATGCGCCTGCAGGCGGGTTTGATTAAACGACTTAAGAGTGGAAGCGGTGAATCTGAGTTTATCCTTAACCCTACAGAGATTGAAATGCATATGATGAGATGAGTATATCTTAAGTGCTATGTTACGATGGCGATGTGTAATTTGTGATTAGAAATCATGGTTCGATGTAGGGAAGATTGGGGATAGAAAGTGTGAACCTTAGAGTGTTATGCGTGGAGACCTTAGAGGTAAGGCCGTCTCGAGTAAAAGATGTATTGTTTATGTTTGACCACTTATAAGAGTGCATTGTGCTTGCGTGAGTTATGTTGTGGGATAAGTCCTTGAGTAGTGTGGAATGAAAGAGGGTAGTTGAGCTAAGAAGACGGCTATGTTTTAGTAGCGTGATTAGTGAGAGTTTTCGGTTCGGGAGCTAATGTCTTGCGGCGTTGCGGGTCGGGTTGAGGCCACGTTCGGGTCAACCAGCGGCATGTTTAGTGGTGAAGTCAGTTTGTGGTGGTCGCCTTGTGCTAGAGTCATAAGGGTATTTGGCCCAAGTTTAGTTAACGACGTACAAGTTAGTGGATACGTTCGACCGATGAGTCGGGCGAGGAGTCAGCCGTCTTGTCTTAGCAAAGAGCCGTTTACTCGGCGGTGTTGTTTTATCGGAAGGTTGTAAGGCTGCGGAGTTCCTACCTTCGCCTTATGAGACGGTGGAGCCACAGTGCGGCTGTTTTTGTTTCGAGAAGTTTTACCAAGCAGGGTTAAGAACTCAGGTGAGTCTCAGAATCGCATTCGCCCTCGGGCCAGTGTGTGGATTTCAGGGGTAGTTGTGGGGATTGTTGTCTCCTGTGGAGGGAGTGTTTAAGCTACCATTTCAGTGTTCGGATGTCGCCTTATGACGCCTTGCAGGGCGGAAGTGTAAGTTGCCGGTCGTTTGGTTTGATGTTGGCAAGGTTCAGATAGTTGGTTCAGGCTTGTTCCAGCGGTGTGGATGAGGTGAGGCTTATCTAGAAGAGGTTTTGGCGGCTCGAGAAATCGTGCGGATTATCGGTGGCGGCGCTTAGAGTTCGAGTTGACGATCGGTCTTCTTGAAGATACCACCGGTTAGGGTATGGCGAGTTTTGGAAGCGAGAGGAAGCTTAGCGAGTTACTTTGGGCTGTTGAGTTCGTGAGAGGATAGGCGGGTTGCTGTATGTTAGCATTCTTGTCCAGGCTTAAGAAGCGATCGTCGGTCTTTCGTGTTATGTTCGAGAAGAAATCGGAATCCGTCCAGTGTTCGATTAATGATGACCACGTTAGAATAGTAACCCCGAGTTTTGAAGCGACGATGCTCGAGAAATGTGGTAAGAGTTAGTGTCTGACGGCCTCGGGGATCGCATGCGGCCGGTACCGTTTGTTAGGTCGCGGGTGACACTAGAACCTCGCGGCAAAGTGACAAAAGTGGTATCACGGCGAGTAAAGGAGAAGCGGCATGTATTGCGGCGAGAGATGTGACCATTTCTTTTGTATGGAAAAAGTGCGAAGGAATTATATTTTAGACCGCTTGGATGGGAGCGTTTGTGATGTTAGAGGTGTTTCCTGCGTGAACTTGGATGTAAGTATTTTGCGCGGTGTTGTTGTGGCGGTTGGGGCGGGATTGTTGAGTAAGTATAGTAGTGAAGACTATCTTGGCGCCGCGTTTAGTTTGAGACTTAGAAGAGCGATTCGGGGCCGAATGTTTCTAAGGAAGGGAGAATGTTATACCGTATTTTGAGTATATGCGTGGGGCGTGCGTAGAAAAATTTGAACTTGAGAATAGGCTTGGCGATTTATTCTTTGTGCCTGACACGGTTAAGTCGTTTTTAACAAAGCGTTTCCACGACTTTCGTAGGAAAATTAGGCTATGTCATTTTTAATTTTTGCGGATTTTTAGAGAGGCGAAACATTTTGGACCAACGAGAGGCGACACTTGTCACCTCTCATTGGAACTGCGTTAGTGTGATGTTGAACGAATGGAGAGTGAGAGTAGGTAGGATATTTTGTGTGTTAGTTGGTTTAGGACACATGGGTGAATCTTGGCCTACACTTGCCTTGCAACTTGGCAAGATCTTGGCCGTTGGTTGGCCTTTACTAGACTGTAAATACCCATCTTTGATGACTTCTTCATCCATTCCTAAATTTCCTAAGTGTTAAAATCCACTTCCCTTTCTTGTGGTGTTAGTCAACACCCTCCCCACTGGTGAGGCCTTGGCAGAGCCCTCCCCATGGCGAGAGTACCCACTCCTAGTGGGGTTGGCCGAGGGTATACCACTTGTGGTGTTGTCTCGTATAAATACACCCCATTGGTAGAAATACTCTCAAAGTATTGTTACTATACCCAAAATACCTTGGCCACTTATACCTTGTAGTATTAGGTTATACCTATACTAAAAGCCAGTTAAACTATTATACTTCCGTCGGTCCAAGCAAAACCACAAGGAAAATCTCCATAGTTGGTTGGAGTATTAAGTAGAAGTTGGTTAGAACTTCTAAGGGTTGTTTGGAGGCGGAGTCGGGCGCCTGAGTAGGAGCTAAACCTTGCTCGGGATCGGCATTTAAACTCGGATAATTTTGGGCTTATCGAGGTAAACACTCTTGACCTCTATTGTAATTGGAAATTACATGTTGTTAGAATATATAGTTGAAGTATACTATATATAGAACTGAGCGTAGTTATCGACAATGTCTTTTGACTTAAGCTGAATAATAAGAAACCTTTTGAAGAAGAGTCTTTGTTGTAATTACATGGGGCTGTATTCATGAGCTTGTGTAGCTTTGTGAGGTAGAATTGTGCGTCCGGATTAGGCGTATAACCCCACGGTTGGCTTGGTAGCGGCCAGATAGAGGAGGAGATTTACGCCGTTCTTGAGGAGAGTCTTCGAATTTTACGTAGAATGTTCTACGATTAGACCTAGATGTTAATAAGCGCCTTGTGGCCTTATATGTTGAAGTACTATGTGTGGCGCGATCTACGACTTAAGGAGTAGCGGTTTGAGGTGCTTGGGCGTTTGCTATTAGTCGATAATCGTCGCTAGGTATGTGAACCTCTTCCTACCTTTTCTAGCATGATATGTGTATAACTATGAGTGCGGTGAGCGTCGTGTGTTAAGCGTATTTGATTGGTTTGAAACATAAAGTGTTATAGCGGCTTTATGGGAAGTTAGTTATATGACTTTATGTAAGTAAGAAAATGCTTTATGGTTTTAAAAGGTAAGCGATTTGACTTATAAATGACTTAATGTGTAATAATAAGAATCTTGAAGTATTTCAAAGAATCTTTGAATCATTTTTATGAGAAGAATAATACTTGGTTTTGAAAACACAAGAGTTATACTAGCTTTATGGGAAGTTAGGTATAACGTCTTAAGAATGGTAAAATGAATGGTTTATTGATTTTAAAAGTTAAGAGACTTGATCTTAAAAGATAAGAGACTTAACTTGTTTTACTTAGTAATTAACATTTTGTTAAAAAATGTTGTAAAACCTCATTCGCGAGTAATGAGTACTTGATTTTAAAAACAATAATGTTACTGATTTCGGAAATCAGAATAAGTATCGAAAAAACCACAGCAGCGCTAATAAAGGGAAATGTTTTGACTATTAATGTTTTATTAAAACTAGTAAAACTTCCATCTGCGTAGAAACTAAGATGAGACAAAATGATGTTACATTTCTAGATCATGGTTTGCTTAAATAAGATTGTTATAAACAAGAATAACTACTCGTATCGACATATGTTTCTCAAAGTTCTTTTAAAGGAGAATTATTTCATTAAGTGATTAAAATTATGAACGACGAAACCTTTCGAACATGAGAAACGTGAGTAATTGAAATTAGGCAAACTTGAAACATTTGGAAAAGAGTGTTGTTACTTGATTTCTGAAGAGAAGTGTTACGATTTACTTGAAAGGATAATCACTCTATTTTCATATACTACGGGTATTGTGTGACTTTTATGCGTAACGTATCTTTTAAAAGATAATGTATGAAGTACTTTGGGAATAGATACAGATCTTGTTAATCGTATATTAGAATGTACCTTGTGTGTATAACTTGATTGTGTTGGTTTGTGATAGCCTTATAATACTTTCTTGTTGATTTGATAAGTAGGCGTGATATGATGCTATGTGTGTTAGTGTCTTGTAACGTTTGTGTAAGAGTATTCTTGTTGTGCTTATGTTGTTTAACGATAAGTTGTTATGTTAGTATAATATCACTCGCTCTTGACATATTACAGGGGTTAGGCGCCTCCGTGCGGGGTAGACTCGGTGATGCAGGACCATGATTGAGAATACCTAAATGCGGGTCCAAGGACCTATCTTGGAGCTACGGGAGTTCGGGTTAGTGATGCGGGGTTATACCTCATGCGGCATGTGGCCGTGCGGACTACGAGTCGGGGCGATCGAGGAGTAGCTACCCTCGATGCGGGGTTACATACCCTATGCGGGCCTATATGAGTGGCCTATGCGGACTACGAGTCGGATTAGGCTTGCGTGGTGATACTACGGGCAATTGGCCTGCTTGATCATTCGCGACCTAGAAAAGACTGTTGATTTACCTATTGTTGCTCTTGTTTATGATATGGCACTATGTGCGGTTACCTAGTTGTTTCATACATACTTGCAAAACCGATTTTAAAATGATATGTTTTCATTTAAGTACTTCTGATTTCACATACTTGGTACTGTTATCTTGACCTCCTTGAAGTGCGTTCATGCGCGAGTTGAGGTATACCGATCGTTGATCTAGCTACCGAGTCCACGATTCAGCGCTTGGGAAGCTCCGTTCCTCCGGAGGCTTATCAGTGGTATAGTCCCCTGTCGTAGTAGGTGTTTACATTCAGGGGTTTGGCGGGGCCCTGTCCCGCCATTGTTGTCGTATCATTCTTAGAGGTCTGTAGTACTGTTGTGGGCAGAGTTGTAATGGGATGTAACTGTTCGGTTTTAAATTGATCTATATGTATATGCCGTAAGGCAAGTTTTCTCTGATTACTGTTTCTTACTTCATAATATTTTCATGTCTTGTTTTATGTTCCGCTGATTACTCTGATGTTGTATCTCTAGGGTGCCCGGTAAGGCACGATCACGGGCAGGTTAGTCGTGACACCAGCTTAGCCTTTCCACTCATCAAGTAGAATCGCACTCGTAATCTTGCACGCATAAGGCCACAAAACGTCTATCAACTCCTAGATCTCATCGTAGAATATTCTAAATGCAAGATTTATTCTACAGAAAATTCGGCAGCACCTCCTCCCCCCCCCGTAACCACATAAATCCCCTCACTGCTCGGGCGCTACGGCCAACAACTCCGGGGTTTACACGTCTAACCGGACGTGTTCAATTATACTTCATAGTAATACTACACAAGTCTACTGTAAATACAGTCCAATGTATTTACAGTTCAGTTCTTTTCAATATTCATTCTATATATAGTATACTCAACTATATATTTCTACAACATGTAAGTTCCAATTACAATAGGGGGACAAGATTATTTACCTCGATAAGCCCAAAATTATCCAAGGTATAAGTCGATCCTGAGCAAGGTTTAGTTCCTATTCTGTACGCTCCAATTCGCTCCAAGAAACCCTTAGAAGTTTCTAAACAACTTCTCTTAAACACTTTCACTCCAAAAGTGAAGAACACTTAGGCTACAATTTGTGGCACTCTCGCCAAGGGTACTTTAGGGCTAGCGGTGTGAATTCTTTTCCAACACTTGGTTAATAATCTTCCTAATACTCTAAGGAAGAACACTTAAAACTCTAAGGATTTTTGGACAACTTTGGCTAAGGGAGAGGGGTGTTTGGACGAGAACTTCAATCAACGAGAGGGAGTATTTTGAGACTTGGAAATTTCTCAAGTGTGGATGAAATAAGTCTTCAACTAAGGGGGGGTATTTATAGGACACTCAAGGGCCAAGATCAAAACATATGTAAGGTGTAGATTAGGATCCATGTGCTGGATGAAGTCTTCCAACCAAGTGTCCACCATAATTTTGGGACATATGTCCACCACAACATTGGGACATATGTCCCCCACAACAAAGAATCATGTGGCCTCCACTAGTAGACAAAAAAACGTCCAAGGCCAACCTCCACATGCCCACAAAAAACGTTTTCACCTACTCCCACTATCCCAAAAATTATCTTCCAAGACTTGACCAATTGACTTGTCCACTAGCCCACAATTTCGTCCAACCCGTGCCACGTAAGGGTGACATATGCCTCCTATTGATCAAAATATTTCGTCTCTCGGAAAAATCCGAATTAAAGTGGGCCCCACAAACCGTAAATCCTCCGTGGGCCGCGTGACCAATTAGAAATAAAATTCCAATACTTCTAAAATAATCCCGAAGTCAGAATACCAAAGCTGAAATCAAATCTGATGACGAACCTTTTTCCTTCACAAAAAGAAACTTTTAGTCGAAAAAATCACATCTTTCTTCCTTTCCAATTTAAATGTCGTATTCTGCGTCGTCCTCACATACATACTGGAAATGGGTATAACATTCTTCCTCTTAGAAACATTCGTCCGAATGTTCCTTCTAAGTCTCCAAACATACAGTAGGTATAGCCTTCCTCTTATACTTAGGAAACTAATTATACCACCCATGGCCATAATACAACATATGCGCAAAAACTCAAATCCAAGCCAACGAAATCACCTCTAACATCACAAAGCTTCCACCCATGGTCTAAAGAATACTCATGGCATCTTCACTTCCAAAGAAATGATCACTTAGTTCTCATAACACGTTCGCTTAAGTCCTTACTGTCGTACCCTTCGTATATCCGAACTTCCTATAGTATACGTACCATACTTGATCATCGCTTGATTTCCAAAACTTTGGAGTCATTACCTCGAACTTGGTCATCTCACAGCTTCAATTTCCTCTAAGGCCGTTCCCGCCTTCACGATCCGATTCTGGTCGACGCGTCCACGAACCGTCGATGGTTACCTAAACTTGGGCCTTGCACCCGTGATCCTACCACTGGCGGGACCACTCGAACCGACCCCACCCCAAACCGGGTTGCGGTCGACCGCGAATGGTCTTCAACCCACCCATAATCGCGCCAAACTCTTGTTCCCGATCCGGAATAATCTTACCTATACAGTCTGAAAGCTACCACTTTCATCTTACCTGACCCAAGGAATTATCCCAGCGGTACAATCGTATGTAAATAACGCTCTCAGGCAAGGATTACCCGCAAAATATTCTACTCGAGATGACCTTACATCTAAGGTCTCATTTACAAATTCTAAGGCTCAAAATTGTCTCATCCCCAAACTTACCCTTTTCACAAACCAGGCTTCTAAATCACATTTTTAACATAAGCTATCCGAACATCACACTTAACACATCATTATATCGCCAATACAAACTAATGCAGAGGTTAAGGATATACAGAAAAATCAAATAGGCGGTTGAAGGATCGCTTAAAGCTGGAACTTCACCGCGACCTCTGCGGTAGCTGTGGGTGTATGAACATCTGCTAGCTATGGAAGGTGAAGAACCCGCATGATCTCGTGATCTGCTATCCCAGTGCTACACAGTCGGACGATCCGCCAAATGGCCTGTTGGCATGGCATAACAATCTCCCAAATTAGTGCGACCTCTCCCATGAAGTTTTCCACAACGCTGGCTGAGACAAGGGTGACCTCGCGCGAGCACTCTACCTCGAAAATATGAAACACAGGAGCCACGACTCGCTCAATATCGAGCGTCCGGACCGGGAGGACCACTCGATGCGAGGGGAGGCGCATCGCGGCTGTGCGAGGCGGTCCGCCTCGAAGTCGCAAAAGACCTGTTTGTTCTAGCCTCTTCCTGCTGATCGGTCATTCCTTCAACCTCTCCGTGCCTCGCATCCAGTGCATAAGCCTGCATGCGGGCAATGTCCATGCCCGACTGAAGAGCTACACCCGAGCAACTCTGCGAATAATCGCCGAGCCGTGACATAGCGGTGCACTCGGTCCTCCATACTAGCTACTAGCGGGGACATCCGAGCCGATGAGTCGAACTCACATTGTACTCCGGCAACCGCCGCTCGCCTCAACACCAAAAATGTTATACCAGTATTTCAGGTATATACGTATGGGCGTCGTCACGGAATTTGAGCCTTAAGTTAGGCATTGGATTGAAATTTGGGCCTGAAGCGTGCGATTAAGTCGTTTCGTGAAGCGTTTCCACGAACTACGTTGGGAAAATTCCGGCTATGTCATTTAAAATTTTTGCGATTTTTAGAGGCGAAACATTTTGGACAGCGGGAGGGTGATACGTGTCACCTCGCGTTGGAAACAAGTGGGGAAGGTTGGACGATTGGGCGTCAAAGAGAGCCTTGGTTGGCCTTGGCGATTGGCTCCTCTTTTGTGCCTAGCTTTGTGGCTTGTTTTGTGGCTTGTTTGTGGAGTGTTTTGTGGAGTAGGGTTAGGGTGCACTTGGCTTGATCTTGGCCTTACACTTGCCTTGCACGTGGCTTGATCTTGGCGTTGGTTGGCCTTTGGTTTTGCTATAAATACCCACTCTCTTTGAAGACTTCTTCATCCACTCTTCACTTGCCTAAGTCTTGAGAACCCCTCACTCCCTCTTGTTGACTCTCGTCCAAGAGCCCTCTCCCTTGTGAAGGCCTTTTGGTAGAAACCTTCCCTTTGTGAGCTAAAGCGAGAACACCCTCCTTAGGGTGTTGTTCTCGTGTGGTACCACTTTTGTGGTATTGAAATACTCCTCCAAGTATTGTTATAATGCCCAAAATACCTTAGCCTTATACCTTGTAGTATTCCAAAGTTACCTCTATACGTAGAGTCAGGAAATACTACCTTTTGTCCTTTAGTCTCAAACGAAACCCAAGGAAACCTTCACCGTTGGTTGAAGTTTTGGAGTAGAAGTTAGTTAGAACTTCTAAGGGTTGTTTGGAGCGGATTGGAGCACTCGGAGTAGGAGCTAAACCTTGCTCAAGCGACATTATACTCGGATAATTTTGGGCTTATCGAGGTAAACACTCATCATTCTTCTATTGTAATTGGAAATTACATGTTGTAAGAATATATAGTTGAAGTATACTATATATAGAACTATACTTAATCTTTGTGGCAATGTCTTTTGACTTAAGCTGAAGAATTAAGAACCGTAATTACATAGGTGTATTCTGAGACTTGTGTAGTATTCTTGTGTAGTAGAATTGTACACGTCCAGGTTAGGCGTGTAAAAACCCCGGTTGGCTTGGTAGCGGCCGATAGAGAAGGAGATTTACGCTATGGCGGGGAGAGTCTGCCAATTTTGCGTAGAATATGGAACGATGAGATCTAGATGTTAATAAAGCGCGCTTGTGGCCTTATAGGTTGAAGTACTACGTGTGGTGCGATCTACGTGGCAAGGAGTAGCGGTTTGAAGTACTTGAGCGTTTTGCTAGTAGTCGGCACTCGTCGCGAGGTATGTGAACCTCTTCCATCTCTTCTAGCATGATATGTGTGAACTATGTAGTGCGGTGAGGCGTGCGTGTGTTAACTGTGTTTGATTGTCTTAAAACATAAAGTGTTATAACGGCTTTATGGGAAGTTAGTTATAACGGCTTTATGTAGGTAAGAAAATACTTTGTGGTTTTAAAAGGTAAGCGATGTGAATTATAAGCGGCATGTTATAATAAAGAACTTGATGTATTTCAAAAGATTTATAATCGTTTGAAGGAAGAGTAACACTTGGTTTTAAAGGTTTTAAAAGAGTTATACTAGCTTTATGGGAGTTAGGTATAATGTCTTAAGAGAGGTAAAGAAAATGGTTTACTAATGTTAGAAGTTAAGAGACTTGATCTTATAAGATAAGAGACTTAACTTATTTGTTTTAATGTGAATGTTTGTGTGAAACCTCATTCGTGAGTAATGAGTACTTGGTTTTATTTAAAGGGATAATGTTTCACGATTTGGAAATCGAGAATGTGTATCGACAGGACCATGCAGCGTTAATAAAAGGAAAATGTATTAAATAATGATGAATTGTATTAAAACCCGGTAGAAACCTCCATCCGCATAGAAACTAAGATGAGACAAAATGATATACATTTTCTAGATCATGGTCTTTGTAATAAGAATGTTGTAAACAAGAATAACCTACTCTCACGTAAGACATATATTACTCAATTGTTCTAAAAGGAATCAAGTGATTAAGTTTATGAACTATGAAACCATTTGAAAATGAGAAGCTTGAGTTATTGAAACTAGGCAAACTGGAACTTAGGAAAGAATGTTGTTACTTGATTTTGAAAAGGAATGTGGGTTGGTCATTCTAATACTACGGTATCGGGTGACTTTGATAAAAGTAATAGATCTCTTTTAAAAGGGATTTAACGTCGTAGTACTTTAGGGTTAAAAACCGGACTTTGGCATAAAATGAAAGTAACTTGAGTTGTGTAACTTACTACGCTTGTTGTGGTGTAACTTGCCTATGCTTGTTGTTGTGTAATTTGCCTATGCTTGTTGTTGTGTAACTTGCCTATGCTTGTTGTTGTGTAACTTGCCTATGCTTGTTGTTGCGAACTTGCTTATGCTTGTGGTGATAGCCTTGGTTGTCTGAATTGTTATTTATGGACTAGCTCTCCATGAGGTTTCTTCTTGTTCGCCTTGGTCACAGTGAGTGGCTCTCGTACTTGCCGTCTCATGGATGATTCGGCCTTGGCACCGATGGTCACCCTCGCACTTGCCCGTTCAGTATAGTGGCGAAGTCTCGTGATCTGACCTTGGTCTCGATGGTCGCTCTCGCGCTTGCCCGTCGGCCGTGTTTTGGTTGCATTGTATTATGCGGTCGGATCTGGTAGTTATACTTGTCTGTCAGTTTTATAACACGGTGGGACACGGTGTTCATGTATAATCCTTGGTATTGTTATATCATAAAGCTATGCGGTGAGGAAGAAATTCCACGCACGAGTGATAATTTGGAGGCGTGAGTCCACGTCTTGATATGCGGTTATATGTTATATCGTAGTTTGGTCATCATACATGTCTCTGCTTTATATAGACTATTATGATTTCATTCTGATATTCTGATTTCACATACTTGGTACTGTTATCTTGACCTCGCCCGGAAGTGCGTTAAATCGCAGGTAAGTACATCGGTGTCGATCCGCGTTTAGGATCTCATTTAGCGTTTTGGGGAGCTCCATTCCGTCTGAGGCTTATCTTTGGTATGTTACCACAGTGCATGTAAGTTCTTATGCGTTCGGGGTATGGCGGGGCCACTGTCGTCATAGTTGTTGTATAAATCTTAGAGGTGCATGTAATCTTGTTGTGGCGAGGTTGTAAAAAGGATTAAACTATTCGAGTTTTATGTATATCAAGGCAAGCTATTTTGGTTGCTTGTTTATTTATTATATCTCTCATTTCATGTGTAAAGTTTTATTTCCCTGGTTTTCTCGATGTTGTATCACTAGGGTGCAGAGGTAAGGCACCCGATGTGCCCGATTTTTGGGCGTATGCAAGTATCGAAGCGGTTAATCCTCGGAAAGTGTCTACAGACCGTGTCTAGTAGAGTCTTGATTATCGGTGTGTTGTGCACCACATCTATAATCAGGAGGCTATAGGACATTTAGGATTAGTTTCCATTCTTCTCATTCTGAGATCGTGCCTTAGAGCTGTGTGATAAGATTGGACCCTGCAGCATACCGTTTTTACGATTATGCCTCGCGTAAAGCGGCGGGCAGAAGGGCAAAGCGGCGAAGGAGGCTGCGAGTAGAGCGTGGCGAGAGACCACAAGACTGAGCCTCGATCCATGATGCAGGCGAGGATATGAGTTACAAGGTGGGTCGATTAATGGCGTGGTTGTGGCAGACTTGAGGATAATTGACGCAGGCGGTTCGATGCACCAGTGGTTAACCCTAGATCAGAAAGTTCGAGGATACGGGATTTTACGAGTTGTAGGCGCGAGTTTTATGGGTGAGGCACGAGGATGATCCGCGAGTTCATCAAGCGATTCTGACGGATCGTGAGTGATCAAGGCATCGGAGATCAGTCGGTGGCCACTAGGTTCACATCAATGCGTGATACCGCGATCGGTGGTTTGATTCTTGGGAGCTGTCTGTGGAGAGCATGCACTTCCAGCGGTATGGAGCAGTTCTCGAAGCCTTTCTTGCACATTTCTTGCCTCCCGCGAGGAGGGCTCGGGTAAGCAGATTTTTGGTGTTCTGGCGAGCAGGCGTGCAGTTCGGGAAGTACAATGTGGAGTTCGACTCATTGGCGATACATCCAGCGTTAGTAGCTTGTATGGAGGATCGAGTGCACCGGATATGTTCTGGGGCTCGATGATTGCCTTGCAGAGAGTTGTTCGGTGTAGCTCTTCAGGGCATGGACATTGCCGCGTCGCGGCGTATACACTTGGATGTGAGGCGGATAAATCAGCGGAATGACGAAATCGGCGAGAAGGCGGAACAGCGAGGTCCTGGTGACTTTCGAGGCGGATCGCCAAAGAACTAGTTATGTACCTCGTCAAGATGAGTGGTCCTCGCAGCTTCGGGACGCCGGGATATTCGGGAGGCGGTGGGGCTCCTGTGTTTCAGATTTTCGAGGAAGCGGGAGTGCTCGCCGGATGAGGTGCCACTTGTCTCGATGTGGCGTTGTGGAAAGCCATAAGGGAGAGTGTCGTACTAACTCGGGAGATTGTTATTTTGCGGCCCAGCGCCGTCGGCAGAAGGCTGTCAGGCAGAGTAGCGGTAGGATAGCATGGACTCTTAGGCGATTCGGGTTCTTCACCTTAGCTTGAGCAGGATGTTAGTACACGGAAGGCCGGTAGAAGTCGCGGTGGGAGTTCCCGATTTAGCGGTCCTTGAACGCCTAGTTTGGTATATCCTTAACCTGCAGAGTTTTGTTTGTATTGATGTTGTTGATGTGTTTAATGTTATGTTTGGATAGCTTTGTGCTAAAATGTGATTTAGAAACACGTTAGTGAAAAGGGTAAGTCCGCAGGTAGTGTGAGATGGAAGTGGTAGCTTCGTGATGTGAAATAGTAAGATTGTTCGGATCGGGAACAAGAGTCAGCGGTTGGGGGTCGGGTTGAGGACCATTTGCGGGTCAACCGTAACCCGGTTTGGGGTGGGTCGATCTGGGTGGTCAGCGGTGGTAGGTCACGAGGGTGCTAGGCCCAGTTTAGATGACCATCGTATGAGTTCGTGGACGCGTTCGATCGGAATCGGTTCGTGAAGGCGGGAATGGCCTTGGAAATCGAGGTTAGGGAGATGACCAAGTTTGAGGTAGTGACTCGAGGGTTGGAAAGCAGCGTTGTGAAGTGTGTGCGGATACTAGAACGAGTTCGAGTGTTCGTGACGAGTACTACGAGAAAGGGAGAAGTGAACGTGTGTTTTGTGGCGGTGTGGCATGATTATTTTCGCGTATAGCGGTGAAGACTATCGACACCGCTTGTTTGAGACCTAGAAGGAACATTCGGGCGAATGTTTCTAAGGAAGAATGTTATACCGTATTTGCAGTATGCGTATGGGCGTGCGTCTGAAATTTGAGCCTTAAGTTAGGCATTGGATTGAAATTTGGGCACAAGTGCCGATTAGAGTCGTTTCGACTAAACGTTTCCCACACTACGTTGGGAAAATTCCGGCTATGTCATTTAAAATTTTTGCGGATTTTTAGAGACGAAACATTTTGGATTAACGGGAGGGTGGCATGTGTCACCTCACATTGGAAGCAAGTGGGGAAGGTTGGGCGATTGGGCGTCAAAGAGAGCCTTGGTTGGCCTTGGCGATTGGCTCCTCTTTTGTGCCTTGCTTTGTGGCTTGTTTGTGGCTTGTTTTGTGGAGTGTTTTGTGGAGTAGGGTTAGGGTGCACTTGGCTTGATCTTGGCCTTACACTTTCCGCACATGGCTTGATCTTGGCCATTGGTTGGCCTTTGGTTTTGCTATAAATACCCCTCTCTTTGAAGACTTCTTCATCCACTCTTCACTTGCCTAAGTCTTGAGAACCTCCTCCCTCTTGTTGACTCGTCCAAGAGCCTCTCCCTTGTGAAGGCCTTTTGGCGAAACCTTCCCTTTGTGAGCCTAAAGCGAGAACACCCCCTCCCAGGGTGTTGTTCTCGTGTGGTACCCTTTTGTGGTATTGAAATACTCCTCCAAGTATTGTTATAATGCCCAAAATACCTTAGTTTTATACCTTGTAGTATTCCAAAGTTACCTCTATCGTAGAGTCCTAAATACTACCTTTTGTCCTTTAGTCTCAAACCAAAACCACTAAGGAAACCTTCACATTGGTTGAAGTTTTGGAGTAGAAGTTGGTTAGAACTTCTAAGGGTTGTTTGGAGCGGATTGAGCACTCGGAGTAGGAGCTAAACCTTGCTCAAAGCGACATTATACTCGGATAATTTTGGGCTTATCGAGGTAAACACTCATTGTCCTTCTATTGTAATTGGAAATTACATGTTGTAAGAATATATAGTCGAAGTATACTATATATAGAACTATACTTAGTACTGTGGCAATGTCTTTTGACTTAAGCCTGAAGAATTAAGAACTGAACTGTAATTACATAGGGTGTATTCTGATGAGACATGTGTAGTATTCTGTAGTAGAATTGTACACGTCGGGTTCGGCGTGTAAAAACCCCCCCCGGGTTGGCTTGGTAGCTGGCCGATAGAAGGAGATTTACGCTATGGCGAGAGGTCTGCGAATTTTACGTAGAATATGGAGCGATGAGATCTAGATGTTAATGCGCGCGTGGCCTTATAGGTTGAAGTACTACGTGTGGTGCGATCACGTGGCTTAAGGAGTAGCCGAAGCGGTTTGAAGTACTTGAGCGTTTTGCTAGTAGTCGGCACTCGTCGCGAGGTATGTGAACCTCTTCCTATCTCTTACAGCATGATATGTGTGAACTATGTATACGGTGACGCATACGTGTGTTAATTGTATTTGATTGTGTAAAAACATAAGGTGTTAGAACGGATGTATGGGAAGTCGGGTATAACAGCTTTATGTAGGTAACAAAATACATTGTGGTTTTAAAACGTACCTCATGTGAATTATAACTGGCTTGTTATAATAAAGAACTTGATGTATTTCAAAAGATTTATAATCGTTTTGAAGGAAGAGTAACACTTGGTTTTAAAGGTTTTAAAAAGAGTTATACTAGCTTTATGGGGAGTTAGGTATAATGTCTTAAGAGAGGTAAAGAAAATGGTTTACTAATGTTAGAAGTTAAGAGACTTGATCTTATAAGATAAGAGACTTAACTTATTTGTTTTAATGTGAATGTTTGTGTGAAACCTCATTCGTGAGTAATGAGTACTTGGTTTTATTTAAAGGGATAATGTTTCTTCGATTTGAAATCGTAATGTGTATCGACAGGACCAACTGTGGCGTTAATAAAAGGAAAATGTATTAAATAATGATGAATTGTATTAAAACCAGGTAGAAACCTCCATCCGCATAGAAACTAAGATGAGACAAAATGATATACATTTTCTAGATCACGGTCTTTGTAATAAGAATGTTGTAAACAAGAATAACCTACTCTCGTAAGACATATATTACTCAATTGTTCTAAAAGGAATCAAGTGATTAAGTTTATGAACTATGAAACCATTTGAAAATGAGAAGCTTGAGTTATTGAAACTAGGCAAAGCTGGAACTTAGGAAAGAATGTTGTTACTTGATTTTGAAAAGGAATGTGGGTTGGTCATTCTAATACTACGTATCGGGTGACTTTGATAAAAGTAATAGATCTCTTTTAAAGGGATTTAACGACGTAGTACTTTAGGGTTAAAAACCGGACTTTGGCATAAAATGAAAGTAACTTGAGTTGTGTAACTCGCCACGCTTGTTGTGGTGTAACTTGCCTATGCTTGTTGTTGTGTAATTTACCTATGCTTGTTGTTGTGTAACTTGCCTATGCTTGTTGTTGTGTAACTTGCCTATGCTTGTTGTTGCGTAACTTGCTTATGCTTGTGGTGATAGCCTTGGTTGTGCAAGAATTGTTATTTACGGACTAGCTCTCGCGAGGTTTCTTCTTATTCGGCCTTGGTCCCGGTGGTGGCTCGTACTTGCCGCCTCATGGATGATTCGGCCTTGGCACCGTAGTCACCCTCGCACTTGCCCTGCTCAAGATAGTGACGAAGTCTCGTGATACGCCTTGGTCTCCGTGGTCGGCTCCGCACTTGCCCTGATCGGCCGTGTTTTGGTTGCATTGTATTATTAGTACGGTCGGATCTGGTAGTTATACTTGTCTGTCACGGTTTTTATAACACAGGTGGGACACGGTGTTCATGTATAATCCTTGGTATTGTTATATCATAAAGCTAGCGTGATGAGGAAGAAATTCCACGCGAGTGATAATTTGGAGCGTGAGTCCTGTCTTGATGTAGCGGTTATATGTTATATCTCGTAGTTTGGTCATCATACATGTCTCTCGCTTTATATAGACTATTATGATTTCATTACAGATATTCTGATTTCACATACTTGGTACTGTTATCGACCTCCTTCTGCGTTAAATCTGCCAGTAGAGGTACATCATTGCCGATCCGCGTTTAGGATCTCATTTCAGCGTTTTGGGAGCTCCATTCCGTCGGAGGCTTATCTTTGGTATGTTACCACGAGTCTGTAAGTTCTTATGCGTCAGGGTATGGCGGGGCCTGTCGTCATAGTTGTTGTATAAATCTTAAGTGCAGAAATCTTGTTGTGGGCGGGGTTGTAAAAGGATTAAACTGTTCGTGTTTTATGTATATCAAGGCAGCTTGTTTTGGTTGCTGTTTATTTATTATATCTCTATTTCATGTGTAAAGTTTTTATTTCATTGGTTTTCTCGATGTTGTATCACCAGGGTGCCGGGTAAGGCACGATGTGGGCCCGATTTTGGGCGTTACAAAAAATCGTTACCGAGCCCTCCAAATCCGCGAGGCAAGAAATGTGCAAGAAATGCCTCCGAGAACTCGTCCCATCCGGTTGGAAGTCATGCTCTCCCGGGATAGCTCCCGAATCAAACGATCATCGCAGATCACGCAAGATGTGAACCCAAGACCACCGACTCGGTCTCAAGCCCGATCACTCTATGATCCAATTCGCTTGATGAACTCCCGCAGATCATCCTCAGGCCTCGACCCGTAGAACTCTGGCGTGCTACAACTCAGAAAGTCCCGTAGCCTCAAACTATCCGATCTCGGGTGAACCACTGTGCTCTTTGGGCTGCCGCGTCCACCTATCCTCGTGTCCGCCACAATCTCGCCAATAATCGGGCCATCTCTTGTAACCCATCTCCTCCGATCCAGTGTGGGGATGGAGGCTCGTGCATCGTGGTCTCAGCAACCACCGCTGCGACTCTAAACTCGCTGGGGCGGTGGCGTCGCCAAACTCGCCGTCTGTAGCACTATCTCAGTCTTGGCCGGGCTGCGCCTCGTACTCCTCAGTGTCTACTAGCAGCTCCTCGGCTGCCTTGCCTCGGGCGGGTTGTCTGCGTGAGGCATAATCGTAAAAATGAAATACGTCGGAGGGTCCAACTTATAACTCAAATTTCTAAGGCACGATCTCGGAATGAGAAGAATAGAAACTAATCCTAAATGTCCTGCAGCCTCTCGATTATAGATGTGGTGTACAACACACCGATAATCAAGACTACTAGACACGTGCGTAGACACTTTTCGAGGACTAACGCTCACGATAACACTTTTGTCACGACCGATCCGGGCGTGATCGTTCTTACCGGGCATCCTGGTGATACAACATGAGAGAACAACCAAATGGAAATAAAAACATACAATGGTATGAACAAGAGTTATGATAATAAAACAAGCCAACCAAAGCGGTTGCCTTATTGCATATATCTGAGAAATTTGAACGATTACAATCTATACAACCTACCCAAGCGATTACTGCACTTACAGAATGTAACAACAATTATGACGGGACAGGGCCCCGCCATACCCTGAATGTACAAGAACCTATGACTCATGGAAAAACATACCAAAAGATAAGCCTCCGGAGAAACGGAGCTTCCCAATACGCTAAACTGTGATCCTATAAGCGAGGATCGACAACCGATGTACCTCTACCTGCGGCATGAACGCAGCTCCCCGAAGGAGGTCAGTACAACAGGTACCAAGTATGTGGCCCGAAAATATCAGAATGAAATCATAATAGTCTATATAAAGCGAGAGACATGTATGATAACCAAACTACGATACACAACATATAGCGATCATGTCAAGTCGAGACTCACGCCCCAAGTCATCACTCAAAATATAACCATGGGTCTCACGCCCACAACATCAATCGTGCGTGGAATTCCTTCCTCACCGCCTGATCTATGATATAACAATACGAGTACATATGAACACGTGTCCACGTGTCATAAAACCGTACGGGGCAAGTACGAAGGCTAACTACCAGATACCAAAGCCGCATCATCAACTGACCGGGGCAAGTACGAAAGCCAACTACCAGATACCAAAGCCGTACTAACAATACTATACAACCAAAACACGAAGCTGACACGGGGCAAGTACGAAAGCCGACTACCAGGTACCAAGGCCGTGTCACGTAGCTGACCGGGTCAAGTACGAAGGCTAACTACGAGGTACCAAGTCCGTGATCACGAGACTTCGCCACAAAACTGAACGGGGCAAGTGCGAAGGCTAACTACTGTGCAAGGTCAATCACCACGAGACGGGGCAAAAGCCAACCACCGATACCAAGGCCGAATCAAAAACATCATGGAGAGCTAGTCCACGGAATAACACTATCAATAGGAGCGCGCAGTGGAATCCTCCACACGTCGACGCGTCAAGTAAGATCATAACAAATCAGCCGGCCCTCCATTGAGAGACGCGGTGGTATAGAAATACAATACTTGCATAACAAGGCTATCACACGCAAACATAGGTAAGTTACACCCAACTCGAGGTACTTTCATTTTATGTCAAAGTCCGGGTTTTAACCCCAAAGTACTACATACGTTAAATTCTTTTAAAAGATTTATTCCTTTTACAAAGGTCACCCGATACCCGTAGTATTAAAATAGAGTGACTAGCATTTTTAAATAAACCAACACACTTTCCTTTTTAAAATCAAGTAACAACATTCTTTTCCAAAAGTTCAAGTTTGCCTAATTTCAAATACTCAAGTCTCATATTTTCGAAAGATTTCATAGTTCATAGTCTTAATCAATTAATAACGTAATCTCTTTTAAAACAATTTGAGTGACATATGCCTTAAGTGTGAGTAGGTTATACTTGTTTATAACAATCTTATTAAAGCAGCCATGATCTATAAAATGTAATATCATTTTGTCTTATCTTAGCTTCACATGCGGATGGAGGTTTCTACTGGTTTTAATAATAATTAATTAGTCAATACATTTTCCTTTATTAACGCTGCAGTGGTTTGTTCTATACTCGTTCTCATTTCCGAAAATCAATATAACATTATTCCTTTTAAAACCCAATTACCCATTTCTCGTAAAAAGTGGTTTCATAACTTTTTAACACAAACCAAGTCATTATTAATTCACATCAAGTCATTTATCTTTTAAAAACCACCAACCATTCCTTTACCCACATAAGGTTGTTATAACAAACTTCCCATAAAGCCGTTATAACACTTTATGTTGTAAACCAACCAAATTCACTTAACACATGTACGTCTACTGTACTACCTAGTTCACAACATATCATGCTAGAAAAGATAGGAAGAGGTTCACATACCTCGCGACGATTATCGACAATTATCAAAACGTTCCACAGTACTGTAACCCTGCTAGCCTTTTCCACTCATCAAGTAGAATACGCCACTCGTAGTACTGCAACCTATAAGGCCACAAAACGCCTATCAACTCCTAGATCTCCTCGTAGAATATTCTAAATGCAAGATTTATTCTCTGAGAAAATTAAGTGACACCTCACCCGTAACCATATAAATCTCCTCTCTACTCGGGCCGCTACTGGGCCAACAACTCCGGGAGTGGGTTTACACGTCTAACCGGACGTGTTCAATTATACTTCATAGTAATACTACACAAGTCTACTGTAAATACAGTCCAATGTATTTACAGTTCAGTTCTTTTCAATATTCATTCTATATATAGTATACTCAACTATATATTTCTACAACATGTAAGTTCCAATTACAATAGGGGGACAAGATTATTTACCTCGATAAGCCCAAAATTATCCAAGGTATAAGTCGATCCTGAGAAAGGTTTAGTTCCTATTGCATGCGCTCGAATTCGCTCCAAGAAACCCTTAGAAGTTTCTAAACAACTTCTCTTAAACACTTTCACTCCAAAAGTGAAGAACACTTAGGCTACAATTTGTGGCACTCTCGGCCAAGGGGGTACTTTAGGGGCTAGGGGTGTGAATTCTTTTCCAACACTTGGTTAATAATCTTCCTAATACTCTAAGGAAGAACACTTAAAACTCTAAGGATTTTTGGACAACTTTGGCTAAGGGAGAGGGGTGTTTGGACGAGAACTTCAATCAAAGGGAGGGAGTATTTTGAGACTTGGAAATTGCTCAAGTGTGGATGAAATAAGTCTTCAACTAAGGGGGTATTTATAGGACACTCAAGGGCCAAGATCAAAACATATGTAAGGTGTAGATTAGGATCCATGTGATGGATGAAGTCTTCCAACCAAGTGTCCACCATAATTTTGGGACATATGTCCACCACAACATTGGGACATATGTCCCCCACAACAAAGAGCCATGTGGCCTCCACTAGTACACAAAAAAACGTCCAAGGCTAACCTCCACATGCCCACAAAAAACGTTTTCACCTACTCCCACTATCCCAAAAATTATCTTCCAAGACTTGACCATTTGACTTGTCCACTAGCCCACAAATTTTCGTCCAACCCATGCCACATAAGGGTGACACATGTCGCCCTCCTATTGGTCCAAAATATTTCGTCTCTCGGAAAAAATCCGAATTAAAGTGGGCCCCACAAACCGTAAATCCTCCCGTGGGCCCCGCGTGACCAATTCCGGAAATAAAATTCCAATACTTCTAAAATAATCCCAGAAGTCCGAATACCAAAACTGGAAATCAAATCCCCAATGACGAACCTTTTTCCTTCACAAAAACCGGAAACTTTTCCGTCGAAAAAAAATCACATCTTTCTTCCTTTCCAATTTAAATGTCGTATTCTCGTACGTACGTCCTCACATACATACTCTGGAAATACGGGGTATAATACAAGTATCATCCCCCGTAACGTGACCACACAATACCTATAGACTAGACCTACTATCCACGAATCCCAGCGGGAGTATAGCAAGAATAGGTACATCAATCATATCCCAAAGCATATCCAAACCCAGTAGAAATAGATGGACACATAAGAGAAAGTAGAACCTGGATCAAATAATACAGAAACTGATCGGTGACAACCCGAAATAATACCTATGATAACCGCATCAGAGGCCTCGGCCTCTGGTCTACCCGAAAAAGCATAGAAATGGCCACGTCCACCCTCGGACGGTGTGCCTCCATGACCACCACGGACTGTCTGAGATCCTCCTCCTCTAGCTGGCAGTGCTGGAGGCCTAGATGTCTGAACTCTGGGACCCTGTCTGGATCTAGAACACTCCCTCGCGTAATGCCCTATCTCACCGCACCTATAACATGTTTCCTTAGCCATAGGTTGTTGAACTGCCATAGAAGAACGAGAATACCCTCTACGGTCTGAAGGTCGAGAGTAACCCTTGGGAAGTCTGCTCAGAACTGTGTTCGCTATAACCTGAAGAACCACCTGCTAAAGCCTGTAGTGATGACTGGATGGGGCAGTCGTAGGGATGATGACGAACCTTGTCATGGTGTCCCCCACCTCCAATAGGACCACCGAAACTGTCAAATATACGAATTATCTTGTAGACACCCCCACTATGTGCCCGACCCATCTCTGACTCAACCCTCCTGGCATGCTCTACTACTGACTGGAATGAGGCCCCAGAAGCCTCCAACTGCAAGGTCGCCAGCCGAATAGGAAGGTCCAAACCCTTCACAAATCTCCTCAGTATATCACTAAGTACATGTGCAACCCGTTAGAACTGTTCGTAAAGTTGCCATCAACTAAATATTATCAAATCTCCTGGTAAACTCCAATAAGCCTGATAAACCCATTATATCTCTATCTTGAAATAAAATCTATCATCTTTAAAAATGGGCTACTAGGATACAGATAAGCCTCTCTAGTATCTCACCATAAGCCACTTAACCCTAGATGAGCAGATCCGACCAGATGTAAAATGTACAATTTCTCGATTATCGCTACTAGTCACTCGAACTGAGTTCGAACATTAACAGTATAAGTGGTGAGCCTTTCAAAAGTCTGTGATGACTCAGTCCGTCCATTTTCTCTTGAATAATCAATCTTGTTTCGTCACTCTAACCTAACTAAAATTTCACCCAACTCATTTACTTGGTCCAACTATACCCTTCGACTTAAATCTTCATGTTTCTCAATTAACCCTAGCTAGTCACACAAATTTGATAAATCCTTAAAAATCAAAATGCTTCAAGTCCTCTTTTTTGTTCCTTCACTTATCTCATTCACCACTATGAATACTTTGATATATGGCTTTTGGCCTCCTACCCTTCACAATCGTAACAACTCTGAGTGCGATGTCTCTTTACACCCTTACAAAAATCCAAAAGTACCCAATCTTAAAATTTTACATGTCTCACTCCAATATCCCTATGTTATTCATACTTGAAATGTTCAATCATGCTATCAAGCTAGAAACATTTCGACATGGTCTACTATCATGACATAATTTCACCTCTTCAAAATCTCAAGTGAACCGGCAACACACCCTCTACTAAAATATTACAACCTCCCCTTCCCATAAAATTCAATCTCCACAGGACAATTCCCCCACTTGACGTAAAGGCAATAGATATTTCCTTTAAGAACCTCTAAACAACTTGTGCTTAACCCACACAATCCCATCTTGCCGACACTCAACTTTGCCATTCATTCTCCCGCGCAATACCAAACTAAGCACACCTCATGCTCTCATCAAAAGAATATTTTACCATTATGACTATTTTGTCACCAAACATAAACTATCTGGATTTTCGTCAGTACACCTCAACCTATAGGATAGAGAGGAAATACTCTATACGAATCACATAAAGAGTCCTACCACCTGTGAGAGAATATAGAAATGAGTTTAAGATACCAATCTGAATAATCTCGCACGAAAAGAATGAACCGGATACCAATCGGATTGGACTCGCACGAAAAGAATGAACCGGATACCAATCAGATTAAACTAGCACGAAAAGAGAAAAGAAGTGGAGTGTTTCCTAAATGTACTATAGCCTCTCGAGGATGGGTACAGACGTCTACGTACCAATCCGCAAGACTCTACTAGATATTTCTCTTGTACTCATTAGACCGATTAACCTAGAAACTCTGATACCAATTTTGTCACGATTCAAATCACGAGTCGTGATAGCACCTACACTATCCCCCCCGAGTAGGCGAACTACACTCTCAATAACGGGTTACATAAGCGGAAAAATAAACGCAAAAGAAGTTATCAAGTCTAAAAATACGAAATTCTCCAAAATCTGGTCAAAACGGGTACAAGAGCACTAAATAAAATCTGAAAAAGGCCCGAAGGCTACATATTGTCTATGAACTAACAAAGTAAATGGGATTAACTAGGAAGCCCTTCAGGGGCCACAGATGGTCAAGTAGCTCACCATGAATGACTGAAGGATATCACCCTCGCGAATCAGCCACGGGGCATAGAGCTGGAACCTGGATCATACTCTACACTCAACAAAAGTGCAGCAAGAGTAGTATTAGTACAACACTAGTACCGGTAAGCATCATAGGCCGACAATGATTAGATAACGCATGAAGAAGTTGAAACCAACAAGTAGCACATAGAGCAATCAGGGATGGTCACGTATCATATACAAGTAATGCCTTCCCCTTGCGTAGAGCCTCTGAACGATTAAAATCTAGAAAATATGTTAACTACATTATAATATGAATCTAAGGACACCCATATTGCTATATTTATATTAACAAGATCTTTACCATTTCCATTGTATGACTAAACTCATACCCCTATAAAAATATTAGCATAACTTCAGGACAAAACAAATAATATTCCTTTCTTTTAATTTTCTCGTATCTCCCGCTTGTAAACGATATAACATTAATTTTGTAACTCTAAATAAGGTGTTTATTGTACCACATCGAAGGCAACACTAGGATCTCTTATTATGCCGATTCCTACCTGACAATACTTAGTGTAGATGGTGAAAATTTACGTAAGAAACAACCCTATGAAATCTGTGTCGCCAGAATTTTTGTAAAACAAGGCAGAAACTTCAAACTGTGATAACATCCAAACCATAGGTCGCATTTATCTTCGTAAGATATCAAACTGACTGAAACATAGTAATCTACAACTTTCATTCAGCTCATATTTTCATATTCCTTACGGATTTGTACAGTTTTCACGTTTAATGTGCTGCAGTAATTATTATACCATGTTACATCCCTCAATTTTCTCTATTCAAGTGGATTGTGGAATTTCCGTGTAATGACATCTTTGAAATATGATTTCATTCCGTAATATGTTATTATAAGAATCACGAATAGATTATGTCACGACCCGACCCCGGGCCGCGACTGGTGCCCTACCTGGGCACCCTCTCGTGCATACATCGTAGAATGGCAATGAACATACACAACACATAAACTGTTTTAAACAATAAGCACAAAGCTGGCTAAGCAAGGCTTCCATAAAATATACATAACCAAAGTAAGACAGTACAACCTTGATCTTACAGCCCAACCACAAATGTTACCACAGACCTCTAGGATAAACAACAGTGGCGGGACAGGGCCCCGCCATACCCCTGAATGTACATGATATCTACAACATCAGGGAAAACCATACCAAAAGTAATAAGCCTCCGGAGAAATGGAGCTTCTGACACCTGATCAGTGATCCTAAGAATGAGGATCAACCACCTGCTTACCCCTACCTGCGGCATGAACGCAGCCCACGAGAAGGGGATTACACAATATGTACTAAGTATGTAAAGCGGAAAAATCGTAATTACATCATGAGTCTAAGCTGAGGAGACATGTATGAAAATCAAATTACAGTTCACTGTGCCTTACTAACAATGAGAGTAAATAAGAGTATACTTACAACATAAAAATAGGAGACTCACGATCAAATCATGGGTAGCAAATCCATGGAGTGGTATAATGTCTTGGGGGTTTACCCCGCAATCATACTCAGAAGGTGGTATAACGTCTTGGGGGTTTACCCCTCATTTATACTCTTACCGGAGAAGGTGGTATAACGTCTTGGGGTTTACCTCATTTATACTCTTACCTCGGAGAAGGTGGTAAACGTCTTGGGGTTTACCCTCATTTATACTCTTACCCTAGCTCAACCGGGCTATCATACATAACATAAGTAAGTTAAGAAATCCCCTAACTTCTTATTAGTCTTGTTCATATACCCTCTCATTTTAGTTTACTTAAGGCACTAACATGTCTTAATAAAAGAATCCGGGAATTTAATCTCAAGTACTACATACTTCTACTCTTTTAAAACGAATGACTCCTTTTTATATAAAACTTCCAAGATACTAATAACCATAGCATCAAGTCACTTGTCCTTACTTATCTTACTTAAAGCAAATCTTTCCTGTTAACTTTCCATAAAGCGAATATAACAAACTTCCCATAAAGTCGTTATATTAACCTTATACCTTAGTCAATTACATTTTCCTATATCCAAGGGACTTAAACTTTTTTAAAACAAAACAAGTATCATATACTTAAAACACTTCAAGTCCCTTAACTTTGAAAACTTAAGACATCCTTAATAGTTTTAAAGAAGTGGGTTAATCTCCTAACTCGCCCAACTTGGCCATTCCTAAATAAGTAAAGGATATCAAAGTATTGTACGTCTACCGTACTATATAAGTACAACTATTCATGCTCAAGAGATAGGAAAGTTTCACATACCTCTTCGGGTCAATCCACTTGCTAAGTCCAATATACCTCACGTATTATGTCAACTTATAATGACCATAACACGTCTATTAGCTTCTAGCCTCAACGTAGAACATTCTAATTGCAAAGTTCCTTATTCTACGGAAAATTGGACAACACTTCCTTTGTTTCTACATACTTTTCCACCTTTTCAAGGTCCGAATTCAACATCCAAACTCCACTTTTAAGGCCCAACAATCCAACCAACACAAAGGGGATTACACGCTCAAACTTGGACGTGTAAAATTCTGCCCCACAATACATAACAACTAATTTAATAAGTTTAAGGTAGTATCTTGGCTATAACATGTTCACATACTAACCTTATTCAATCCTTTCAAATCCAAATCATATTTCATACATGCAATATATCTAAGAGCAATATTGACAACTACAAGTTTTTTCTTCTTCACATGCAACATAATTTACTATAAAAAAAGATAAAGGATTGTTACCTTAGAGTTTACCCAAATTAGTCCAACAATTTCACTTGCTTCCTTTCCACAACCACCTCCACAAACCTCCTACAAGTTTGTCAACATGTTTCCTTCTTGCCACCTTTTCAAAATTTTCTCTAAGCTTTGTTTTCTCCTTGAATTTCTAGAGTGAAGGGAGAGGGAATTTAATTTTAGAGAGAAGGGAGAGCTTTGAAGAATGACCAAGTCTTAAAGACTTGGTCAATAAATAGGACATGCAAAGATCAGATGGGGGGGGGGGGGGGCCCCGGGTCCCCCACCCATGGCCTTTTAAAAAGAAAACTTCTTATTTTTCCCCCAGATTTCGCAAAAACTCCGCCTCCGCCAACTTCCAGAACTTCCGGCGCCGCGTCCCTGCTTCCCGGCGCCGCGGCCCTGCATCCGGCGCCGCGGTGCTGCGGCCCCTGACCGAAAATTCATTTCTGCCCAACAGCGCGCTGAACTTGTACCTTCCATAACTTCCTACTCTGATGTCCTATCGACGTACGGTTAGTTGTGTTGGAAACTAGACTCAATGAACTACGTACTAGGCCTTTGAAACACCTAGGAACCCTCAATGTAACTGGACATAAACCGCATCAAAGTTGACTAATACCTGTCCGAAACATTCTGTCAACCTATCTTTCTAAGATTTAAGTCTTAACCCCTTTCGTACGTTCTCATAAGCATGACCTGAATTACGGGGTGTAACATTCTCCCCCCCTTAGAAACATTCGTCCCGAATGTTCCTTTATACTCAGATCACAATATTGACATAGACCCTCTTAACTATTCTTCTAAAAAAGAACGCTTTACACGGCCACAACCATACTTAAGAATAATTTCCAAATTAAAAACTAACAAGCAGGAAAGTGGGTTACCTGGAGGTGTAGGGAACAAGTGAGGATACTTCTTCCTCATGTCCTCTTCTGTTTCCCATGTCATTTCCTCTCTGTTCTCATTCCTCCATAAGACCTGGACGGAAGCCACATCCTTTGTCCGCAGTCGCCTAACCTGACGATCGAGTATCGCTATGGGACTCTCCTCATACGATAACCCCTCTGTCACCTGGACATCACAAATCGGGTGTACTCTAGATGGATCTCCGATACACTTTCGCAACATAGACACATGAAAGACTGGATGTACTGCCTCCAGATCGAACGGCAGATCCAAATCATAGGCAACCTTGCCTACCCTACGGACAATCTGATAAGGCCCAATGTACCTTGGGCTAAGTTTCCCCTTCTTCCCGAATCTCATCACGCCCTTCATGGGTGATACCTTCAGGAAGACCCAATCATCCACTTCAAACTCTAAGTGTCGATGCCGATGATCTGCATACGACTTCTGTCGACTCTGAGCTGACAATAACCGCTCCTGGATAAGCTTCACCTTATCCACTGCCTGCTGAATCAAGTCTGGCCTGACTAATTGAACTTCTCCCACATCAAACCAGCCTATCGGTGACCTGTACTGTTACACCCCTAAGTCCAGGACATGTATAAGAGAATTTACGTAAGGAAACAAGACTTGGACATTAGTACGAAAGGAAGAATTGTTCTTCCGACGGAAAATCTTCCGGACGTCGGAAAGGAAAAATGTTCGTTATTGAGAATTGGATTCTCAAAATGCATTATTTGAAGAGTATGGAACTTATTACTATTATGGAAATTTATTTTTACGGATTTGGTCACGTGGGGCCCACCCGAGGAATTTTACGTTTTGTGGGGCCCACGAGGGTTACGGAATTTTATGGACGAATGAGAGGGCGACACGTGGCACCCCCATAAGTGGTCTTGGTCGAATTAGATGAGGGGTAATTTGGTCATTGAACCTCTTGGAAGATAAGTCTTCAAAGCTTGACATAATTGACTAGTCAACTTGCCACTTAGGCTTGATCCATGTGATTTTAATCCTAGCCTCACATTTGTTTAAGTCTAAGCCCTCCAATATGTGTTATATACTAACTTGTAGCAAGACTTGGCATTTCTACACTTAGAAAAATTAGAGAGCCCTTGTGCTTGAGAGAAGAGCTCTCGGGTTTGCATCCATGTCCACACAAAAAAAATTGGTTTTTGATCCATTAGCCACAATACTTAAACCCAATGTCCCTAAGGGTTTTGTAAGGATATCTCAATAGAAAGATTTCGGAAAAAACGCATTTTTACGTTAGTCGCAATGCGAAAACTAATGGAGTTCTTCAACTTTGAAGTTGGAACTTGAAGAGGGGTTCTTCATAGGCTTCTAAGGAGTGCTTGGAGCGGGTTGGAACCTAAGGAAAGGAGCTAAGAATTGCTAAGGCGTGACTTTGGAATCTTGGAAATTTTAAGGGCTTATAAAGGTATAAATTTTGTCGTTTTAGTAGTTAAGACTTACTTATTGTTGTAGCTATGGATTTTAGAAAGCATGTGTTATATAGTATGAAGTTTGATATATTTATTGGCAATTGGAACCCTAATCCGAAAATGTTATACCCCGTATTTCCAGAGTATGTACGTAAGGGAATACGTACAAAAAGTTTGGCTTTAAAGTTAGCCTTGGACGTTTTATTTGTGCACAACACACTAGAAGAATCGTTTTCCGACGAAACGTTTCCACAGCTTTCGTAGGGAAAATTCCGACTATGTCATTTAGTATTTTTGCGGATTTTTCCGAGAGACGAAACATTTTGGACCAACGGGAGGGCGACACTTGTCACCCTCCAATTGGTGGACTTGACACGGCAATAGGGCCGATTGGGTTGGCTTCTTTTGTCTTGGAGTTGGTAGGATATTTTGTGTGCAAGTTGGCCAAGGACACTTGCCTAAATCCTCACCCTACACTTGCCTTGCACTTGTCTTCATCTTGGCCATTGGTTGGCCAAGGCTTGAGCTATAAATACCCCTCTTGAGATGAAGAGTTCTTCATCCACAAAAGCTTTCCAAGTCTAAAAATCCTTCCCTCTCCCTTTGTTAGCAATCGTCCAACACCCCCTTCCTCGAGAAGCTTGGCGGGGGCCTACCCCCTAGCTAGCGAAATCTACCCTCCCTTGGTAGAAAAGTTGTCTTCTAGTCGTTATAATGCCCAAAATACCCTAGCCCAAATCCCTTAGTCCTTAGTAGAAGTTGTGAAGAACTTCTAAGGTTTCTTAGACTCTGAGCGCATAACTTAGGAGCTAAACCTTGCTCAGGCGCGACTTTATCTAGGATATTATTGTGCTTACCGAGGTAACTAATCCTAACCCTCTTTTGAATTAGAGAATACTTGCTGTTGTAGTAGTAGAATAAGTATTAGATACTTAGAAGAATATCACAGAATAGAATTGAACTGTTATCACAAGAGAATGGTTTAAAAGAAGAATAATTGAATCAGACTCACATAGGATTGTTTTCCTGATGACTTACATAGCTCAGGGTAGGGTTGTCTTTGCCCGACTTTCAGTAGAATTATGAACCCATTTAGAATGACCCTCAGCGATCTTTGATAGATATGTGACTATTATAGGCGACTCTCATGCGACATATTCAACTTGGCGGTGGTTTTGTTGAGAAGGTATGTGATTCTTCCTAAAGCATGATATTTTATAATATATAGTACGGTGAGCGTACGTGTGTTAATCGAATAATAACTACGGCAATGTCTTTGACTTAAGCTCGAATAATACTTACGGCAATGCCTCGCGCTTAAGCTCGAATGATACTTACGGCAATGCCTCACGGCTTAAGCTGAATAACAAAGAATCGAAAACATTTCAAAAGAATATCGAATCATTTTTAACGAAGATAAATATTTGGTTTTAAAACAAAAGCGTAAGAGTTATCGGCTTTATGGGAAGTTAAGTATAACAACTTAAGAAGATAAAAAGGCATTTACTTGTTTTGTTTATAAAAGCCTTGTATTGATTTACATTAAGTGTAGTAAGATTGTTTGATAAGTAGACATGTTATGACGCTACCGTGTTAGTGTCTTGTAATCTTTGTGTAAAGGGGTCATTCTCGCTTGCTTACGTTGCTAACCGGTAAGTCCATTGTCTCGTTATTGTATCACCTACCCTCATTTGTTATACGAGGGCTTGCCCTCGATGCGGTCTATACGGCCTATGCGGTCTGCGAGACTACGCGAGCAGCGGTATGCTCGTGATTGATCATTCGGGCGTTTAGCTGACGCGGGGACTCCTGTGCGGTCCGCTGAGACTATGCGGTCTTTTGAGGCTATGCGGGTGCGGGAGCCTAGGCGGATCTGGGGTTGCTGCCCCGATGCGAGAAATATCTCATGCGGTGCATGTGGGACTGTGCGAGTGCGAAGTCCGTGACTAGGCACGCAGAATGATACTATGGGCGATCGCCTTGCTCGATCATTCGCGGCCTAGAATAGACATTCTGCTTTTCCTATTCCGTTGTTGTTTGTGATGTGCACTATGTGCAATTGAATCCCGATTGTATTTGTGAAAAGGTTTTAAATACTTTGATTTCATTTTAAGTACTTTATAGTTTCACATACTTGGTACTGTTATCGACCTCGGCCGATGCGTCATGCGCGGTAAGGGCGAGTGCTAGATCCACATCCTTAGGATCTTTGCGTTGGTGTCGAGCTCCATCTTCTCGGAGGCTCTACTTTGGTATGATCTCCTGTATTGTAGATAGTTTTGTCTGATCAGGGTATGGCTGGCCCGTCCCGCCATAGTTGTTACTTCCTTAAGTGCATGTACTATTATGCAGTTGGGATGTAATCGCAAAACTTGAGTTATTTATATTATGCCGAAAGGCAAGCTTTTCATCGATAAAGCGTGTCTTATTTTATACACTCGCTTCTGTCTTGTTTTATATTCATTGGTTACTCGATGTATGACTACTGGGTGCCCTGAGCACGATCCACGGGCCAACGGGTCGTGACAAAAACTAGCATGTTTAGCCTTAAAATTACAATTAGTCGACTATTGGTCTAAGCGCCGCATGTTGTATAAAGAAGGAAATTGTAGTTGTTGAAGTAGTTTATAACTATATAACATGTTAGACCTGGAACTTGGAATTTGAAAAGGGTTGGAAAAGACTTAGTGTTGCTATGTAAGTTGGTAGGAATTGGCTAGTGTGCATTAAACTACTTCATTATGAATTGTGGGCGGAATTTTACACGTATTGTAAGGCGTGTAATCCCCTTTGGTTGTTGTTTGGAGCCTTAAATGTGGCTTGTTGGTTATTGTATTCGGCCTTGAAAAGGTGGCAAAGTGAGTAGAAACAAAGGAAGTCTTCCGATTTTCCGTAGAATTAGAGACCAAATACTTAGTATTATTCTCGTTAGAGACTAGAAGTTGATAGTCTTGTTGTGACCATTATAGGTTGACACTTCTACGTCACGGCGATTCGGCAGCTTGTGGATTTAGCGAAAAGGTATGTGAACTATCTCCTTCTAGCATGATTCCTTAGAATAAAGAAAGTAAGTTTTACTCTTAAATGATCCATCCTGGTTGTACTTGGATTGCCTAGAATAGAATATGTTCTATGTACTTCCTTGATTGTACTTTGATGTTTAGATTGTAAGTTGTATAATCCATTTTCTTGATGAAGTTTGGATTCTTAAAAGTGAAGGTATTTTACTTAAAGTACATGGAATCTTAAAAAGGAAGTGGTTTCCAAATCTTTTGGCTAGTGCCTTAATTCTAAAACCTAAAGGTCATTATAATGACTTTAGGGGAGTCAAAGGAGTGATTTACTTATTTGATTTAAAAGAGGAGAAATGACATGTTTTAAGAGAAGTAACTTGTGTTAAGGGTGAAGTTACTTGAGGTTTAAAAGGGTGAAGAAAACTTGTTTTCTAACTATTAAGAGACTTGGAGTATTTTGAAAGTTAAGAACTTGATTTGTAAGTATGTGATACTTGGTTTTAATAGTATAAGTCTCTTGGTTATTGAAGGAATGGATATGTCTAAAACCATAAAGGGTTATAACGGCTTTATGGGAAGTTGGTTATAACGGCTTTATGGAAGGTTTAGAAAGTTGTCTATTTTGATTAATCGGCATAAGTTGCCTAGATTGTGAAAATTTGGAGTTACTTGATTTCAAGCTTTGAAATGAGTTTTCTAAAAGTGTAGTAACTTACTTTAAAAAAATAGACACGCTGATACTACGGGTGTTAGTATCTTGGGGCTTTACATAGAAAGGAGTCTTTTATAAAAGAATGTACGTACGTAGTACTTTGGCTTGTTAAAAGAGAATTATTCTATGTATGCCTTGATTAGTACTTTGGCTCGATAAATTGAGAATTTGTCTAAGTGTGCCTTGATAAGTACTTTGGCTTGTTAAAAGAGAATTATTGTTATACCCCGTATTTCCAGAGTATGTACGTGAGGGCGTACGTATACAATTTGAGCCTTAAAGTTAGGCAAGTTTCGAATTTGTGCATAACTACCTAAAGGAGTCGTTTTTCGACGAAACGTTTCCACAGCTTTCGTAGGGAAAATTCCGGCTATGTCATTAATAATTTTTGCGGATTTTTCCGAGAGACGAAACATTTTGGACCAACGAGAGGGCGACACTTGTCACCCTCTAATTGGAAGGAGTGGACGGACGAAATGGGCATAGTTGGCACGTTTTTTGTGCCTTCTCCTTAGTCAAGGAGTTGGTAGGATATTTTGTGTGGAAGATGAGAAAGTGGGACCCACAAACACATGGCTAAATCTTTACCCTACACTTGCATGGCACTTGTCTTCATCTTGGCCATTGGTTGGCCTTCACTTGACCTATAAATACCCCTCTAAGTTGAAGACTTTCTTCATCCTCACTTGAGCAATCTACCTAAGTCTCAAACACTCCTCCTCTTGTTCTCTCGCCCACCACACCCTCCCCTTTGAGGCCCTTTGGCCGAGAGCTTCCCCTTCCCCTCAGTAGTGGTTAGCGGTGGTACCACTAGCCTTGTTGTCTCGTATAAATACCCCCTTTTGTGGTATAGAAATACTCTCCAAGTATCGTTATAATGCCCAAATACCTTGGCCCAAATACCTTGTAGTTTTCCCAAGTTACACTTTACAAGCCAGAAAATACTATTATACTTCCTCACCACAAAAACGAAACCCTAAGTAAATCTTCACCGTAGTTGAAGTTATAAGTAGAAGTTGGTTAGAACTTCTAAGGGTTAGTTGGAGAGCGGTCTGAGCGCGCGGAGTAGGAGCTAAACCTTGCTCAGATCGACATATAAACTCGGATAATTTTGGGCTTATCGAGGTAAACATTCTTGACCTTACATTTGTAATTGGAAATTACATGTTATAGGAGTATATAGTTAAGTATACTATATATAGAACTGAACATAGTTGTGCGGCAATGTCTTTTGACTTAAGCCCGAATAATACTTACAGCGATGTCTTGCGACTTAAGCTGAATTTTAAGATGTGATTTCGTAATTACATAGCGTATACATGAGACTTGTGTAGTATTCTGTGTAGTAGAATTGTACACGTCCGGTTAGGCGTGTTAACCACTGGTTGGCTTGGTAGCGGCCTCGATAGAGAGGAGATTTCTGTTGTTGGGGGGAGGTCTCGCCGAATTTTCGTAGAATATTCTACGCCGGGATCTAAAGATATTAATAGGCGCCTTGTGGCCTCTATAGGTTGAAGTACTACGTATGGCGTGATCTACTTGGCAGGAGTAGCCGGTTTGAGGTACTTGGGCGTTTTGCTATTAGTCGATAATCGTCGCGAGGTATGTGAACCTCTTCCTATCCGTTCTAGCATGATATGTGTATAACTATGTAGTACGGTGAGCGTACGTGTTTAATATATTTGATTGGTTTGAAACATAAAGTGTTATAACGGCTTTATGGGAAGTTGGTTATAACGACTTTATGTAGGTAAGAAAATGCTTTGTGGTTTCAAAGGGTAAATCGATTTGTCTTATAACGGATTTGATGGGTAGTAATAAAGAACTTGAAGTGTTTCAAAAAGACCTTTTTGAAAGAAGAGTAATACTTGGCTTTGAAAACATAAGAGTTGTACTAGCTTTATGGGAAGTTAGGTATAACGTCTTAAGAACGATAAAGAAGAATGAGTATCGACAAAACACTGCAGCGTTAATAAAGGAAAATGTATTGAATAATGAAGTATGGTATTAAAACCAGTAGAAACCTCCATCTGCATAGAAGCTAAGATGAGACAAAATGATATTACATTTCCTAGATCATGGCTGCTTAATAAGATTGATTATAAACAAGAATAACCTACTCACATATAAGACATATGTTTCTCGAAACGTTTAAAGGAGAATTATGTTAAAACTATGAACTACGAAACCTTTTCTAAAATGAGAAACTGGAGCATTTGAAATTAGGCAAACTTGAACGTTTGGAAAATAAGGTTGTTACTTGATTTTTACAAAGGAAAGCATTTTGGTTTACTTAACAATGTTAGTCACTCAAATTTTATACTACGGGTATCGGGTGACCTTTGTAAAAGAAATGGATCGTAAAAGGAATTTAACGTACGTAGTACTTTAGGGTTAAAATCCGGACTTTGACATAAAATGAAAGTACCTTGAGTTGTGTGTAACTTGCTTATGCTTGTTGTTATGAAACTTGACCATGTTACGTGTGATAGCCTTGTTGCGCAAAATCGTGTTCTACTCGACTCTGGTTCATCCAGGAATGTATTTCACTTGACACGGTTCATCCGAATGTATTTCACTTGATTACCGGTTCATCCGGGAATGTATTTCACTTGATTATCGGTTCATCCGGGAATGTATTTCACTTGATTACCGGTTCATCCGGGAATGTATTTCACTTGATTACCGGTTCATCCGGGAATGTATTTCACTTGACTACCGGTTCATCCGGGAATGTATTTCACTCGACTCTGGTTCATGGGATGAACAGGAATGTATTCCACACGTTTCTATATTGGGTCCATAAGATGGGCCGAGACACGTTATACGTATCACATGATTTGTACCTAGATCACGCGGTGAGGAAGGAGTTCCACGGGCATGAGGATGACTTTGAGGCGTGAGTCACGACTTGACATGATCGCTTTATGTTGTGAATCGTAGTTTGGTTATCATACATGTCTCCCGCTTTATATAGACTATTATGATTTCATTCTGATTTTCTGATTTCACATACTTGGTACTGTTGTGACCTCGCCCGGCTGCGTTCATCTGCGCGAGTAAAGGTACATCGATCGATCCGCTTATAGGATCACATTCGGCGTGTTGGGAAGCTCCGTTCCTTGGAGGCTTATCTTTGGTATGTTACCAGTGCAGCAGGTTCTTGTACATTCGGGGTATGGCGGGCCTGTCGTCATAGTTGTTGTCACTTCTTAGAGTGCTGTAGTCTGTTGTGGCGATGCAGTAAAAGATAAGCGTCGGTATTTATGTATATATCGAAGGCAAAGCTGTTTTGGTTTGCATGTTTATTTATAATGTATCTTTATTCATGTTCATGTCTTTATTTCCGCTGATTTTCTCGGATGATGTCTCACTAGGGTGCCCGGGGTAAGGCACGATCCGCCAGGTTGGTCGTGACAAAAGTGGTATCGAGCGCTTAGTCCTCGGAAAGTGTCTACAGACCGTGTCTAGTAGAGTCTTGATTATCGGTGTGTTGTGCACCACATCTATAATCAGGAGGCTATAGGACATTTAGGATTGGTTTTCATTCTTCTCATTCTAAGATCGTGCCGTAGAGCTGTGTGATGAGTTGAACCCCTCTGACGTATTCCTTTCCTTTACCAGTTATGCCTCCGCGTAAGGCAACGAGCCCGGATGGGCAAGGCAATCGAGAGTCTGTTAGTGAGATCTGAGGAGTACGAGCGCGAGCCGGCCGATTCGAGATAGTCTTCCGACGGCGAAGTTCGCACGCCGCCAAAGACCAGCAGAGTTTAGAGCGCGGCAGTGGCCGCCGAGACTCTGATACACGAGCCTCAGTCCACACCGGAGCAGATGAGATGGGGTATAAGGAGATGGCCCGATTCGGCGGTCGTGTCGAGATATGAGGATAAGTTTGGATCTGGCGATTCCGGCCCGTAGCACCGTGAGTTCACCCCGAGCGAGCGGTTTGAGGCTACGTGACTTTCCGAGTTGTAGCCCGCCGATGTTCTATGGATCGAGAGGCGAGGGCGACCTCGAGGAGTTTATCCGACGGCTCTGACGGATCATGAGTGATCGAGTCTCGAGGCGAGTCGGTGGTATTGGGTTCGCATCACCGCGTGATCTGCGATTGATCGTTTGATTCGTGGGAGTTGTCCGGGAATAGCATGCACTTCCACCGTTTGGGGCCGAGTTCTCAAGGGCTTTTCTTGCACATTTCTTGCCCCCACAAATGAGAGGCTCGGGCAGATTTTTGACGTTGGCGGGGCGGGCGGACGGTTAGAGAGTACAATGTGGAGTTCGACTCATTAGCTCGGTATGTACCCGCTGTGGTAGCTGATATGGAGGACGAGTACACCGCCACGCCACGGGCTGGATGATTACTTGGCGAGGCTTATGCGGGTGTAGCTCTTCACCGGCATGGACATTGCCGCACGCAAATGCACTAGGATGCGAGGCACGGAGAGGTCGACGGAATGACCGAGATCGCGAAGAGGCGAGCAATGAGGTCCTTTGGTAACTTTCGAGGCGGACCGCCTCGGCGATCTAGTTATGTACCTCCGCCAAGACAGAGTGGTCCTCCCGATCTTGGGGCGCTCAGGTATTCGGGAGCTGGTCGAGCTCGAGGCTTGGTTCCGCGGTATACGTGAGTGCTAGCCAGCCGGATTCATGTCCCCCTCAGTGCGCTCGATGTGGCAAACATCATCCCGGGGAATGTCGTCTTTTTACTAGTGCTTGTTTCACCTGCGGCCGTCAGGGCCATGTGACGAGAGACTGTGCTTATAGGAGAGGTACGGCAGCGCGCAGCCTACCGGATCGATGGCGTGTTAAGCCGCTTTCTGATTATGCGCCCGCAGTGGACTTACGATTAGAGTGAGCGGTAGCTTGGTATATCCTTAACCCTCAGAGGCTTGTATGTTTTGATGTTATGTTAATGTGTTAAGTGTTATGTTCGGATAGCTTTGTGCAAAAATGTGATTTAGGAACACGTTGGGGAAAAAGGGTAAGCACAGGGGTGAGAAATGATGAACCTTAGAATATTACAGTTGAGACCTTAGATGTAAGGCCGTCTTGAGTACAAGATTTTGCGAGTGATCCTTGTCAGAGTGCATTTTATGCCTAGAATGTATTGTGTGATAAGTCCCTGGGTTGGGTAAATGAAAGTGGTATCTTTCATGATGTGATTTAGCAAGATTGTTCCGTGTCGAGGAGCAAGCGTTGGCGCGATAGTGGGTCGGGTTGGGGCCATGTTGCGGGCCAACCCACGGCTGTTCGAGGTGGGTCATTCAGGTGGTCACTTGGTGGTAGGGTCACGAGGGTGCTAGGCCCAAGTTTTGTTGACCATCGTATGAATTTGAGGATATGATCAACCAGAAGCGGATCGTGAAGGCCGGGAATGGCCTTAAGGAAGATCGAGGCTAGTAAGATAACCAAGTTGGAGGTGGTGACTCCAAGGTTTGGAGAACTGAAGCGATGACTGAAGTGTGGTACGTATACTAGAAGGGTTCAAGTGTTCGAGAAGAGTACGACGAGTAAGGGTAGAGGCGAGCATGTATTGCGAGCATAGATATGATCATTTCTTGTGAAGGGAGAAGGTGCGAAGGATGTATATTTTAGACATCGTGGATCGCGTGCGATCGGTACCATTTGTTGGTCGTGGAGTGACACTAGAACCTCGCGGCAAAGTGACAAAAGTTTGTGATGTTAGAGGTGTTTCCTCGTGGACTTGGATATAAGTATTTGCGTGCATGTGTTATTTCGTGGCCAATTGTGGCGTTGGCAACTTGTTAGAAGAATTTTATCGTTATCCGTCTTGAGAAGGAACATTCGGGACGAATGTTTCTAAGGAGAGGAGAATGTTATACCGTCAGATTTCAGTAGTATGCGTGAGGCGTGCGTATACAATTTGAGCCTTAAAGTTAGGCAAGTTTCAATTTGTGCATAACTACCTAAAGGAGTCGTTGACTAAACGTTTCCTGACTTCGTAGGAAAATTCGGCTATGTCATTAATAATTTTTGGATTTTTCCGAGAGGCGAAACATTTTGGACCAACGAGAGGCGACACTTGTCACCCTCTAATTGGAAGGAGTGGACGGACGAAATGGGCATAGTTGGCACGTTTTTTGTGCCTTCTCCTTAGTCAAGGAGTTGGTAGGATATTTTGTGTGGAAGATGAGAAAGTGGGACCCACAAACACATGGCTAAATCTTTACCCTACACTTGCATGGCACTTGTCTTCATTGGCCATTGGTTGGCCTTCACTTGACCTATAAATACCCTCTAAGTTGAAGACTTTCTTCATCCTCACTGAGCAATCTACCTAAGTCTCAAACACTCCTCCTCTTGTTCTCTCGCCCACCACACCCCTCCCCTTGAGGCCCTTTGGCGAGAGCTTCCCTTCCCCTTTGTGGTTAGCCTGGGTACCCCCTAGCCTTGTTGTCTCGTATAAATACCCCTTTGTGGTATAGAAATACTCTCCAAGTATCGTTATAATGCCCAAATACCTTAGCCCAAATACCTTGTAGTTTTCCCAAGGTTACACTTTTACAAGCCTAAAATACTATTATACTTCCTCACCACAAAACGAAACTCCTAAGTAAATCTTCACCCGTAGTTGAAGTTATAAGTAGAAGTTGGTTAGAACTTCTAAGGGTTGGTTGGAGCGGCCTGAGCGCACGGAGTAGGAGCTAAACCTTGCTCAGGATCGACATATAAACTCGGATAATTTTGGGCTTATCGAGGTAAACATTCTTGACCTTCTTGTAATTGGAAATTACATGTTGTAGAGTATATAGTTAAGTATACTATATATAGAACTGAACATAGTTGCGGCAATGTCTTTTGTCACGACCAACCTGCCCGTGATCGTGCCTTACCCTGCACCCAAGTAGCCATACATCGTAGTAATCGGAACATAAAGACAATACATGAAACCAAAGGAAATAAGACGGTGAAATAAGGCATGTGCTAACCAAAAACGTTACCTTCGATATATATAAATAACAACTCTTTCAACATGAACAATTTAATCCTTTTACAAACCCCGCCACAACAAGACTTACGCACTTAAGAATGATACGACAACAATGGCGGGACAGGGCCCCGCCAAACCCCTGAATGTAAACACTTACGACGACAGGGGACTATACCACTGATAAGCCTCCGGAGAAACGGAGCTTCCCAAACGCTGAAACTGTGACCCTGAGAGCTAGGATCAACGACTGGTGTACCTTTACCTGCGGCATGAACGCAGCCCGCGAGGTCGATAACAGGTACCAAGTATGTGAAACTGAAAATAAATACTGTAAATGAATTCATAGTAGTCTATATAAAGCAGGAGACATGTATGATAACCAAAATACAGTTCACAATAAATAAGCAGTCATGTCAAGTCAGGGACTCACGCCCTCAAAGTTATCACAATAAAACCGTACGGCAAGTGCGAAGGCATAGCCGACTACTAAGACCCACGCATCAAAAATACCACAATCAGATCTCGAGGTCTTTCTGCACCGCACCACATGATCGGCTCGCCACTCGCCCGCAATATCAATGCCGCGTCTATCCTCGAACTCTCGCAGACCGCATAGGTCACCCAGCACCCGCATGAGGTATTCCTCGAATCATGGTCCTGCATCGCCGAGGTATACCGCATCGGGCGCAGCCAACCTCGGTATCCGCCTAGGCTCCCGCAGCCCGCATAGTCTCAAAAGACCGCATAGTCTCAATGCATCGCATAGGAATCCCCGCATCAGGCTAAACACCGGAATGATCAATCCTCGAGCTACCGCGACTCGCGATAGTCACAAGGATCGCATAGCCGATAGACCCGCATCAAGGGTGGCAAGCCCTGTATAACAAGTCAATGGGGTATGTGATACAATAACAAGATAACGGGCTTAACGCTTGACAACGTAAGCACAACAAGAGTGACCCTTACACAATAATCACACGATACTAACACACGTAGCATCCTAACATGCTTACTTATCAAATCAACAAGAAAGTATTACAAGGCTATCACAAACCAATACAATCAAGTTATTCACACAAGGTACTTTCTACTAACAAGTTCGTACCTATCCCCAAAGTACTTCATACATTAAATCTTTAAAAGATCGTTACTTCACAAAACCACACAATACCGTAGTATATGAAAATAGAGTGATTATCTTTTAAAGTAAATCAATTACTTCTCTTTGTAAAATCAAGTAGCAACCTTCTTTCCAATGTTCAAGTTTCTTATTTTAGAAGGGTTTAAGTAGTTCATAGTCTTATTCGATTAAGAATATAATTCTCTTTTAACTATCTGAGAAACATAAGTCTTATATGTGAGTAGGATATTCTTGTTTATAACAATCTTATTACAGCAGCCATGATCTAGGAAATATCATTTTGTCTCATCTTAGCTTCTATGCAGATGGAAGTTTCTCTGTTTTAATAATACTTAATTAGTCAAAACATTTCCTTTTATTAACGCTGCAGTGGTTTGTCGATACACATTCTGATTTCCGAAATCAGTAAAACATTCTTAAGCCGTTATACCTAACTTCCCATAAAGCTAGTATAACTCTTAAGTTTTGCAAAAACCAAGTATTACTTCTTCTTTCAAAATGATTCAAAAATCTTTTGAAATACTTCAAGTTCTTTACTAACACATAACAAGCGATTATAGTTCAAATCGATTACCTTTAAAGACCACAAGTATTTTCTACCAACATAAAGTCGTATAACCAACTTCCCATAAAACCGTTATAACACTTTATGTTTTAAACCAATCAAATACATTTAGCACATGTACGTCACTGCACTACATAGTTCACACATATCATGCTAGAAGAGATAGGAAGAGGTTCACATACCTCGCGACGAGTATCGACTAATAGCAAAACGCACCAAGTACTACCAACCGTCCGCTACACCTTAAGCCAAGTAGATCGCGCCACACGTAGTACTTCAACCTCTAAGGCCACCACGCGCTTATTAACATTTAGATCTCATCGTAGAACATTCTACCAAAATTCGCAGACTCCTCTCCCACAACAACAGCGTAAATCTCTCCTCTATCGAGGCCGCTACCAAGCCAACCGGGGGTTATACGTCTAACCCCAACGGTACAATTCTACTCCACGGTACTACTACACAAGTTCACTGTAATACATTTCTATGTAATTACGGTTGATTCTTCTTTAAATTCAGCTTAAGTCGCAAAGACATTGTCGTAAGTATTATTCAGCTTAAGTCAAAAGACATGGCCGATACCTACGTCCAGTTATATATATACTATACTTCCACTATATATTCAACTAATATGTAATTTCCAAGTACAATAGGACAAGATAATTACCTCGATAAGCCCATAATTATCCTAGTTAAAGTCGATCCTGGGCAATCGTTTAGCTCCAACTCCGAGCGCTCCAACCCGCTCTAAACCACCCTTAGAAGTTCTAACTAACTTCTACACAATACTCCAACGGACTATGGAGATTTTCCTAGGTTTCGGTTTTGGACTGACTAAGTATAATAGTATTTCGGGCATTTTCAGATAGGTATAACCTTAGAATACAACAAGGTATACTGGCTAAGGTAATTTGGGCATTATAACAATACTTTTGAGAGTATTTCTACACCACAAAGGGGTATTATCTGAAAGCAACTAGGCTAGTGGCGCTACTCTCGGCGGGGCCTCATGAAATGGGAGGGAGCTCTCAAGACTTAGAGATTTTTTGGATGAAGAAGTCTTCAAAGGGAAGGGGTATTTATAGGTCAAGTGAAGGCCAACCAATGGCCAAGATCTTGCCAAGTGCAAGGCAAGTGTAGTGCCAAGATTCACCCACGTGTCCTCGACCAACTAACACACAAAATATCCTACCAACTACACCTCCATTTCGTCCAAACCGAACTCACGCCCGCCAATGGGAGGGTGCCAAGTGGCGCCTCTTGTTGCCCAACACGCTTCGCCTCTCGGAAAAATCCGCAAAATTAAAAATGACATAGCGGAAATTCCCTACGAAAGTCGTGGAAAACGTCGTCGAAAAACGACTCTAAACGGGTGTTGTGAACAAAATTAATTGGCCAAGCCTTAGTACAAGTTTCAAATTTTCTACGTACGTCTTTACGTACATACTCTGAAAATACGGGGTATAACACTTTTGACTTAAGCCTGAATAATACTTACGGCAATGTCTTGCGACTTAAGCCTGAATTTTAAGATGTGAATCGAATCAGAATTACATAGATCGTATTACGGAGACTTGTGTAGTATTGCTGTAGTAGAATTGTACACGCCCGTTACACGTGTTAACCTCGTTGGCTTGGTAGCTACCGATAGAGAAGAGATTTACGCTGTCATGCGGTGTAGCACGAATTTTACGTAGAATATTCTACGCCGATCTAAAGATATTAATAGGCGCTTTGTGGCCTCTATAGGTCAAGTACTACGTATGGCGTGATCTACTTGGCTTAAGGAGTAGCCGATCATTGAGGTACTTGAGCGTTTTGCTATTAGTCGATAATCGTCGCGGTATGTGAACCTCTTCCTATCCGTTCTAGCATGATATGTGTATAACTATGTAGTGCGGTGACGACACGTGTTTAATATATTTGATTGGTTTGAAACATAAAGTGTTATAACGGCTTTATGGGAAGTTGGTTATAACAGCTTTATGTAGGTAAGAAAATGCTTTGTGGTTTCAAAGGGTAACTGATTTGTCTTATAACGGATTTGATGGGTAGTAATAAAGAACTTGAAGTGTTTCAAAAGACCTTTGAAAGAAGAGTAATACTTGTCTTTGAAAACATAAGAGTTGTACTAGCTTTATGGGAAGTTAGGTATAACGTCTTAAGAACGATAAAGAAGAATGAGTATCGACAAAACACTGCAGCGTTAATAAAGGAAAATGTATTGAATAATGAAGTATGGTATTAAAACCAAGAGAAACCTCCATCCGCATAAGCTAAGATGAGACAAAATGATATTACATTTCCTAGATCATGGTCGCTTAATAAGATTGATTATAAACAAGAATAACCTACTCACATATAAGACATATGTTTCTAAACGCGTTAAAGGAGAATTATGTTAAAACTATGAACTACGAAACCTTTTCTAAAATGAGAAACTGGAGCATTTGAAATTAGGCAAACTTGAACGTTTGGAAAATAAGGTTGTTACTTGATTTTTACAAAGGAAAGCATTTTGGTTTACTTAACAATGTTAGTCACTCAAATTTTATACTACGGGTATCGGGTGACCTTTGTAAAAGAAATGGATCGTAAAAGGAATTTAACGTACGTAGTACTTTAGGGTTAAAATCCGGACTTTGACATAAAATGAAAGTACCTTGAGTTGTGTGTAACTTGCTTATGCTTGTTGTTATGAAACTTGACCATGTTACGTGTGATAGCCTTGTTGTGCAAGTACTGTGTTCTACTCGACTACCGGTTCATCCGGGAATGTATTTCACTTGACACGGCTCATCCGGAATGTATCTCGATTGAGTACCGGTTCATCCGGAATGTATTTCACTTGATTACCGTTCATCCGGAATGTATCTCACTTGACACGGTTCATCCGGAATGTATTTCACTTGACACGGTTCACCCGGAATGTATCTCACTTGACTACCGGTTCATCCGAATGTATTTCACTTGACTACCGGTTCATCCGGGAATGTATTCCACACGTTTCTATATTGGGTCCATAAGATGGGCCGAGACCTGTTATACGTATCACATGATTTGTACCTAGACTGCCGGCAGTGAGGAAGGAGTTCCACGTACGGAGGATGACTTTGAGGCGTGAGTCCTCGACTTGACATGACTTCTTTTATGTTGTGAATCGTAGTTTGGTTATCATACATGTCTCTCGCTTTATATAGACTATTATGATTTCATTTACGATTTTACGCTTTCACATACTTGGTACTGTTATCGACCTCCCGGCTGCGTTCATGCCGCAGGTAAAGGTACATCGACTGTCGATCCCCGCTTATAGGATCACATTCAGCGTGTTGGGAAGCTCCGTTCCTTCGGAGGCTTATCTTTGGTATGTTACCCTGAGTCTGGAGGTTCTTGTACATTCAGGGGTATGGCGGCCCCGTCGTCATAGTTGTTGTCACTTCAGAGGTCCGTAGTACGCCATTGGCGTAGTCCGTAAAAAGATAATCGTCGTATTTATGTATATATACCAAGGCAAATGCTTTGGTTGCTTTGTTTATTTATCATGTCTCTTTATTCATGTTCATGTTTTTATTTCCGCTGATTTTCTCTGATGATATATCACTAGGGTGCCCGGGGTAAGGCACCAGTCACGGGCCCGGGTTCGGGTCGTGACAATTATTCTATGTATGCCTTGATTAGTACTTTGGCTTGATAAATTGAGGATTTGTCTAAGTGTGCCTTGATAAGTACTTTGACATGTTAAAAGAGAATTATTCTATGTATGCCTTGATTAGTACTTTGGCTTGATAAATTGAGGATTTGTCTAAGTGTGCCTTGATAAGTACTTTGGCTTGTTAAAAGAGAATTATTCTATGTATGCCTTGATTAGTACTTTGGCTCGATAAATTGAGAATTTGTCTAAGTGTGCCTTGATAAGTACTTTGGCTTGATAAATTGAGGATTTGTCTAAGTGTGCCTTGATAAGTACTTTGGCTTGTTAAAAGAGAATTATTCTATGTATGCCTTGATTAGTACTTTGGCTCGATAAATGGAGAATTTGTCTAAGTGTGCCTTGATAAGTACTTTGGCTTGTTAAAAGAGAATTATTCTATGTATGCCTTGATTAGTACTTTGGCTCGATAAATTGAGAATTTTTCTAAGTGTGCCTTGATAAGTACTTTGGCTTGTTAAAAGAGAATTATTCTATGTATGCCTTGATTAGTACTTTGGCTTGATAAATTGAGGATTTGTCTAAGTGTGCCTTGATAAGTACTTTGGCTTGTTAAAAGAGAATTATTCTATGTATGCCTTGATTAGTACTTTGGCTCGATAAATTGAGAATTTGTCTAAGTGTGCCTTGATAAGTACTTTGGCTTGATAAATTGAGGATTTGTCTAAGTGTGCCTTGATAAGTACTTGGGCTTGTTAAAAGAGAATTATTCTATGTATGCCTTGATTAGTACTTTGGCTCGATAAATTGAGAATTTGTCTAAGTGTGCCTTGATAAGTACTTTGGCTTGTTAAAAGAGAATTATTCTATGTATGTCTTGATTAGTACTTTGGCTTGATAAATTGAGGATTTGTCTAAGTGTGCCTTGATAAGTACTTTGGCTTGTTAAAAGAGAATTTGCCTATGTGTGCTAGAAATAGCCGGTTGTGTGCTATTGGTATATCAGTCGTTTCGGGGTCATTCCCCGGGTTTGTGGCATTTGCATAATTCCGTGGATTTGCTACCCACGATGCGAGGAATACCTCATGCGAGTCCGTAGGGCTTATGCGGGTGAAATAGTCCTACGCGCGGTCCACCTATGCGAGGAATACCTCACGCGAGTCGTAAGGGCTTATGCGGTGAAATAGTCCTATGCGAGGAATACCTTATGCTGGTCCGAAAGGGCTTATGCGGGTGAAATAGTCCCACGCGGGCGGTCCGACCTTATGCGAGAATACCTCACGCGGTCCACGCGACCTATGCGGTGAAATAGTCCCGTGAATAGGATTCTTTGAATAATCCGCGCGGATGGTCTGCTTTGATCATGAGCTTCCTATTTTATATTGTAAGGATACTACTGTTTACTCTCATTGTAGTAAGGCACAAGGTTTTGTATTTTGATTATCATATACGCCCGGTTGATTTGTTTGTGTTACCCTATGGTCATGCTTTTACGAGGTAGGATTCCGGGGCATGAGACCACGAGGTATTTAGGACACATGTGGGACTTGGTGTTCATGTATCCTTATGGGTGTTATTACATCATGGACTGCCGGCAGTGAGGAAGGATTCCACGGGCATGATTGATATTATGGGCGTGAGACCCATGTTTATATTTGAGTAATGAATTTGAGGGCTGCGTCCCCGACTTGATATGATCGCCATGTGTTATGTCTTGTAGGTTGGATATCATACATGTCTCTGCTTTATTTAGATCTATGATTTTATTACAGTATTTCATCGCGCACATACTTGGTAATTCTTCGATCGACCTCCTTTCGGGCTGCGTTAACGCCGCAGTTTAGGTACGCAGATTTGGTGATCGGCAGTGTAGGACCGCCGTAGTTTTGGATAGCTCCTTTGTTCGTGAGTTTATCATTTTGGTATAGTTCCTTGATGTGCTTTTGTACATTTATGGGTACGGCGGGGCCTTGTCCCGTCATAATTCGATTTAACTCCTGAGGTGCGTATTCATATGGATTGGACTGCGTGTATGCAGTAGTGTCTTTTGTTTATGTATATTATATGGCAGCCTAGTCGGCTTTTCCTTGTACGAACGTTGGTTTAAAAAGAAAAAAAAGAGTCATATTAATTTCCGCAATGTACTTAGTTGTTAAGGTAGGCGGTGCCTGGTAGGGCACCCACGCCCGGTTCGGGCGTGACAGAGTGGTATCAGCGATACCGAAATGTTTCTGCACCGTGTTCAGTAGAGTCTTGATTATCGGTGTGTTGCGCGCCACACCCATAAACAGGAGGCTACAGGACATTTAGAGTTAGTTTCTATTCTTCTCACTCTAAGATCGTGCCATAGAGCTGTGAAAGTAATAAAATTCCTCTCTGACGTATTGTTGTGTTACAGTTATGCCTCCAAGGAGGGCAACAGCCGCCCAGATGGGCAAAGGAGTAGCAGGAGCTACTAGTCAGACTCAGAGAGTTGATAGGGCTTATGCCCAGTGTATATCGGATGTTGTTCCGCTGGCGAGTTCTTCTCACACAGTTTTGAGGCCCCAGACTGCACGAGCCTCGGCTTTCTGTTAGGAGAAGACTATAGGGTCATGAAGCAATTATGTTATTGACCAAGATAGGTGCTAGCAATTGTAAGTGATAGTACCCTGAGGTAGGATACTTTGATTAGTAAAGTGAGAAGTAGGAATGTTGATAAGAATGATAGGTGAACCGAGACTATAGTTGTATAAAGTTCACAAGTTGTAATTACAGTATAAGTGTAAGACAGATAGGGAAGATTATGCAGAGAAATACTTTGGCTTATGTGACGAACCTCTAGTGAATAGGGATAGGGTAAGAATTACCTTGAGATAAGAGAGATGTATTTCAGACTAAGAACGAGAAGTTAAGGGTGACGATGAGTCGGGTTGTGGACTCATTTCGGGTCAGCCGATAGTATGGAATGGGGTGATGTCAGTTAGAAATGGTCCCGTTATGTGATAGGGTCCCGAGGATGCAAGGCCCAAGTTTAGTAAATTGTTGTACGAGTTTGTGGATGCGTTCCACCGGAACTAGGTCGTAAGGACCGAGGAGAGCCTTAGCAAGAAATTCAAGTAGCATAATGGCCAGGTTCGATTAGTAACTCCAAGGATTGGAGAACAGAAACAATATTTGAGAATTTGTACGTGTACTAGATAAGTTTGAAAGTACGAGAAAGTATGACAAGTAAGGAAAGAAAGGAACCTCTAAGGATCCCGTGTTTGGGAAGACTGTAACCTTCGAGTTTTGTGAGAAGGGGGTCGCGAACGGAAGGTCCATTGATATGTTTACGTATGTTATGTGGTGGCCATGTGTGGCATCGTTGGTCTTGTGCATTTGATTGATAGGCATAGTATAGAGATTGTGCCGGAGTGTGTATAGCTTGGCAACCGACTAAGAGCATTCGGGGACGAATGTTTCTAAGGGGGGAAGAATGTTACACCCCGTAAGTCCATGACATGTATAAGAGAATGTACGTAAGGAAACAAGACTTGGACATTAGTACGAAAGGAAGAATTGTTCTTCCGACGGAAAATCTTCCGGACGTCGGAAAGGAAAAATGTTCGTTATTGAGAATTGGATTCTCAAAATGCATTATTTGAAGAGTATGGAACTTATTAATATTATGGAAATTTATTTTTACGGATTTGGTCACGTGGGGCCACCCGAGGAATTTTACGTTTTGTGGGTCCACGAGGGTTACGGAATTTTATGGACGAATGAGAGGGCGACACGTGGCACCCCCATAAGTGGTCTTGGTCGAATTAGATGAGGGGTAATTTGGTCATTGAACCTCTTGGAAGATAAGTCTTCAAAGCTTGACATAATTGACTAGTCAACTTGCCACTTAGGCTTGATCCATGTGATATTAATCCTAGCCTCACATTTGTTTAAGTCTAAGCCCTCCAATATGTGTTATATACTAACTTGTAGCAAGACTTGGCATTTCTACACTTAGAAAAATTAGAGAGCCCTTGTGCTTGAGAGAAGAGCTCTCGGGTTTGCATCCATGTCCACACAAAAAAAATTGGTTTTGATCCATTAGCCACAATACTTAAACCCAATGTCCCTAAGGGTTTTGTAAGGATATCTCACTAGAAAGATTTCGGAAAAACGCATGTTTCCGTTAGTCGCAATGCAGAAAGTAATGGAGTTCTTCAACGTTGAAGTTGGAACTTGAAGAGGGGTTCTTCATAGGCTTCTAAGGAGTGCTTGAGCGGGTTGGAACCTAAGGAAAGGAGCTAAGAATTGCTAAGGCGACTTTGGAATCTTGGAAATTTTAAGGCTTATAAAGGTATAAATTTTGTCGTTTTAGTAGTTAAGACTTACTTATTGTTGTAGCTATGGATTTTAGCAAGCATGTGTTATATAGTATGAAGTTTGATATGTTTATTGGCAATTGGAACCCTAATCCGAAAACTAGCATGTTTAGCCTTAAGATTACAATTCAAGTCGACTATTGGTCTAAGCGTCGCATGTTGTATAAAGAAGGAAATTGTAGTTGTTGAAGTAGTTTATAACTATATAACATGTTAGACCTTGGAACTTGGAATTTGAAAAGGGTTGGAAAAGACTTAGTGTTCTTTATGTAAGTTGGCCGAGAATTGGCTAGTGTCATTAAACTACTTCCATTAATTGTGGGGCGGAATTTTACACGTATTGTAAGGCGTGTAATCCCCTTTGTTTGGTTGTTGTTTGGAGCCTTAAATGTGGCTTGTTGGTTATTGTATTCGGCCTTGAAAAGGTGGCAAAGTGAGTAGAAACAAAGGAAGTGCTGCCCGATTTTCCGTAGAATTAGAGACCAAATACTTAGTATTATTCTACGTTAGAGACTAGAAGTTGATAGTCTTGTTGTGACCATTATAGGTTGACACTTCTACGTGCACGCGTATTCGGCAGCTTGTGGATTTAGCCGAAAAGGTATGTGAACTATCTCCTCTTCTAGCATGATTCCTTAGAATAAAGAAAGTAAGTTTTACTCCTTAAATGATCCATCCCTTGGTTGTACTTGGATTGCCTAGAATAGAATATGTTCTATGTACTTCCTTGATTGTACTTTGATGTTTAGATTGTAAGTTGTATAATCCATTTTCTTGATGAAGTTTGGATTCTTAAAAGTGAAGGTATTTTACTTAAAGTACATGGAATCTTAAAAAGGAAGTGGTTTCCAAATCTTTTGGCTAGTGCCTTAATTCTAAAACCTAAAGGTCATTATAATGACTTTAGGGGAGTCAAAGGAGTGATTTACTTATTTGATTTAAAAGAGGAGAAATGACATGTTTTAAGAGAAGTAACTTGTGTTAAGGGTGAAGTTACTTGAGGTTTAAAAGGGTGAAGAAAACTTGTTTTCTAACTATTAATAGACTTGGAGTATTTTGAAAGTTAAGAACTTGATTTGTAAGTATGTGATACTTGGTTTTAATAGTATAAGTCTCTTGGTTATTGAAGGAATGGATATGTCTAAAACCATAAAAGGGTTATAACGGCTTTATGGGAAGTTGGTTATAACGGCTTTATGGAAGGTTTAGAAAGTTGTCTATTTTGATTAATCGGCATAAGTTGCCTAGATTGTGAAAATTTGGAGTTACTTGATTTCAAGCTTTGAAATGAGTTTTCTAAAAGTGTAGTAACTTACTTTAAAAAAAAATAGACACGCCTTGATACTACGGGTGTTAGTATATTGGGGCTTTACATAGAAAGGAGTTTTTTATAAAAGAATGTACGTACGTAGTACTTTGGCTTGTTAAAAGAGAATTATTCTATGTATGCCTTGATTAGTACTTTGGCTCGATAAATTGAGAATTTGTCTAAGTGTGCCTTGATAAGTACTTTGGCTTGTTAAAAGAGAATTATTCTACGTATGCCTTGATTAGTACTTTGGCTTGATAAATTGAGGATTTGTCTAAGTGTGCCTTGATAAGTACTTTGGCTTGTTAAAAGAGAATTATTCTATGTATGCCTTTATTAGTACTTTGGCTTGATAAATTGAGGATTTGTCTAAGTGTGCCTTGATAAGTACTTTGACTTGTTAAAAGAGAATTATTCTATGTATGCCTTGATTAGTACTTTGGCTCGATAAATTGAGAATTTGTCTAAGTGTGCCTTGATAAGTACTTTGGCTTGATAAATTGAGGATTTGTCTAAGTGTGCCTTGATAAGTACTTTGGCTTGTTAAAAGAGAATTATTCTATGTATGCCTTGATTAGTACTTTGGCTCGATAAATTGAGAATTTGTCTAAGTGTGCCTTGATAAGTACTTGGGCTTGTTAAAAGAGAATTATTCTATGTATGCCTTGATTAGTACTTTGGCTCGATAAATTGAGAATTTGTCTAAGTGTGCCTTGATAAGTACTTTGGCTTGTTAAAAGAGAATTATTCTATGTATGTCTTGATTAGTACTTTGGCTTGATAAATTGAGGATTTGTCTAAGTGTGCCTTGATAAGTACTTTGGCTTGTTAAAAGAGAATTATTCTATGTATGCCTTGATTAGTACTTTGGCTCGATAAATTGAGAATTTGTCTAAGTGTGCCTTGATAAGTACTTTGGCTTGTTAATTGAGAATTTGCCTATGTGTGCTGGAAATAGCCGGTTGTGTGCTATTGGTATATCAGTCGTTTCGGGGTCATTCCCCGGGTTTGTGGCATTTGCATAATTCCGTGGATTTGCTACCCACGATGCGAGGAATACCTCATGCGAGTCCGTAGGGCTTATGCGGGTGAAATAGTCTATGCGGGTGGTCCACCTTATGCGAGAATACCTCATGCAGTCCGTAAGGGCTTATGCGGGTGAAATAGTCCTATGCGAGAATACCTTACGCGGTCCGAAAGGGCTTATGCGGGTGAAATAGTCTCACGCGCGGGTCCACTATGCGAGGAATACCTCACGCCGGTCCACGCGACCTATGCGGGTGAAATAGTCCCAGGAATAGGATTGCTGAATAAGACTGCGGGCGGATGGTCCTGCTTTGATCATGAGCTTTCTATTTTATATTGTAAGGATACTACTGTTTACTCTCATTGTAGTAAGGCACAAGGTGTTGTATTTTGATTATCATATATGTCCCGATTTGTTTGTGTTACCCTATGGTCATGCTTTACAGGTACGATTAGGGCATGACCACGAGGTATTTAGGACACGGTGGGACTTGGTGTTCATGTATCCTTATGGGTGTTATTACATCATGGATCGCGATTAGGAAGGATTCCAGGCGTGATTGATATTATGGGCGAGACCCGTGGTTATATTTGAGTAATGACTTTGAGGGCTGCGTCCACGACTTGATATGATTGCTTATGTGTTATGCATGTAGGTTGGATATCATACATGTCTCTGCTTTATTTAGATCGTTATGATTTTATTACGATTTCATCGTGCACATACTTGGTACATTCTTCGTACTGACCTCCTTCGGGGGGCTGCGTTCATGCCGCAGGTTTAGGTACGCAGTTTGGTGATCGGCAGGTGTAGGACCCTGCTCAGAGTTTTTGGATAGCTCCCTTTGTTCAGGAGTTTATCATTTTGGTATAGTTCCTTCAGTACAGGCTTTTGTACATTTATGGGTACGGCGGGGCCTTGTCCCGTCATAGTTCAGTTTAACTCCTAGAGGTCTGTATTCATATGTGGGATTGGACTCGTGTACAGTGTAGTGTCTTTTGTTTATGTATATTATATGGCAGCCTAGTCGGCTTTGCCTTGTACGTACGTTGGTTTTAAAAGAAAAAAAATGAGCTGTTATTAATTTCCGCAATGTACTTAGTTGTTAAGGTAGAAGGGTGCCCAGGTAGGGCACCAGTCACGGGCCCGGGGTTCGGGGCGTGACATGTACTTCCTCTCGTACAAGGCCTCATAAGGCGCCATCTGGATACTAGAATGGTAGTTGTTGTTATAAGCAAACTCCACAAGAGGTAAATGATCCTCCCAACTACCCTTGAAATCAATCACACAGGCCCGCAACATATCCTCGTTGTGCGGATAGTACGCCGGCCGTCCGTCGGTCTCGAGGATGAAACGCGATCGAGACTCACTGTGTCCCTAATCCCTTCCGAAAGACCTCCAAAAGTTAGCCGAGAAGCGGGCTCATCGTCTAAAATGATCGATATAGGCACTCCGTGCAGTCTCACAATCTCTCTGATATACAATCTAGCATAATCCTCGGCCGAAAAAGTCGTCCTGACTGGAAGAAAGTGGGCTGATTTCGTCAGCCTGTCGACAATAACCCAGATGGAATCATGCTTCCTCTGAGTGTGAGGTAATCCTGTAATAAAGTCCATATTGATCACCTCCCACTTCCAAGTCGGAATATCAATAGCCTGCAATAGCCCACCGGGCTTCTGGTGCTCAACCTTGACCTGCTGATAATTCGGACACTGCGCCACAAACTCTGCAACGTCCCTCTTCAGGCCATCCCACCAATAGATACACCTGAGGTCATGGTACATCTTAGTCGACCCCGGGTGAATAGAATAACGAGCACTGTGTGCCTCCCCCAGAATCTACTGATGAAGTCCTGCTACATCGGGTACACATAACCTGCCCTCAAATCTTAGCACCCCATCAGGTGCTACCTCAAATAGACTCTTCTCCTCCCGAAGAGCCGTATCTCGATACCGTACCATAATTGAATCCTCATAATGTCACCTCTTCACCTCCTCGACGATGGAAGACTCGGCAACCTCTCGAACCCGAACCCCACTGCTATCAGAATCAACCAAACGAACCCCAAGGTTTGCTAGCTGATGTAACTCGCGGACCATGCCTCTCTTCTCTGGCTGCACACCTGACAGACTACCCATCGATCTGAGACTAAGGGCATCTGTTGTTACACCCCGTAGTTCCAGGGTATGTATGTGAGGATGTACGTACGAAAATACGACAGTATTATTGGAAAGAAAGAAAGGTGTGATTTTTCGACGGAAAAGTTTCCGGGTTTTGTGAGGAAAAAGGTTCGTTAATGGGAATTGGATTCCCAGATTTGGTATTCGGACTTTTTGGAATATTCAAGAATTATTGAATTATATTTCCGGAATTGGTCACGTGGGGCCCACGGGAGAATTTACGGTTTTGTGAGGCCCACTTTATTTTCAGATTTTTGGCATTACGGATTTTTTCGAGAGATGAAATATTTTGGACCAATAGAAGGGCGACATGTGTCACCCTTAGGTGGCACATGTTGGACGAATTGGTGGACAAAGATTGGCACATTTTTGGCATTTTAAAGGAGTAAACCATTTGGTCAAAGTCTTGCAAGATATTTTGTGTAGTAGATAGATAAGTGGGACCCACACACACATGGACAAATCTAGACCACACACTTGCTTTGATCTTGGCCATTGATTGGCCTATAAATACCCCCTTAATGCAAGACTTCTTCTTCCACACTTAAGAGTTTCCAAGTCTTGAAATACTGCCTCCCCTCTCCTTGTTGTTCTCGTCAATTATCCCTCTCCCTTAACCAAACCTTGTCCCAAACTTCTTAAACTCTTAAGTGTTCCTCCTTAGTGTATTAGGAAGATTATTATCCAAAAGTTAGAAAAGATTTCACACCCCTAGCCTAAGAACCTCCCCTTGGCCGAAACTTGCCACATTTAAAGCCTAAGTGTTCTTCACTTTTTGGAGTTGAAGTGTTAAGAGAAGTTGTTTAGAAACTTCTAAGGGTTGCTTGGAGCGGGTTGGAGCGTAAGGAATTGGAGCTAAACGTTGCTCAGGATCGACTTAAAAACTTGGATAATTTTGGGCTTGTCGAGGTAATGATCTATGTCCCCCTATTGTAATTGGATATTACATATTGAAGTAATTTAGAACTGAGTATAAGATATATTGGAAGGATGTTTATAAAAGAACTGAACTGTATTTACATTTGGACTGTATTTACAGTAGACTTGTGTAGTATTATTATGAGGCAGAATTGCACACGTCCGGTTAGACGTGTAATCCCCTTGGAGTTGTTGGCTTGGTAACAAGCCTTGTTAGGGGAGGTTATTTATGTGATTGCGGGGGGGGGGGGGGGGGAGGTGCTGCCGAATTTTCCGTAGAATAAGGAACTATTTACTTAGAATATGCTACGAAGAGAACTAGAGGTTGATAGATATATTGTGGTTATTATAGGTGGATTTTCTACGCGCGGCATACTCGACTTGGCTTGTGGATTAAGCCGAAGAGGTATGTGATTCTTCCTATACTCTTGAGCATGATTTGTTGTAAACTATATAGTACGGTAGACGTACGAGTGTGAAATGAATTTGGTTTATTTAAAACATAAAGTGTTATAATAGCTTTATGGGAAGTTAGTTATAACGACTTTATGAAGTTAAAATAAGAGACTTTACCTATAAACGACTTGATTTTGGAAAAGGAGAAGTAACTTGATTTTAGTATGGGTTACTTGTTTTGAAAAGAGTAATTTACGGGGTTTTAAAAGTATACTTGATATTGTCTTAAAACTATAAAGCACTTGGTTTAAAAAAGTATAGAGTACTTGATTTTAAAAGTCTTGTAAGGATTTTCTGGAAGGTGTAGTAATTTGGTTTGAAAAGAAAATGGGTTTGATACTACGAGTGATGGTATCGTATGGCTTTTTACGTAAAAAGATGTCTTTTTGAAAGAATGAAAGTATGTAGTATTTTGGGGTTGAAACCCGGATTGTTGACATAAAATAAAAGTACCTTAAACTTGCCTATGCTTGTGGTGATAACTTTGTTGTGGTGCAAGTGTTTGATTTTGTGCTACCATGTCTCTCGGTGGAGGGCCGGCTATTTGATTGATTGTTGGACATACTGACGCGTTGGATGGTCCACGGGTATCGCCCACTGAGTATTATCCGGTTATTTCTTTTGACATCTCGACACGATGGGTGGCCCACGAGTATCGTCCCACTTTGAGTATTATCTTGTTATTTCCTTTGGACATACCGACACGATGGGTGGCCCACGTATCGTCGATGAGGATGGTTTCATGGCCATGTTTATACCGAGGTAAGATGCCGGCATGCGGTCATCGCGGTGAGGTTAAATCCGGGTTATGTTATTAGTCCATGGACCGCTAATCCATGAAGCTTGCCGCGGTGACGAACAATCACGGGCTTGATTTGTACATGTGGTTACAGGCACACTTTACATACTTGTCCTGGTCATTTCTCGTGTATCGGAAGGCTCTGGTAGATAGCTTAAAATACTTGCCACGGTCATATCTCGTGAGACGGTAGGCTCTGGTACGCTAGCTTAAGATACTTGCCTCGGCCAGTTGCGTGGCTGGTTTGGATCTGGGAGTTGGCCGTATTGCCCGTGAAGTTTTATGACTAGCCTTGGATCCGGTAGTTGGCTACTCTACTCGCCCGTCGGTTTAATGATGCGAGCAGGATCTAGTGTTGAGTTCACATACGTGTTGTTTTACATCATGCATCGTCCGGTGAGAATGGGTTCCACGGGCATGATTGATATTATGGGCATGAGACCCGTAGTTATGTGTGAGTGATTATTTTGAGGATATCGTCCCTTACTTGACATAAAGCATTTATTGCGAAATGATTTTATAAAATGATGAAATGTGATTTCATTCTGATTTTGAGTTTCACATACTTGGTACTGTTATCGACCTCGCCGGGCTGCGTTCATGCCGCAGTAGAGTACACGATTGTTGATCCTCGTTCATAGGATCGCAGTCGGCGTTGTTGGGAAGCTCCGTTTCTCCGAGGCTTATCTTTTGGTATAGTCCACGTCACATTTGTAGGTACTTGTACATTCAGGGGTATGGCGAGGCCCTGTCCCGTCATAGTTGTTGTTACATTCTTAGAGGTTTGTAGTACTGTTGTATAGTTGGGATGTAACTGTTCACTCTTGATATATATATATATGCCGAAAGGCAATCTTTTCTTGGTTAAACTGTTTCTCATTTCATATTGTTTCTTGTCTTGTTTTTATATTCCGCTGGTTACTCTGATGTATGTCTACTTGGGTGCCCGGGTAAGGCACCAGTCACGGGCCCGGGATCGGGTCGTGACAAAAGTGGTATCAGAGCAGTTAGTCCTCGGAAAGTGTCTATGCACCGTATCTAGTAAGTCTTGATTATCGGTGTGTTGTGCACCACATCAATAATCGAGAGGCTATAGGATATTTAGGATTGGTTTCCATTCTTCTCACTCTAAGATCGTGCCTTAGAGCTGTGTTATAAGTTGGACCCCTCTAACGTATTTCGTTTTTACCAGTTATGCCTCCACGCAAGGCAACCCGTGCCCAGAATGGCAAGGCAGCCGAGGAAGCTGCTAGTAGGATACAGAGGAGTACGAGGGCGCAGGCCCGATCATTACCTGAGATAGTGCTTCAGACGGCGAGTTTTGCGACGCCGCCAGCCCCAGCAGAGTTTAGAGCGCGGTAGCTCACGAGACCACGATACGAGCCTCGGTCCCACACCGGAGCAGAGAGATGGGTTCTGGAGATGGCGATTACTAGCCGGATCGTGGCGGATACGAGGATAGGTTGGATGCGGCCAGTTCGATGGCACCCGTGGTTCACGAGATCGGATAGTTTGAGGCTACGGGACTTTACGAGTTGCAGCCCGACGCAGTTCTATGGGTCGAGGCACGAGGATGATCGCAGGAGTTCATCCGGCGATTCTGGATCGTGAGAGTGATCAAGGCCGAGACCGAGTCGGTGGTCTAGGTTCGCGTCGGCCGCGTGATCTGCAATGATCGGTTTGATTCATGGGAGTTGTCGGGGTGAGCATGCACTTCCAGATTTGGGGCGAGTTCTCGAGGCATTTCTCACCATTTCTTGCCTCCACAGATGAGAGAGCACGGGCCGACAAATTTACGATCTTGAGCAGAGAGGCGTCTGATTCGGGAGTACAACGTGGAGTTCGACTCGTTGACTCGATATGTCCTGCGTTAATGGCGGATATGGAGGGCAGAGTGCACCTGCGCCACGGCTCGATGACTACTTGGCGAGTCTTGCTCGGTGTAGCTCTTGACCGGCATGGACATTGCCCGCATCTGAGCTTATGCACATGGGTGTGAGCGGAGAGGCGAAGGATTGACGATACCAGCGAGAAGGCCGGGACAGCGAGGTCCTTTGGTGACTTCGAGGCGAACGCCTCAGTGAACTAGTTATACGCCTCCGCCCTGACAGTGGTCCTCTGATCTTTAGGGCTTCCAGGTATTCGAGGCGGTCGGGGCTCGAGGTTCAGTTTTCGGGAGTTGGGTCTGGCGGATGAAGCCACCCGACTCGGTGGCTGTGGTAAACCCATGCGGAGTGCCACGGTATTGAGGAGCTTGTTTTACATGCGGCGAGGCCATTTTGCGAGAAATTGTCCGGCCGAGGTAGCGCGGATGTAGAGACTTCGGCTTCGGATCGATTCAGGTTCTTCACCTTCGATAGCTAGCGGGATGTTCATACACCGACGGCCATGGCGAGGTAATGGTAGAGGTTCGATTCTAGCGGTCCTTGGAACCGCCTATTTGATTTCGGTATATCCTTAACCTGCAGAGATTTTTATTCGTGATATGATGATTTTAGGTTAAGTGTTATGTTTGGATATGCGTGAAAAATTGTGATTTAGAGGCACAGTTAGTGAAAAGGGTAAGTGCAGGGATGAGAGAATTTTGAGCCTTAGAATTTGTAGATTGAGACCTTAGATGTAAGGCCGTCTTGAGTAAAAGACTTTACGGTTAATCCTTGTCGGAGTGCATAGTACGTGGAGTTTTGTGTGATAATTCTAGGGGTAGTTGAGATGGAAGTGGTAGCTTCCATGACGTGAATTAGTAAGTGTCACACCCCGATCCGGGCAAGTGGTGGTGCCCTACACGGGCACCCTTCTACCTTAACAACACAAGTAAAGCTGGAAATTAAATAACACCTCACTTTTTTTAAGCGAGCGTGCGTGGTAAGGGCAAAGCCGACAAGGTCGCCATATATAAATAAACAAAGACACTACACCGCATACGAGTCCAATCCCACATATGAATACAGACCTGCAGGAGTTAAGCGAAATATGGCGACAAGGCCCCGCCAGACCCAAAACCGTACAAAGCATGTGAAGGATATATACCAAAAAGATAAACTCGGACGGAGGAGCTATCCAAAACTACGGCGGTCCTACACTGCCGATCACCAAGCTGACCTAAACTCGCATGAACGCAGCCCCCGAAGGAGGTCGGACGAAGAATGTACCAAGTATGTGAGCGATGTAATGTAATGAAATCATAACTGTCTAAACAAAGCAGAGACATGTATGATAGCCAACCTACGATCACATAACTTTCATAGCGATCATATCAAGTCGGGGACGCACCTCAAAGTCACTACTCAAATATAACTATGGGTCTCACGCCCATAATATCAATCATGCGTGGAATCCTTCCTCACCGGCGTGATCCATGATGTAATAACACCAACAAGGTTACATGAACACCAAGTCCCACCTGTGTCCTAAATACCACGTGGTCTCATGCCCCGGAATCCCACATCGTAAAAGCATGACCATAGGGTGACACAAACAAATCCGGGACATATATGATAATCAAATTACAACACGCGTGCCTTACTAACAATGAGAGTAAGCGAGTATCCTTACAATATAAAATAGGAAGCTCACGATCAGCGGGACCCACCCGCGAGATCATTTAGCAATCCTACTCGCGGGACTATTTCACGCGTAGGCGCGTGGACGCGTGAGGTATCCTCGCGTGGGACTATTTCACGCGCGTAAGCCACTACGGACTCGCGTGAGGTATTCTCGCATAGGTCGGACCCGCCGCGTGGGACTATTTCACCCGCGTAAGTCCTTACGGACCGCGTGAGGTATTCCTCGCATCGTGGGTAGCAATTCCACGGACCGCAAATGCCACAAACCCGGGAATGACCAAACGCCCGATATCCCAATAGCACACAACCGCTATTTCAAAGACACATAGGCAATTCTCGACTAATCGGCCAAGTACTTATCAAGGCACGCATGGAAATAATTCTCGATTAACCAAGCCAAAGTACTTATCAAGGCACACGTAGAATAATTTTCATTTAACAAGCCAAAGTACCTATCGAGCACAAATAGAAAAATTCTCATTTAACAAGCCAAAGTACTTATCGGGCACAAATAGAATAATTCTCATTTAACAAGCCAAAGTACTTATCGGGCACAAATAGAATAATTCTCATTTAACAAGTCAAAGTACTTATCGGGCACAAATAGAATAATTCTCATTTAACAAGCCAAAGTACTTATCGGCACAAATAGAATAATTCTCATTTAACAAGCCAAAGTACTTATCAGCACAAATAGAATAATTCTCATTTAACAAGCCAAAGTACTTATCCGGGCACAAATAGAATAATTCTCATTTAACAAGCCAAAGTACTTATCAAGTCACTCTTAGACAAATTCTCAATTTATCAAGCCAAAGTACTAACCAAGGCACACTTAGACAAATTCTCAATTTATCAAGCCAAAGTACTAATCAAGGCACACTTAGACAAATTCTCAATTTATCAAGCCAAAGTACTAATCAAGTCATCACATAGAATTATTCTCAATTAAATAGGCCAAAGTACTACGTACGTACATTCTTTTCAAAAGACTCCTTTTTGTGTAAAATACCAAGGTACTAACACCCGTAGTATCAAGTCATGTCTATTTTTCAAAGTACGTTACTACACGTTTAGAAAACTCATTTCAAGGCTTGAAATCAAGTAACTTCAAATTTTCACAATCTTGGCAACTTATGCCCTTTAATCAAAATAGACAACTTTCTAAACCTTCCATAAAGCCGTTATAACCAACTTTCCATAAAGCCGTTATAACCCTTTATGGTTTTAGACCTATCCATTCCTTTTATAACCAAGAGACTTATGCTTTTAAAACTAAGTATCACATACTTACAAATAAAGTTCTCAACTTTCAAATTACTTCAAGTCTCTTAATATAAAGAAAACAAGTTTCTTCTACTTTTAAACTTCAAGTAACTCACACCTTTAAGACAAGTTACTTCTCTTAAACCATGTACTTTCTCCTCTTTTAAATCAAATAAGTAAATCACTCCTTTGACTCCCCTAAAGTCATTATAATGACCTTTAGGTTTTTGGAACTAAGGCACTAGCCGAAAGATTTGGAAACCACTTCCTTTTCAAGACTCTATGTACTTTAAGTAAAATACTTTCACTTTTAAGAATCCAAACTTCACTAAGAAAATGGATTTTACAACTTACAATTTAAACATCAAAGTACAATCAAGGAAGTTCATAGAACAAATTCTATTCTAGGAAATACAAATACAACCAAGGAATGGATCATTTAAGGAGTAGAACATACTTTCTTAATCTTAAGGAATCATGCTAGAAGAGGAGATAGGTCACATACCTTTTCGGCTAAAATCCACAAGCTAAGCCGAATACGCCGTACGTAGAAGTGTCAACCTATAATGGTCACAACAAGACTATCAACTTCTAGCCTCTAACGTAGAATAATACTAAGTATACGGTCTCTAATTCTACGGAAAATCGGGCAGCACTTCCTTTGTTTCTACTCACTTTGCCACCTTTTTCAAGGCCGAATACAATAACCAACACGCCACATTTAAGGCTCCAAACAACAACCAACCAAAGGGGATTACACGCCTTACAATACGTGTAAAATTCCGCTCCACAATTCATACCAAATAGTATAATACTACACTAGCTATTCTCGGCCAACATATAACCAATAACACTACGTCTTTTCCAATCCTTTTCCAATTTCAAGTTCTTAGGTCAACATGTTATTTAGATATAAACAACTTCAACAACTACAATTTCCTTCATACACAACATGCGACGACTTAAACGAATAATCAACTTGAATTGTAGTCTTAAGGCTAACATGCTAGTTTTCGGATTAGGGTTCCAATAGCCCATAAACATATCAAACTTCATACTATATAACACATGCTTGCTAAAATCCATAGCTACAACAATAAGTAAGTCTTAACTACTAAAACGACAAAATTTATACCTTTCAAAGCCCTTAAAATTCCCAAGATTCCAAAGTCGCGCCTTAGCAATTCTTAGCTCCTTTCCTTAGGTTCCAATCCGCTCCAAGCACTCCTTAGAGGCCTATGAAGAACCCATCTTCAAGTTCCAACTTCAAAGTTGAAGAACTCCAATAGTTTCCGCCTTGCGACTAACGTGAAAACTCCATTTTTTCGAAATCTTTCTATTGAGATAACCTTACAACACCCTTAGGAACATTGGGTTAAAGTCTTGTGGCTAATGGATCAAAACTACAAATTTTTCCCCTTTCTTTTCTTGCAAACCCAAGAGCACACATGGGCACACACAAGCTCTCTCAATTTTTCTAAGTGTTCAAGACCTTGTCTTGCTACTAGTAGTATACTTATAACACAATGGAGGGCTTAGACTTAAACAAATGTGAGGTTAGGATGAGTTTCACTTGGATCAAGCCTAGGTGGACAAGTTGACTTGTCAACAATATCAAGCTTTGAAAGACTTATCTTCTACCATGGTCAATGACCATTTTACCCTTGCATAAATTTCGACCAATCCATGTGGGGGTGCCACGTGTCGCCCTCTCATTCATCCATAAAATTCCGTAACCCTCGTGGGCCCCACAAAAATGTAAAATTCCTCGGGTGGGCCCCACGTGACCAAATCCGTAAAAAAATAAATTTCCATAATTTTAATAAGTTCCATAATCTTCAAATAATGCCTTTTGAGAATCCACTTCTCAACAACGAACATTTTTCCTTTCCGTCGTCCTAAGATTTTCAAATCGGAAAAACAATTCTTCCTTTCGTACTAATTTCAAGTCTTGTTTCCTTACGCATTCTCTTATACATGTCTGGACTTACGGGTGTAAAGAAGATTATTTACGGATCGGGAAGCGAGAGTTTAGCGCGATAACGGTCGGGTTGAGGCGGATCGCGGGTCAACCCGCAGCCCGGAATAAGGTGGGGTCAGTTCGAGGTGGTCCCGCCAGGTGGTAGGATCACGAGGGTGCAAGGCCCAAGTTTAGGTAACTATTGTACGAGTTCGTGGATGCGTTCGACCAGAATCGAATCGGGAAGGCCGGGAATGGCCTTAGAGGAAATTGAAGCTAGTGAGATGACCAAGTTTGGAGGTAGTGACTCCAAAGTTTTGGAAACTGAAGCGATGACTGAAGTGTGGAACATATACTATAGAGAGTTCGGGTGTACAAGAAGGGTACGACGAGTAAGAAAGGAAGTGAACATGTGTTAAGATGACGGAAGTGATCATTTCTCTTGTGAGGTGAAGATGCGAAGGGAGTATCCTTTAGACCATGGGTGGGAGCTTTTTGTGATGTTAGAGGTGATTCCTCGTTGGCTTGGATTTGAGTTTTGCGCGCATGTTATATTCTGGCCATTGGTGGCGTGATCAGTTTTGTAAGTGTAGTAGTGAAGACTATACCGGCACATGAGTGTTTGGAGACTTAGAAGGAACATTCGGGACGAATGTTTCTAAGGGGGGAAGAATGTTACACCCCGTAGTTCCAGGGTATGTATGTGAGGACGTACGTACGAAAATACGACAGTATTATTGGAAAGAAAGAAATGTGTGATTTTTCGACGGAAAAGTTTCCGGGTTTTGTGAGGAAAAAGGTTCGTTAATGGGAATTGGATTCCCAGATTTGGTATTCGGACTTTTTGGAATATTTAAGAATTATGGAATTATATTTCCGGAATTGGTCACGTGGGGCCCAAGGGAGAATTTACGGTTTTGTGAGGCCCACTTTATTTTCGGATTTTTGGCATTACGGATTTTTTCGAGAGATGAAATATTTTGGACCAATAGGAGGGCGACATGTGTCACCCTTAGGTGGCACATGTTGGACGAATTGGTGGACAAAGATTGCACGTTTTGGGCATTTGAAAGGAGTAAAACATTTGGTCCAAGTCTTGCAGTTCTTTTGTGTAGTAGATAGATAAGTGGGACCCACACACACATGGCCAAATCTAGACCACACACTTGCTTTGATCTTGGCCATTGATTGTCCTATAAATACCCCCTTAATGCAAGACTTCTTCTTCCACACTTAAGAGTTTCCAAGTCTTGAAATACTCTCTCCCCTCTCCTTGTTTTCTCGTCAATTAGCCCTCTCCCTTAACCAAACCTTGTCCCAAACTTCTTAAACTCTTAAGTGTTCCTCCTTAGTGTATTAGGAAGATTATTATCCAAAAGTTAGAAAAGATTTCACACCCCTAGCCTAAGAACCTCCCCTTGGCCGAAACTAGCCACATTTAAAGCCTAAGTGTTCTTCACTTTTTGGAGTTAAAGTGTTAAGAGAAGTTGTTTAGAAACTTCTAAGGGTTGCTTGGAGCGGGTTGGAGCGTAAGGAATTGGAGCTAAACGTTGCTCAGGATCGACTTAAAAACATGGATAATTTTGGGCTTGTCGAGGTAATGATCTATGTCCCCCTATTGTAATTGGATATTACATATTGTAGTAATTTAGAACTGAGTATAAGATATTTTGGAAGGATGTTTATAAAAGAACTGAATTGTATTTACATTTGGACTGTATTTACAGTAGACTTATGTAGTATTATTATGAGGCAGAATTGCACACGTCTGGTTAGACGTGTAATCCCCTTGGAGTTGTTGGCTTGGTAACAAGCCTTAGTAGGGGAGGTTATTTATGTGATTGCGGGGGGGAGGTGCTGCCGAATTTTCCGTAGAATAAGGAACTATTTACTTAGAATATGCTACGAAGAGAACTAGAGGTTGATAGATATATTGTGGTTATTATAGGTGGATTTTCTACGCGCGGCATACTCGACTTGGCTTGTGGATTAAGCCGAAGAGGTATGTGATTCTTCCTATACTCTTGAGCATGATTTGTTGTAAACTATATAGTGTAGACGCATTTGAGTGTGAAATGAATTTGGTTTTTTTAAAACATAAAGTGTTATAATAGCTTTATGAGAAGTTAGTTATAACGACTTTATGAAGTTAAAATAAGAGACTTTACTTATAAACGGATTGATTTTGGAAAAGGAGAAGTAACTTGATTTAAGTATGGGTTACTTGTTTTGAAAAGAGTAATTTACGGGGTTTTAAAAGTATACTTGATATTGTCTTAAAACTATAAAGCACTTGGTTTAAAAAAGTATAGAGTACTTGATTTTAAAAGTCTTGTAAGGATTTTCTGAAAGGTGTAGTAATTTGGTTTGAAAAGAAAATGGGTTTGATACTACGAGTGATAGTATCGTATGGCTTTTTACGTAAAAAGAGGTCTTTTTGAAAGAATGAAAGTATGTAGTATTTTGGGGTTGAAACCCGGATTGTTGACATAAAATAAAAGTACCTTAAACTTGCCTATGCTTGTGGTGATAACTTTGTTGTGGTGCAAGTGTTTGATTTTGTGCTACCGTGTCTCTCGGTGGAGGGCCGGCTATTTGATTGATTGTTGGACATACTGACGCGTTGGATGGTCCACGGGTATGCGTCCACTTGAGTATTATCTGGTTATTTCTTTTGGACATACTGACACGATGGGTGGCCCACGAGTATGCGTCCACTTTGAGTATTATCTTGTTATTTCCTTTGGACATACTGACACGATGGGTGGCCCACGGGTATGCGTCCAGTAGGATGGTTTCATGGCCATGCTTATACCGAGGTAAGATGCCGGGGCATGCGGTCATTGTGAGGGGTTAAATCCCCGGGTTATGTTATTAGTCCATGGACCGCTAATCCATGAAGCTTGCCGCGATTTAACAATCACGGGCTTGATTTGTACATGGTTACAGCACACTTTACATACTTGTCCCGGTCATTTCTCGTATCGAAGGCTCGTAGATAGCTTAAGATACTTGCCACGGTCATATCTCGTGAGACGGTAGGCTCGCACGCTAGCTTAAGATACTTGCTCGGCCAGTTGCGTGGCTGGTTTGGATCTGGTAGTGGGCTTCCGTACGTGGCCCGTGAAGTTTTATGACTAGCATTCGGATCTGGTAGTTGGCTACTCTACTTGGCCCGATCGGTTTAATGATGCAGGCAGGATCTAGTGTTCAGTTCACATATGGGTGTTGTTTTACATCATGTATCACGGCATGAGAATAGGTTCCACGGCATGATTGATATTATGGGCATGAGACCCATAGTTATGTGTGAGTGATTATTTTGAGGATACGCGCCCTCACTTGACATAATCACTTTATTGCGAAATGATTTTATAAAATGATGAAATGTGATTTCATTACGATTTTCAGTTTCACATACTTGGTACTTGTTGTATCGACCTCCTTCGGGCCGCGTTCATGCCGCAGTGTAGGTACACCGATTGTTGATCCTCGCTCATAGAATCGCGATTCGTTGTTTGGGAAGCTCCGCTTTCTCCGAGGCTTATCTTTTGTATAGTCCCTCACCTGTAGGTACTTGTACATTCGTGGTATGGCGGGCCCCGTCCCGTCCATAGTTGTTGTTACATTCTTAGAGGTTTGTAAATCTTGTTGTATAGTTGGGATGTAATCGCTCACTCTTGATATATATATACGCCGAAAGGCAATCTTTTCGTTAAACTGCTTTCTCATTTCATATTGTTTCTTGTCTTGTTTTTATATTCCGCTGGTTACTCTGATGTATGTCTACTTAGGTGCCCGGGTAAGGCACTAGTCACGGGCCCGGGATCGGGTCGTGACATATGTAACTACATTGGCCTTCCGTGGGTGGTACAGGATATCGACATCATAATCCTTAAGTAGCTCTAACCACCATCTCTGCCGCAAGTTCAGCTCCCTCTAGCTGAAGATATACTGGAGACTCTTGTGGTCTGTGTAAATATCCACATGAACTCTATATTAATAATTTCTCCAGATCTTCAAGACATGAATCACTGCTGCCAACTCTAAGTCATGGGTGGGGTAATTCTTCTCATGCTTCCTAAGATGTCGAGATGCGTAAGCTATAACTTTACCGTGCTGCATCAGCACGCACCCGAGCCCGACACCCGACGCATCACAATAAACCACATATCCATCTAAACCCTCTGGAAGAGTAAGAATTGGGGCGGTTGTCAATTTATCCTTCAGCAACTGGAAGCTCTCCTCACAAGCATCCGTCCACCGGAATATAGCTGCTTTCTAAGTCAGCCTAGTCAAAGGTGCTGAGATGGAAGCAAATTTCTCCATAAATCTCCGATAATAACCCGCAAGGCCCAAAAAGCTGCGCACCTCCGTCGGTGTAGTGGGTCTAGGCCAAGTCTTGACCACCTCAATCTTTGCTGTATCAACCCGAATACCATCGGCCCCGATAACATGACCTAAGAAAGCCACTGAAGCCAACCAAAACTCGCATTTCGAGAACTTGGCATACAACTGTCGGTCCCGGAGGACTCCCAATACCGTCCTTAAATGATTCGCATGGTCCTGTTTTGTGCGCGAATAAACCAGGATATCATCAATGAATACTATAACGAATATATCCAAGAATGGCTTGAACACCCAGTTTATCAAATCCATGAATATTGTTGGGGCGTTGGTCAACCCGAAAGACATCACCCTGAACTCATAGTGCACATACCGTGTCCTGAATGCAGTCTTTGGGATATCTGCCTGATGATAACTAGACCGCAGGTCTATCTTGGAGAAACACCTCACACCCTGCAACTGGTCAAACAAATCATCAATCCTGGGAAGGGGGTATCTGTTCTTGATAGTTACCTTATTCAGCTGCCTGTAATCAACACACATATGCAGCGTCCCATCCTTCTTCTTTACAAATAAAACCGGCGCTCCCCAGAGAGAAATACTAGGCCTGATAAAGCCTTTTTTCAGCAAATACTTCAGCTGGTCTTTCAACTCCCTCAACTCAGCAGATGCCATCCTGTAGGTGGAATAGATATAGGTCGAGTGTCCGCGATGTATCAATGCAAACTCAATCTCCTCTCGGGAGGGATACCCGGATATCGTGGGAATACGCCCAAAACTCTCTAACAACCGAATCGATCAAGGTCCGTATCTCGCCTCGATCAAGACCCGAACCATATGGTAGATATACCCCTTCCGCACCATCTTCCTAGCCTTGAGGTAAGAAATAAACCTACCTTCTACGACGCAAAGATTCCCTTCCACTGATAACCGGCTCAGAAACCGAACTGCACTCTCTCTCTACCACATTGGCATAGCAAGACGCTAGTCAATCCATACCCATAATCACATCAAAGTCCGTCATATACAACTCTATCAAGTCAGCTAGGGTCTGACGACTGTTTATAGTTACTGGGCAAGCCTTATATACCCGCTCAGCTAGCACCGAATCATCTACTAGCGTAGCCACCTCAAAAGGTGTTATGGACTCGGGCTCTATCCCTATTCTACCAGCAATATGAGGAGATATATAGGACAAGGTAGAACCTGGATCTATCAAAGCATATACATCACAACATGAAACCAACAATGTACTGATTTACATCGTGACGCCTCGTCCCGACGGCCGACATAGCATAAATGCGATTCGAGGACCGCCTGAATCGACCCCACCACGACTTCGCCGCTCGCTGGTGAACACTCGCTCCGGCGCATAACCACCGAAGACGAAGATCCAGAAATTGACCCTGTCGGCTGAACCATAACACTCCCGCCGCCTGACGACAATCTCTTCAAATGGCCTCGCTGCCACAAGAGTAACAAGCTCCGGCCATACGGCACTCGCCGGTGAGACCCACCGCATCGAACGCACCGAGATGTGGTGGTCTCGATTGACGGTTTTACGCCTCCTGAAGTCCCAACCGATCAACACTCGCCAGAAATCCGGAAGGGCACTGCATGCGGCTGAAATGTGGATCTAGTCTGGCGAGGTTGTCGCCTCAAAATCGCCCAGAGACCTGCATCGGCTATCACGGCCCGACCAAGCTCGCGATCGTGCCCTACCCAGGCACCCTTACAGTATACATCGAGATAATCGTGAACATTCATGAAACTTATAAAATAAAACAACAGAAGTAAAACAATAGGTTAGCCGATAGGGCTACCTTCCTGGACATATATATATACAACCGAAGCAGTTGCCTACTTTCCTTTACAAACTGACCCACAATATGTGACTACAGACCTCTAAGAGTTTTAACATAACAACAGGCGTGGACAGTGGCCGCCATACCCCTGAATATACATGATCTACAACCTCAGGGGAAACCGTACCAAGAGATAAGCCTCCGGAGCAAATGGAACTTTTTCCCAAAAACTGAACCGAGATCCTAAGAGCAAGGATCACCAAACTTTGTACCTAAAACCGGCGGACATGAACGCAGCCCCCCGAAGGTGGTCAGTACAACAGGTACCGAATATGGAACGGAAGTAAGGTACAACAATTAAAACATATCTGTATAAAAGCATGACAGAGGTAAGTGTACAAAAAAAGGTAAATACCTGAACCTACCATGTCATTACCATCTCGTGAACTTAATCGTACCTTATTATCTTTTCCCGTTTTTCAATAAAGGTATAGTCACTTTCTTACGTACATACTTAGGAAAATCATCAAGTTCATTACCATATCACTTCCTTACCTTACATAACATAATCCGACCGTTTATGGAGGGACGACTATACTACCCGGCCCAATCTGGGACGCGATAAAGTCACATAGTCTGCCCATAAAGGTATACTGCCCGGCCCATTCCTGGGACGCGGTAAAGTCACGTAGTCTGCCCATAAAGGTATACTTCCCGGCCCAATCTGGGACGCGGTAAAGTCATGTAGTCTGCCCATAAAGGTATACTGCCCGCCACTGAACGCGTAAGGTCATATAGTCCGCCCATAAAGGTATCTTGCCCGCCCAACTGGGACGCGTAAAGTCATGTAGTCCGCCCATAAAGGTATCGCCCGCCCAACTGGGAGGCGTTAAGGTCATATAGTTTGCCCATAAAGGTATACTGCCCGCCCAATGGGACGCGGTAAAGTCGTAGTTCGCCCATAAAGGTATACCGCCTACCAATCCCGACGCGTAAGGTAACATAGTTCGCCATAAAGGTATCGCCCGCCCAATCTGGGACTCGGTAAGGTCACGAGTCCGCCCATAAAGGTATACCGCCCGCCCAACTGGGACGCCAGAAAGTCATATAGTCTCCGAATTTAACCCAACGTACTACGCACTCTACTCCTTTAGAATGACTCTTTTCAAATGAAACTTCCAAGATACTAATAGCAGAGTATCAAGTCATACATACTTTTCAAGACCAGTCACAATACCTTTTAGAAATACATTTACCGGCTTCTAAATCAAGTGACTTCTTTCTTAAAAAATCTTAAGCAATTGGTACCTTTGAAACAATTTGCCCTTCTTTATTTCAAGTCATTCTTTGTTTATAATTGTCACGACCCGTTCCGGGGCCCGTGACTGGTGCCTTACCCGGGCACCCCAGTAGTCATACATCAGAGTAATCAGCGGAATATAAAACAACCAAGACATGAAACAGTAAAAATTGAGACACAGTTATCTGAAGAAAGTTGCCTTTCGGCATATATATAAATAAATACCCAAAAACGAACAGTTATATCCCAACCTTACAACAGGTCTACAGACCTCTAAGAGTTTAAAACAACAATGGCGGACAGTGGCCCCGCCATACCTGAATACAAATATCTACAACGACAGGACTATACTAAAATGTTAAGCTCCGAGAAACGGAGCTTTACCAACGCTCAAACGGTGATCCTAAGAACGGGATCAGCGGTAGGAGTACCTTACCGCTGATGAACGCAGCCCAAGGAGGTCGACAACAGTACCAAGTATGTGGCGAAAATAAATGCCGTGAATGAAATCATAGTAGTCTATATAAAGCGAGACATGTATGATAACCAAACTACGCTTCACAATAATAGCCATGTCAAGTCGTGGACTCATGCCTCAAAGTCATCACAATAGAACCGCACGGTAAATGCGAAGGCATAGCCGACTACTAAAACCTACGCACCAACAAGGTCATAATCAGATCATGAGATCTGTCTAGGCATCACATGATCAAAGCCGCCACTCGCCTGCAGATCTAATGCGCATCTAGTCCTCGAACTTCCCGCTCCGCATAGGCCAATCGGATAGGCCCGCATGAGGTATAACCTCGCATCGAGGGTAGCTACTCCCGGCAGCTGCCCCGACTCAAGGCCCGCATGGCCACAAGGACCGCGTGACCACAAGGGCCGCATACTAACTCGAGCTCCCGTAGCTCCAAGATAGGCCATCTGCACTGCATAAGGTATTCTCGAATCATAGTCCATCGACCGCCGAGTCTACCCCGCATCGGAGGGCGAACCCCTAATCACGAGTGATATAATATCAACATGACGGTTTATCAATAAACAACCTAAGCACAATAAAGGAAAACCCTTCTACACAATCATCACAAGATACTAACTCACGTAGCATCCTAACATGTTTACTTTATCAAGTCGACAAGAAAGTATTACAAGACTATCACAAATCAATACAATCAAGTTTATTCACACAAGGTACTTTCTACATTATGCTAACAAGTTCGGTTTTTAGCCCCAAAGTACTTCATGTATTACTCTTTAAAAGATCCGCTTCTTTCACAAAAGTCACACAATACAGTAGTATAAAAATAGAGTAATTATCTTTTGAAGTAAATCAAGTAACAACATTCTTTTCCTAACGTTCAAGTTTGCCTAATTTCAATTACTCAAGTCTCTCATCTTCGAAAGGTTTCGTAGTTCATAGTTTTAATCCTTTAAAACAATTTGAGAAACATATACCTTATGCGTGAGTAGGTTATTATTGTTCATAACAATCTTATTACAGCAGCCATGATCTAGGAAATATAATATCATTTTGTCTTATCTTAGATCCTATGCAGATGGAAGTTTCTACTGGTTTTAATACATTATTAGTCAAAACATTTTCTCTTTATTAGCGCTGCTGTGGTTTGTTCGACATTCATTCTGATTTCCGAAATCAGTAAAACATTATTCCTTTTTATCACTCTTAAGCCGTTATACCTAACTTCCCATAAAGCTAGTATAACTCTTAAGCTTTTAAAACCAAGTGTTACTCTTCTTTCAAAAAGGTTTCTTAATTCTTTTGAACTACTTCAGATTCTTTTTATTCGGGCTTAAGTCAGAAGACATTGCCGTAATTATTATTCAGGCTTAAGTCCGAAGACATTGCCGTAGTTATTATTCAGGCTTAAGTCCGAAGACATTGCCGTAGTTATTATTCAGTTAACACACGTACGTCTACCGTACTATATACATATTCTTTAAAATATCATGCTCAAGAGGATAGGAAGAATCACATACCTTCTCGGCGAAAAGCACCTGCCAAGTTGAATATGTCGCGCAGAGTATCGACCTACATCACCAAATACGCCTATCAACGCTCAGATCAGATCGAATAAAGCTCTAAACAGAGGGTTCACTATTCTATGGACAATTGGGCAGCACTTCCCTACCCGGTGAGCTACTCAAGTCTACTGTGAAACAGTCCTATGCAAGTACAGTTCTATTATTCTTCTCTTAAGCCCTTCTACTGTGATAACAGTTCAATTCTATTCTGCAATATCCTTCTAAGTATTTAATACTTATTCCTATACTTCTAAAGATATAAATTCTAATTTACAAAAGGAGGGTAAGGTTATTTACCTCGGTAAGCCCAATAATATCCTAGATAAAAGTCGCGCCTGAGCAAGGTTTAGCTCCTAAGTTGTGCGCTCCGGTAGCTCCAAGAAAACCCTAGAAGTTCTTCACAACTTCTACTAAGGACTAAGGGGTTTGGGCTAGGTTAATTTGGGAATTATAACGATACTATAAGGCAACTTTTCTACCACGGGAGGGGGGGGTAGTGTTTCGGCTAGGCTAGCTTTAGAGGGGGTTGCTGGCCAGGGCTTCTCAAAGGGAGGGTGTGTTTGGACGAAAACATAAGAGGGAGAGGAGGGATTTGAGACTTAGAAAGATTGCTCAATTTAGGATGAAATAACTCTTCAACAAGGGGGTATTTATAGGTCAGGGATGGCCAACCAATGGCCAAGATGATGCCAAGTGCAAGGCAAGTGTAGGGTGAGGATTTAGGCAAGTGTCCTTGGCCAACTTGCACACAAAATATCCTACCAACTCCAAGACAAAATAAGCCTCCATTCGGCCCTAATACCGCCACAAGTCCACAAATGAGAGGGTGACAAGTGTCGCCTCTCGTTGGTCCAAAGTGTTACGCCTCTCGAAAAATCCTCAAAAATTAGAATTGACATCGCCGTAATTTAGCCTACGCGAGTTGTTAAAAACGTTTCGTCGAAAAACGACTCTAAACGGGTGTTGTGCACAAAGTGAAATCGCCCAAGCCAACTAGGGGTGACACGTGTCGCCTCCCTACACGCCCAAAATATTTCATCTTCCAAAATATCCACAATGGCCAAAAATCTCAAAACAAAGTGGGCCCACAAAATCGAATTTCTCATGGGTCCCAGTGACCATTTCCAAAATAAAATTCCAAAATTCTCTAATATTCCAAGAAGTCCGAATCAATCGGGAATCCAATTCCCATTAACGAACCTTTTCCTTCACAAAACCGAAACTTTTCCGTGGAAAAATCACCTCGCTCTTCCTTTCCAAGTTCAATGTCGATTCTCGCACGCACGCCCTGCATACATACCACGAAACTACGGGTATAACATTCTCCCTCTTAGAAACATTCGTCCCGAATGTTCCTTCTAATATCAAAACAAGCGGCGCCAAGATAGTCCTCACCGCCATACTTACTTTAAACAACCATGCCACACTGCTACAACACAACAAGCGCACACTTATCTCCAAGTCCACGAGGAATCACCTCAAACACAAAAGAAACTCCTACTCGAGGTTTAAAAGATACTCCTTCGCACCTACTCTTAACAAACTAAACGATCATACCTATACCATACATGCTCGCTTCTTCCTTACTCGTCGTGATACCACTTTTGTCACTTTGCCGCGCCTTGCCGACGACCCAACAAATGGTACCGGCTGCTGCGATCCTCGAGGCATGCCCTTCTTACCGGATGTGCCATACGGAGAGCCACGGTCGTTTGTTTCCGTGGTAGAGGCTCGCCTTTATACGCTTCGGCCGAACATAACAATAAAGACCGGACGCATCGCCTCCCACCGACTACGCCGCTAATAACCTCTTCTGGATAAGCTCCACCCTATCCACGCCCTGCTGAACAAGTACGAACCAACTATATGCACCTTGCTTACATCGAATCAATCGATCGGAAATCTTAAACTAGTGCTAATAAAAAGGCTCCAAACGGCGACACCCGAATACTGAAATGGTAGCTATATAATTCATACTCAACAAGAGGTGAAGAGTCCCATGACTAATCCGAAATCCAACCACTTGCCCGAGGGTGAATGCGACACTGAGATTCTCCTGAGTTACTAACCTTGCCTGGTAACTCTTCTAGAAAGAAACAGCCGTAACTTGGACTCCTCCGATGCCATAAGGTGCGTAGGCACCCGTCGCAGCCTTTACAACCTTCGAAAGAATCATCTCGCAACTTACTACCGAGTACACGGTTTTGACTAAAAGATAAGACGGTGACCTCATCGCCCGACCATCGATCGAACGTCCGCCACGAACTCGCATAATGGTTGACTAAACCTGGGCCTAACACCCTCGTGATCCTGACAAAAAAACGGGACCACCACAAACTGACCCCATGCTAACCGAAAACAATACTTAATATAATCGCATTTTACTACACATATAAATCTCTAAAGGGTTAAGGATATACCTGTATTTACGCGGCACTCCCCCAGGTCGTACTAATCAATCCCGCCCTCCTGGGCGCATAGCTGGGGAAGGTGATGAACTATCCACTGATCCCCAAGGCTGAGTCTCTACATCCCTGCCAACTCTGGTTGGACAATTTTTCGCAAAATGGCCCCGCCGCTTGCAAACATAACAAGGCGACGTGAAGCACGACACTCCCACGATGACATCGACCACAACGGCCACACCGAGATAGGGGTGGCCTCCTCTGGCTAACACTCCCTCCACTCTGAACCACTGCATCCACAACTGGTCTAATAGGCTGGGTCCTCTTACTTGCATCCTTCCTCATAGAACATTCCCTCGCCATATGGCCCTGACGGCCGCAATAAAAGCAAGCACCAATAAAAGACGCATTTCGATGACGCTTGCACCTTGTGAACACCGAGGAAAAATCGAACCTGTGGAGGACACTGCATCTGGAGGCGCGCGTTTAAATCACGAGGCGGTTCGCCTCGAGAGTTACCAAATGATCCCGCCAAGCGGGCCTCTTCTCACGATCTTGTTTAATGCCGATCTCTACCTCTCTCACCAGCGCACATAATCTCGAACGCAAGCCTTGGCTGCTTCTCGATCAAGAGCTACTTCCTCACAACCCTTCTTTAGATAAGCATCAATATCCTTGGTATACCGGCACATAGAATACTTCGCCGCCAAATCCTTGCTAGTAATGGCCGTCTCCTTCCAATCCATATTTTCGCTCCAAGTCGTGGAACAAGGTCCAGATGTCATGGCCGCAGATGGAATCGCCGCCGTACAAACTCGGCCGCTGGCGGCGCCTCGTACTCCCTCGCATGAAGTATCACCTCAGTGATGATTGGGCCTATGCCCTTCTAACTCTCGAACTCCACTCAGCCTCCTACGCGCCTTCCGGGCACGAGTTACGGCGCGGAGGCATCACTGGTAAAGGAAAGGAATACGTTAGAGGGGTCCAACTTATAACATATCTCTAAAGCACGATCTCAGAGTGAGAAAAATGGAAACCAATCCTAAATATCCTATAGCCTCCTGATTATTGGTGTGGTGCACAACACACCGATAATCAAGACTTCATCGATACGGTCTAGACACTTCCCGAGGATTAACCGCTTCGATACCACTTTTGTCACGACTGCCCGGCCCGCGGATCGTGCCTTACCTGCACCCCAGTAGTCATACATCGCAGTAATCGAATATAAAACAACCAAGATATGAAACAAGTAAAAATTGAGACACGATTATTCAAGAAAGTTGCCTTCTGGCATATATATAAATAAATACCCAAAACGAATAGCTTATATCGACCTTACAACAGTCTCTGCACTCTAAGAGTTTAAAACAACAATGGCGGGGCGGGGCCGCCATACCCCGAATACAAATATCTACAACGACAGGGACCATACTAAAATGTTAAGCTTCCGAGAAGCGGAGCTTTACTAACGTCAAACGGTGATCCTAAGAACGGATCAGCGGAGAGTACCTTTACCTGCGCATGAACGCAGCCCAAGGAGGTCGATAACAGTACCAAGTATGTGAACGAAAATAAATCTTGTGAATGAAATCATAGTAGTCTATATAAAGCAGAGACATGTATGATAACCAAACTACAGTTCACAATAATAAGCAGTCATGTCAAGTCAGGGACTCATGCCCTCAAAGTCATCACAATAGAACCGTACGGGGTAAGTACGAAGGCATAGCCGACTACTAAAAACCCACAGTACCAACAAGGTCATAACTGTATCATGAGATCTGTCTGCAGGCGTCACATGATCAAAGCCGCCACTCGCCCGCAGATCTAATGTGCGATCTAGTCACGAACTTCCCGCAGCTCCGCATAGGCCAATCAGATAGGCCCGCATGAGGTATAACCCCGCATCGAGGGTAGCTACTCCCCGGCAGCGTCCTGGACTCGCGTCCGCATGGCCACAAGGACCGCATGACCACAAGGGCCGCATACTAACCTGGAGCTCCCGTAGCTCCGCATAGGCCATACAGACCTGCATAAGGTATTCTCGAATCATAGGTCCATCGACCCGCCTGAGTCTACCCCGCATCGGAGGGCAGCTTAACCCCCGGAATCATGAGTGATATAATATCAACATGACAGTTTTATCAATAAACAACCTAAGCACAATAAGGGAAAACCCTTCTACACAATCATCACAAGATACTAACTCACGTAGCATCCTAACATGTTTACTTTATCAAGTCAGCAAGAAAGTATTACAAGACTATCACAAATCAATACAATCAAGTTTATTCACACAAGGTACTTTCTACATTATGCTAACAAGTTCGGGTTTTTAGCCCCAAAGTACTTCATGTATTACTCTTTTAAAAGATCCGTTTCTTTCACAAAAGTCACACAATACCCGTAGTATAAAAATAGAGTAATTATCTTTTGAAGTAAATCAAGTAACAACATTCTTTTCCTAACGTTCAAGTTTGCCTAATTTCAATTACTCAAGTCTCTCATCTTCGAAAGGTTTCGTAGTTCATAGTTTTAATCCTTTAAAACAATTTGAGAAACATATACCTTATGCGTGAGTAGGTTATTATTGTTCATAACAATCTTATTACAGCAGCCATGATCTAGGAAATATAATATCATTTTGTCTCATCTTAGATCCTATGCAGATGGAAGTTTCTACTGGTTTTAATACATTATTAGTCAAAACATTTTCTCTTTATTAGCGCTGCTGTGGTTTGTTCGACATTCATTCTGATTTCCGAAATCAGTAAAACATTATTCCTTTTTATCACTCTTAAGCCGTTATACCTAACTTCCCATAAAGCTAGTATAACTCTTAAGCTTTTAAAACCAAGTGTTACTCTTCTTTCAAAAAGGTTTCTTAATTCTTTTGAACTACTTCAGATTCTTTTTATTCGGGCTTAAGTCAGAAGACATTGCCGTAATTATTATTCAGGCTTAAGTCCGAAGACATTGCCGTAGTTATTATTCAGTTAAGTCCAAGACATTGCCGTAGAGTTATTATTCAGTTAACACACGTACGTCTACCGTACTATATACATATTCTTTAAAATATCATGCTCAAGAGGATAGGAAGAATCACATACCTTCTCGGCGAAAAGCACCTGCCAAGTTGAATATGTCGCGCGCAGAGTATCGACCTACATCACCAAATCGCCTATCAACGTCTGATCAGATCGAATAAAGCTCTAAACAGAGGGTTCACTATTCTATGGACAATTGGCGACTTCCCTACCCTGAGCTACTCAAGTTCTTGTGAAACAGTCCCATGCAAATCTGATTCTATTATTCTTCTCTTAAGCCCTTCTCGTGATATGATAGCTCAATTCTATTCTGCAATATCCTTCTAAGTATTTAATACTTATTCCTATACTTCTACAGTATATAAATTCTAATTTACAAAAGGAGGGTAAGGTTATTTACCTCGGTAAGCCCAATAATATCCTAGATAAAAGTCGCGCCTGAGCAAGGTTTAGCTCCTAAGTTGTGCGCTCCGGTAGCTCCAAGAAAACCCTAGAAGTTCTTCACAACTTCTACTAAGGACTAAGGGTTTGGGCTAGGTAATTGGGCATTATAACGATACTAGAAGGCAACTTTTCTACCAGGGAGGGGTAGTGTTTCGGCTAGGCTAGCTTTAGAGGGGGTTGCTCTGCCAGGGCTTCTCAAAGGGGAGGGTGTGTTTGGACGAAAACATAAGAGGGAGAGGGAGGCATTAGAGACTTAGACAGAGTGCTCAATTTAGGATGAAATAACTCTTCAACAAGGGGGGTATTTATAGGTCAAGGGATGGCCAACCAATGGCCAAGATGATGCCAAGTGCAAGGCAAGTGTAGGGTGAGGATTTAGGCAAGTGTCCTTGGCCAACTTGCACACAAAATATCCTACCAACTCCAAGACAAAATAAGCCTCTCCATTCGGCCCTAATACCGCCACAAGTCCACAAATGAGAGGGTGACAAGTGTCGCCCTCTCGTTGGTCCAAAGTGTTACGTCTCTCGGAAAAATCCGCAAAAATTAGAAATGACATAGCCGGAATTTATCCTACGCGAGTCAGAAACGCGTTTAAAAACGACTCTAATCAAGGGTGTTGTGCAAAGTGTGAAATCGGCCAAGCCAACTAGGGGGGGGGGGTGACACGTGTCGCCTCCCTACACGTCCAAAATATTTCATCTTCCGAAAATATCCACAATGGCCAAAAATCTCGAAAACAAAGTGGGCCCCACAAAATCGTAAATTTCCCCCGCGGGTCCCACGTGACCATTTCCGAAAATAAAATTCCAAAATTCTCTAATATTCCAAGAAGTCCGAATACCGAATCGGGGAATCCAATTCCCATTAACGAACCTTTTTCCTTCACAAAAACCGGAAACTTTTCCGTGGAAAAATCACCTCGTTCTTCCTTTCCAAGTTCAATGTCGTATTCTCGTACGTACGTCCTTGCATACATACCCTGAAACTACGGGGTATAACAATAATACTGAAGCAAACCATTCTTTTAATCTTCCATAAAGTTGTTATAACCAACTTCCCATAAAGCCGTTATAACTCTTTATGTCTTAGACAAATTCATTCATTTTATAACCAAGAGACTTATATTTTCAAATCGAATTACATAGCTTTCAAAATATTTCAAGTCTCTTAACTTTTAAGAAAAACAAGTTTCTTAACTTTAGAAAATCAATTCTTTCCAAATCAAGTATTCTATACTTGTAAACCAATTCATTTCTTCCTTTATGAATCAAGTCCCATAACTTGAAAAATAAAGTCTCTTAACATTTTAAGAATTTGAGATTCATAGTCTTACAACTTCATACGTAAACTCTTTTAAATTAAGTAACATATACCTTGGTGCGTTGTGAATAAGTTATACTTATTTATAACGATCTTATTCAAGTAGCCATGATCTAGAAAATGTAATACAATTTTGTCTTATCTTAGTTTCTATGCAGATGGAGAATTCTGCTCATTTTAATATAATCAATTGTCATTACATTTTCCGTCAATAACGCTGCAATGGCTTGCTCGATACTTATTCTCATTTGTGCCATAAAATTAGCCAAGTCAACTTGGCTCCAAATACCTCCTAACGACTCTTACCAACATCCCCCATAAGACTTGGTAAGAACTTAGGATAACCTAGACATAACCTTTTACATAGAGTAAATCACATACATACCTCTTAACTTCTAAGAGTAGAAGGGAACATGAAATATTACTACATGTATATTCCATACATAGAATCATGCCAAAAGAAGGAAGAGGTTCACTTACCTCGCGACGATTATCGACAAGTAGCAAAATGCTCCAAAGTACTTCAACCTTGATAGCTATTCCATCCTTCAAGTAGAATACGCTATACTTAGTACTTCAACCTATAATGGCCATATCGTCCATTAACTTCTTACTTCAAACGTAGAATATTCTAGGTGTTAAGTCACTAAATTCTACGGAAAATCGGACAACACTTCCTTTGTTTCTACATACTTTGCCACCTTTTTCAAGGCCGAATTCAATAACCAAACACGCCACATTTAAGGCCCAACAATGCAATTAACAATAGGGGATTACACGCCTACTATACGTGTAAAATTCCGCCCCACAATTGATATAAAACTAATACAACAACAAGTGTAAATCCGGCAATCTTGGGATACAACAACACCAATTCTTATCCAATTTCCTTTTCAATCCAAGTTGTTAGCATGACAAGATATCAAGTCGCAATCGATTATAACTACTATAATCTTCAAGTAAGTAACACGCGGCGATTACGAATACGACCAAATTGTAATCCAACTTCAAATGGCTAATATGTCATTTCGGATTTTAGGCTACAACAATCCATAACACTTATAAAACTTCAACACATATACTTCATGCTAGTAAAATGTAAGGCTAACAACAATATAAAATCTTGTAACACTTAAGAGACAAGATTATTACCTCGACGATTCTTAGTCCAACTTCAAATCCAAAGTCACTCCTTAGCACTTATAGCCTCTTCCGACACTTCAATCCACCACTGAGACCCTTAGAATATCACAAACCACTTCCTTAAATCTTCCAATCAAAACCTAGAAAAACAACTAGGTTTTCACCTTGACTAATACGCGCTAATTTTCCGGGATTTTTATATTGAGATACCCTTACAATACACTTAGGAACCTTGGTTTAAAGTGGGGAGATTATTGGACAACAAACAAATTTTTTTCTCTTTTTCTTGTAGTGAACCCGTGAGCTTCACAATAGCAAGAACTAGTTTCTTGAAAATTTTGCTAAGTGTGGGAGCTTGTCTTGCTAGTAGTGTTACTATATAGAAACATGGAGGGTCAAGATTAAAACAAATGTGTGGTTTGGATGCACCTCTTTTAAATATCAAGCTAAGTGGTCCCATTGACCAAGTCAATATTATCAAGCTCACTACTTGCAAGACTTGGTCTTCTAAACAATGGTCAAATGACCCTTTTGCCCATGTAATTTTCGTCCAAGACATCATAAGGGGGTGACACGTGTCGCCCTCCCATTCGTCACAATATTACGTTTTCCGAAAATTCCATAATTCCGATAAATTTTTACAAGTCTCAAATGTAAACATTTTTGAGTTCTTACGTACGTTCTTAACACATGTCCTGTAAATACGGGGTGTAACATTCTTCCCCCCTTAGAAACATTCGTCCCCGAATGTTCTTTCGGAGTCAAACTTATAATTAGCGACATAGTTTCCTTTTACCACCCCGACATACCAATAATGCCACACATGGCCCTAATACCTTGCACACGCATATCCGTCCATCATAAGCCCAAAAGAGATTATCTTTCGTACTTCCAACCTTACAGCGTATACATAGTCTCAATATAATCTGTTCATGACACTTAAACATATAACAACTTTATCATGCATACAAGTCTTTAAAGGGTCAAAGACATACCTGAAATCATATAGGTGGTTCAAAGGACCGCTAAAACTGGAAACTTCCACCACGACCTCTGCCACGGCCTGTCGGTGCATGAACATCCTGCCTAGCTATTGAAGGCGAGAACCATCGATCCAAGATGGCTGTCCCACCAGACCTCTATAAGGACACTCTCTTAACATATGGCCTAGGCGACCAAGCAAAACAAGCACCCGATCTGCGCGACATACCCCGAATGGAACCTACCACACCGGGCGTTGAGGCAAAAGTGGCCTCATCGACCTGGAACCCCATCTTCCGAGACCACGAAACTCTAGAGACTGACCGCCCTGCATTCCGGGGTTGTAAAACCCCAGCCGAAAAGCGTGGAGGAGCACTCGGTCTGGCTGCAATGTGAACTAGTCTGCTGAGGTTGTCCGCCTTGAAATTGCCACGAGACCTGCTGTCACGCCTCTTGGGTGGCACGAGTCAATCGATCCTCTCTCTCTATCCTATTTCCTGCGCATCGCTGCGTCTGGCAATATCCATACAGGTGAAGGGCCACCCCAAGCATGCGGAATCATATGACGGTCTAGCCCGTCACATAACGATGAACTCTATCCGCCATATCGGCTACAATAGTATCGCGTACGGCCAACGAGTCAAACTCGGGTTGTACTCACGATGGTCCTCTCATTACGCCTCAATGACAAGAACCTATCAACACATGCTCCTCATTTCGGAGGCAAAAGTGATCAAGAAAGGCCTCGTGAACTCATCCCAAAGCGCTGACGAGCACCCACACCTCTCGGCTCCCAAGACTCAAACGGTTCAACGCAATATCGCATGTCGATAAGAAGCTAACACAACGGACTACGTCTCAGAGGCCCTAAGTGTCACGAGCCGACATCGGGCGCGATTGTGCCTTACCGGGCACCCTGGTGATCTGACATCGAGAAAATCGCGGAAATAAAAACATACAGATATGAAACAAGATAAAAGAAAATAGGCTAACCAAAGCGGTTGCCTTTTTGCATATATCTGAAATTTGAATAGTTACATCCTTTACAACCACGCCACAGCGATGCTACGAGACCTCTAAGAGTGTAACAACAACTATGACGGACAGGCCCGCAATACCACGAATGTACAGAACCTACAACTCGAGGAAACATACCAAAAGATAAGCCTCGAGAAGCGGAGCTTCCTAATCTGACTGTGATCCATGAGCGAGGATCAACAACCGATGTACCTCTACCTGCGGCATGAACGCAGCCCCCCGAAGGAGGTCAGTACAACAGGTACCAAGTATGTGAAACTGAAAATACTGTAAATGAAATCATAGTAGTCTATATAAAACAAGAGACATATATGATAACCAAACTACAGTACATAATATGTAGCGATCGCGTCAGTCGGGGACTCGCGCCTCAAAGTCATAACTCAAATATAACTATGGGTCTCATGCCCGCAACATCAATCATGCCCGTGGAATACCTTCCTCACTGCCGGCAGTCTACGATAACCACACCAAGGAGTACACATGAACACCAGGTCCCACCTATGTCATAAAAGCATGCGGGCAAATACGGCTAACTACGGATACCAAAGCTGCATCATCAAGACCGGCAAGTACGAAAGCCAACTACGGATACCAAAGTCGTACCAACAAATCTATATAACCATACCACGAAGGCGACCCGGGCAAGTACGAAGCCAACTACGGATACCACTGCGCCACGTGGTGGCGGGCAAGTACGAAACTAACTACGGATACGGCCGGAATCACGAGACCGTCACAAACCGAGCGGGCAAGTACGAAGGCTAACTACGGATACTGCCGAATCAGCACGACCTCGGGCAAGTACGAAACCAACTACGGATACCAAGCGAATCGGTAAAACCTCATGGAGAGCTAGTCCATGGAATAATAATCAAGCGTGCGTGGAATGCTCAGTCATTGCGATGCGTCGAAGTAAGATCATAACAAATCAGCGGCTCTCCATCGAGAGCGCGGTGGTATAGAAATACAATACTAGAACGACAAGGCTATCACACGCAATCATAGGCAAGTTACACACAACTCAAGGTACTTTCATTTTATGCCAAAGTCCAGGTTTTAACCCCAAAGTACTACATACGTTAAATTTTTAAAAGATCCATTTCTTTTACAAAGGTCACCATACGTATTATAAAAATAGAGTGACTAACATTTTAAGTAAACCAAAACAACTTCCATACTTTCTTTTAAACCAAATCAAGACAATACCATGCCTTCTTTTTAAACCAATCACTTCTCCTTTTAAAGTCAAAGTTACCATTTTTAAACCAATGATAAAACCATTCTTTTGTTTTCATAAAGTCGTATAACTAACTTCCCATAAAGTTGTTATACCCCTTTATGTTTTAAACCAAATTAGGACAAAACCATGTCTTTATTTTAAACCAAAACTCTACAATTCCTCAAGTCTCTTTTCTTTTTGAAATCAAGTTCCTTACTTTGGAAAATTTAAGAAAATTTATACTTGTTTATAATGATTCTTATTAAGCGACCATGATCTAGAAAATGTAATACAATTTTTGTCTTATCTTAGCTTCTATGCAGATGGAGGTTTCTCTGGTTTTAATAATAATTAATTAGTCAATACATTTTCCTTTATTAACGCTGCAGTGGTTTGTTCGATACTTATTCCCATTCCCGAAATCAATATAACGTTATTATTTTAAAACCAAGTACTCATTACTCACGAATGAGGTTTCACAACTTTCTACACAATTCAAGTTCTTCACATATCATATCAAGTCAAATATAAGTCAAGTCTTTTATCTTTTAAAATCAATAAACCCTTCTTTACTGCGTAAAGTCGTTATAACAAACTTCCCATAAAGCGTTATAAAACTTTATTTTTAAACCAACCAAATTCACTTAGCACATGCGTCTACGCACTACATAGTTCACAACAATCATGCTAGAAAAGATAGGAAGAGGTTCACATACCTCGCGAAATATTGACAAAAAGCAAAAAGCTCCAAATCTCAGTAACCCCGCTAGCCTTTTCCACCCTTGAAGCGAATACGCTAGTCTTAGAACTTCAACCTATAAAGGTCACAAAACGTCTATCAACCTCTAGATCTCTTCGTAGAATATTTCTAAGTCTGAGGCTCCTTATTCTACGGAAAATTCGACACCTCCCCCGCAGCCACATAAATCTCCTCGTCTAACAAGGCTGCTACCAAGCCAACAACTACGAGGGGTTACACGCCTAACAGGACGTGTTCAATTCTACTCCACAATAATACTACAAGTCTATGCATCTGAATACAACTATGTAAATACGGTTCAATTCTTATCCATATATTCTACATATAGTATACTCAACTATACACTACTACAACATGTAATTTCCAATTACAATAGGGGGATAAAGATCATTACCTCGATAAGCCCAAAATTATCCAAGTTTATAAGTCGATCATGAGCAACGTTTGGCTCCAAATCGTTACGCTCCAACCCGCTCCAATCGACCCTTAGAAGTTTTTAACCAACTCCTCTTAACACTTCATCTACGCTATGAAGCTTTTCGTAGGTTTTCGTTTTTCGACTATTGGAATAAAGTAGTATTTTAGCTCTTATGTTGGGATTTCTTTGGAATACCACAAGGGATTTAGGCTAAAGTATTTGGAATAACAATAATACTTGAAGAATTCTACTCAAGGTGGGGGGGTGTTTGGACGAGAACTCACTAAGGGAGGGAGGGGATTTTTTGCCTTGGAAACTTTCTAATGTGGATGAAATAAAGTCTTGCACACGGGGTATTTATAGGAAATTAATGGCCAAGATCTAGGCAAGTGGATGGTGAATATTGGAGTACATGTGTGTGGTAGTTGGCCAACCATTTATTCACCACAAAAATGGGACAAGTGGCCACCACAAAATGGGCCACTTGTCCGCTTAAACGTCCCACTTGTCTCTCTCGATTCGGCCAACATGGCCACAGGGTGACACGTGTCGCCCCTACTCGTCAAAATATTTCATCTTAGAAAATATCCGTAAAGCCAAAATCCGAAAATAAAGTGGGCCCCACAGCAGAATTTCTCCCGTGGGCCCACGTGACCAATTCGGAAAAAAATTCCATAATTCTTAAATATTCCAAAAGTCAGAATACCAAACTGGGAATCCAATTCCTTTAACGAACATTTTTCCTTTACAAAATCCGGAAAGTTTTCAGTGAAAAATCACGTCTTTCTTCCTTTCCAATTTAAATGTCGTATTCTCGAGCGTCGTCTTCTCATACATACCACGGAACTACGGGTGTAACATTCTTCCCCAGAAACATGCGTCGAATGTTCCTTCTAAGTCTCCAACACGCTTTGCGGCAGTATAGTCTTCACTACCGCGTTTACAAAACCAATCGTGCCACGATGGCCATAATATAACACACGCATGAAAACTCGAATCCAAGCCAACGATGAATCATCTCTAACGTCACAAAAGCTTCCACCCATGGTCTAAAGGATACTTTCTTCACCTCGTTACTTCACAAAATGATCACTTCTTCTCTTACTCGTACGTTCTCGTACACCGAACCCTTTCTAGTACCGCACCATACTCCGTCATCGCCGGTTCCAAAACATTGAGTCACTACCTCTAACTTGGTCATCTCACTAGCTTCACTTTCCTCTAAGGCCATTCCGGCCTTCACGATCCGATTCTGGTCGAACATATCCACGAACTCATCGATGGTTACCTAAACACGAGCCTAGCACCCTCGTGACCCTACCTCCTGGATGGACCACCTCGAGCTGACCCCACCTCATTCCGGGCTGCGGGTTGACCCGCGATCTGGCCTCAACCCGACCCGCTATCGCGCCAAACTCTTTTTCCCCAATTCGGAATAATCTTACTAATTCACGTCATGGAAGATACCACTCCCATCTTCAACTACCCATGGAATTATCACACAAAACTCCACGTACTATGCACTCCGACAAGGATTAACCGTAAAAGCTTTTACTCAAGACGGCCTTACATCTAAGGTCTCAAAATGCTCTCATCCCCAGACTTACCCTTTTCACTAACCAGGCTTCTAAATCATATTTTTAACACAAAGCTATCCGATCATAACACTTAACACATCACATAACATCAATACAAACTAGTCTCTAGAGGGTTAAGGATATACCTGAAAATCAAATAGGCGGTTCAAAGGACCGCTAGAACTGGGAACTTCCACCACGACTGCGCGCTGCGGGTATGAACATCCTGCCTCGCTATTGAAGGTGAAGAACCCACAACTGATCCCGTAGTCTGTGCTATCGCACTAGTGCCACCCCCGGTCGGACAGTTTCTCGCAAAATGGCCCTGCTGGCCGCATGTACAGCAAACTCCCATACTAGCACGACACTCCCCATGGATTTTACCGCAATGGCCACACCGAGGTAAGGGTGGCCTCATCCGCCAACACCACTACTCCAGAAAACTGAACCCTGGTGCCACGACACGCTCCTGAATACTCAGGCGTCACGAACGCTGGAGGACCACTCATCTTGGCGGAGGTGCATAACTAACTTTATTCTTTGGCGGTCCGCCTTGAAAGTTACCAAAGGACCTGCTATTTTGGCCTCTTACGCTGATCTCGGTCGTTCCGTCGACCCTCCGCCTCACATCAAGTGCGTAAGCTGCGTGCGGGCAATGTCCATGCAATTGAAGAAGAGCTACACGAGCAACTCGCTAGATAATCGTCAAGTCTGTGACATATCGGTGCACTCATCCTCCATGTACGCCACTAACGAGGGACATATCGCCAACGAGTCGACTCGCGTTGTACTCTGAACCAGACGCGCGTCACGCCTCAGCATCAAAAATCGCTCGCCCGAGCCCTCGCATCTGTGGAGGCAAGAAATGTGCAAGAAATGCCCCTGAGAACTCGTCCCATACAGTTGGAAGCGCATGCTCCCCCGGGGCAGTTCCCATGAATCAAACCCGATCATTGCGGATATCACGCGGCCGCGAACCCAATATCACCGACTCGCCTCGAGGCCTTGATCACTCTCGATCTGCTGAATGGCTTCCGGATAAACTCACGAGGTCATCCTCAGCTCTCGATCCATAGAACAACGTGGACTGCAACTTAAGAAGTCCCGAAGTCTCCAACTATCGGCCCTGGGGTGCACTACTGGTACCACCGGCTCCCGTCTGTCCTCAAGTCTCGCCATAAACATAACTAGTAACTGGGCCATCTCCTTGCAACCCATATCCTCTGGTCCTGACCGTGGGAATGGAGGCTCAGATATCGTGGCCTCAGTAGCTACTGCTGCTTCTCTAAACTCTGTTGGGGCTGGCGGTATCGTAGAATCCGCCGTCTGTAGCACTACCTCGGGTAAAAACTGGGCCTCTGCCCTGGTAACCCTCCGTGCTCTACTCGCAGCTCCCTCTGCTGCCTTGCCCTTCTGGGCTCTGGTTGCCTTGCGTGGAGGCATAACTGATATAAAAGAATACGTCAGAGGGAGTCCAACTTACAACACAGCTCTAAGGCACGATCTCAGAGTGAGAAGAATGGAAACCAATCCTAAATGTCCTGCGACCTCCGATTATAGATGTAGTGCGCGACACACCGATAATCAAGACTACTAGACACGGTGCAGAGACACTTTCCGAGGATTAACTACTCTGATACCACTTTTGTAATGACCCGACCTCGGGCTCGCGACTGGTGCCTTACCCCGGGCACCCTAGTGATACAACATCAGAGAAAATCAGCGGAAATAAAAACATACATATATGAAACAAGATAAAAGAAAATAGGCTAACCAAAACGGTTGCCTTTTTGCATATATACAGAAATTTGAGCGACATCCTTTACAACCACGCCCAACGATTACATGGACCTCAAGAGTGTAACAACAACTATGACGGGACGGGGCCCGCCATACCCGAATGTACAGAACCTACAACTCAGGAAACATACGAAAAGATAAGCCTCGGAGAAGCAGAGCTTCCTAATCGCTGTTGTGATCCTATGGCGAGGATCGACAACGATGTACCTCTGCCCGGCATGAGCGCGGCCCGAAGGAGGTCGATGCAACATGTACCAAGTATGTGAAATCGAAAATCGTAAATGAAATCATAGTAGTCTATATAAAACGAGACATATATGATAACCAAACTACGATTACATAATATATAGCGATCCGCGTCAGTCGGGGACTCGCGCGCCAAAGTCATCGCTCAAATATAACTATGGGTCTCATGCCCGCAACATCAATCATGCGTGGAATACCTTCCTCGCTGCGGCGGTCTCGATAACCACACGAAGGAGTACACATGAACACGAGTCCCACGCGGTCATAAAAATCGTCTGGGACAATGCGAAGGCTAACTACCGGATACAGCGCGTCGTCAATGGCCGGCAAATACGAAAGCCAACTACGGATACCAAAGCCGTACCAACAAATCTATATAACCATACCACGGGCGACGGCAGGCACGAAAGCCAACTACGGATACCACTGCGCCACGTAGTGGCGGGCAAATACGAACTAACTACGGATCTGGCCGGAATCACGAGACCGTCACAAACTGAGCAGGCAAGACTGAGCTAACTAGCGGATACCAAGCCGAATCAGCCACGACCTCGGCAAATGCGAGCCAACTACGGATACCAAGCCGAATCGGTAAACCTCGTGGAGAGCTAGTCCATGGAATAATAATCACGAAGCGTGCAGTGGAATGCTCGTCATCGCTTGATGCGTCCAAGTAAGATCATAACAAATCAGCCGGCCCTCCATCGAGAGACGCGGTAGTATAGAAATACAATACTAGCACGACAAGACTATCACACGCAAACATAGGCAAGTTACACACAACTCAAGGTACTTTCATTTTATGCCAAAGTCCAGGTTTTAACCCCAAAGTACTACGTACGTTAAATTCTTTTTAAAAGATCTATTTCTTTTACAAAGGTCACCCGATGCCCGTATTATAAAAATAGAGTGACTAACATTTTAAGTAAACCAAAACAACTTCCATACTTTCTTTTTAAACCAAATCAAGACAATACCATGCCTTCTTTTTAAACCAAATCACTTCTCCTTTTAAAGTCAAAGTTACCATTTTAAAACCAATGATAAAACCATTCTTTTGTTTTCATAAAGTCGTATAACTAACTTCCAATAAAGTACATTATACCCTTTATGTTTTAAACCAAATTAGGGCAAAACCATGTCTTTCTTTTAAACCAAAATCTTCAATTCCTCAAGTCTCTTTTCTTTTTGAAATCAAGTTCCTTACTTTGGAAAATTTAAGAAAATTTATACTTGTTTATAATGATTCTTATTAAAGCAGCCATGTTAGAAAATGTAATACAATTTTTGTCTTATCTTAGCTTCATGCGGATGGAGGTTTCTACTGGTTTTAATAATAATTAATTAGTCAATACATTTTCCTTTATTAACGCTGCAGTGGTTTGTTCGATACTTATTCACATTCCCGAAATCAATATAACGTTATTATTTTAAAACCAAGTACTCATTACTCACGAATGAGGTTTCACAACTTTCTACACAATTCAAGTTCTTCACATATCATATCAAGTCAAATATAAGTCAAGTCCTTTCTCTTTTAAAATCAATAAACCATTCTTTTACTGCGTAAAGTCGTTATAAAAAACTTCCCATAAAGCGGTTATAACACTTTATGTTTTAAACCAACCAAATTCACTTAGCACACGTACGTCTACGCACTACATAGTTCACAACAATCATGCTAGAAAATATAAGAGGTTCACATACCTCGACGATTATCGACAAAAGCAAAAAGCTCCAAAATCAGTAACCGCTAGCCTTTTCCACCCTTCAAGCGAGAATCGCTAGTCGTAGAACTTCAACCTATAAAGGTCACAAGCGTCTATCAACCTCTAGATCTCTTCGTAGAATATTTCTAAGTACAAGGCTCCTTATTCTACGGAAAATTGGTGACACCTCCCCGCATGACCACATAAATCTCTCATCTAACAAGGCACGCTGCCAAGCCAGCAACTACGAGGGGTTACCGCCTAGCCGGACGTGTTCAATTCTACTCCACGATAATACTACAAGTCTCATGCCGTACAAATCCGATGTAAATCTGATTCAATTCTTATCCATATATTCTACATATAGTATACTCAACTATACACTACTCTGACATGTAATTTCCAATTACAATAGGGGATAAAAATCATTACCTCGATAAGCCCAAAATTATCCAAGTTTATAAGTCGATCACGAGCAACGTTTGGCTCCAAATCATACGCTCCAACCCGCTCCAAGCGACCATTAGAAGTTTTTAACCAACTCCTCTTAACACTTCATCTAAGCTATGAAGATTTTCCTGAGGTTTAGTTTACGACTATTGAAATAAAGTAGTATTTTCGGGCTCTTATGTTGGGATTTCTTTGGAATACCACAAGGGATTTAGGCTAAAGTATTTGGAATAACAATAATACTTGAAGAATTCTACTCAAGGTGGGGGGGTGTTTGGACGAGAACTCACTAAGGAGGGAGGGGAATTTTTGCCTTGAAACTTTCTAATGTGGATGAAATAAAGTCTTGCACCTGAGGGTATTTATAGGGAAATTAATGGCAAAGATCTAGGCAAGTGGATGGTGCAGATTGGGTACATGTGTGTGGGTAGTTGGCCAACCATTTGTTCACCACAAAAATGGGACAAGTGGCCACCACAAAAATGGGCCACTTGTCGCTAAAAAGCGTCCGCTTGTCCTTCTTCAATTCGCCAACATGGCCACGGGGTGACACGTGTCGACCCCCTACTCGTCCAAAATATTTCATCTTAGAAAATATCCGTAAAGCCAAAATTACGAAAATAAAGTGGGCCCACAAAGTAGTAAATTTCCTCAGTGGGCCCACGTGACCAATTCAGAAAATAAAATTCCATAATTCTTAAATATTCCAAAAGTCAGAATACCAAATGGGAATCCAATTCCCTTTAACGAACATTTTTCCTTCACAAAATCCAGAAACTTTTCCGTCGAAAAATCACATCTTTCTTCCTTTCCAATTTAAATGTCGTATTCTCGAACGTACGTCTTCTCATACATACCCTGAAACTACGGGGTGTAACACTAAGCACCAGCATAGTCCGCTGTAACTGCCGAATAAACTCCTGCGGATCCTCCTCAGACCTCGAACCATAAAACTCGGGTGGACCACAACCCAGAAAATCCCGAATCCTCAAACTGTCGGCTCTAGGGTTAGCTACCAGCTCCTGTCGGCGCTGCCCTACCACTATGCTAGTCAATAGCCTGATCTTCTCTCCATAATCCCTAAACTACGCTCGGCTGCAGGCTGGAGGCTCGGTGCTGGAACCCACGAGCTACCGCTCTCGGCTCTCTGTCTGGCGTTCTTTGAACTTCGCGATAATCAAGACTTACTGCTAGACACGGTCAGACACTTTCCAAAGACTAAGCGCTCGATACCACTTTTGTCACGACCCGACCCGGCATGGCAGTGCCCTACACAGGCACCCTTACAGGAATACATCAGAGATAATAAGCGGAACATACATGAAACTTATAAAATAAAACAATAGAAGTAAAACAACAGGTTAGCCGATAGGGCTACCTTCCTGGACATATATATATACAACCGAAGCAGTTGCCTCCTTTCCTTTACAAACTAACCCACAATATGTGACTACAGACCTCTAAGAGTTTTAACATAACAACAGTGGCGTGACAGGGCCCCGCCATACCCCTGAATATACATGATCTACAACCTCAGGGGAAACCGTACCAAGAAATAAGCCTCCGGAGCAAATGGAGTTTTTTCCCAAAAACTGAACCGAGATCCTAAGAGCAAGGATCACCAACCTGTGTACCTAAAACCTGCGGGCATGAGCGACCCTCGAAGAAGTCGATTACAACAGTGCCGAATATGGAGCGAGTAGGTACAACAATTAAAACATATTTGTATAAAAGCATGACAGAGGTAAGTGTAAAAAAAAAAGGTAAATACCTGAACCTACCATGTCATTACCATCTCGTGAACTTAATCGTACCTTATTATCTTTTCCCGTTTTTCAATAAAGTTATAGTCACTTTCTTACGTACATACTTAGGAAAATCATCAAGTTCATTACCATATCACTTCCTTACCTTACAAAACATAATCCGACCCTTTATGGAGGGCGCTATACTACGGCCCAATGGGACGCGATAAAATCACATAGTGCGCCCGTAAAGGTATCTTGCCCGCCCGTTCTTGGGGCGGCGTAAAGTCACGTAGTCTGCCCATAAAGGTATACTACCCGACCCAATCTGGGACGCGGTAAAGTCATGTAGTCTGCCCATAAAGGTATACTGCCCGTCCCAATCTGGGACGCGGTAAGGTCATATAGTCTGCCCATAAAGGTATACTGCCCGGCCCAATCTGGGACGCGATAAAGTCATGTAGTCTGCCCATAAAGGTATAAGGTCCGGCCCAATTTGGGGCCTTGGTAAGATCATATAGTCTTCCCATAAAGGTATCTTGCCCGCCCAATCACGGGGCCGTAAAGTCATGTAGTCTGCCCATAAAGGTATCTTGCCGGCCCGATCTGGGGCGGTAAGGTCACATAGTCGCCCGTAAGGTATCTTGCCCGGCCCAATCTGGGGCGCGGTAGGTCACATAGTGCGCCCGTAAGGTATCTTGCTCGCCCAATCTGGGACGCGGTAAAGTCATATAGTCTCTGGGAATTTAACCCAACGTACTACGTACCTCTACTCCTTTAGAATGACTCTTTTTCAAATGAAACTTCCAATATACTAATAACCGTAGTATCAAGTCATACATACTTTTCAAGACCAGTCACAATAACTTTTAGAAATACATTTACAGAACTTCAAATCAAGTGACTTCTTTCTTAAAAATCTTAAGCAATTGGTACCTTTGAAACAATTTGCCCTTCTTTATTTCAAGTCATTCTTTGTTTATAATACTGAAGCAAACCATTCTTTTAATCTTCCATAAAGTTGTTATAACCAACTTCCCATAAAACCGTTATAACTCTTTATGTCTTAGACAAATTCATTCATTTTATAGACAAGAGACTTATATTTTCAAATCGAATTACATAGCTTTCAAAATATTTCAAGTCTCTTAACTTTTAAGAAAACAATTTTCTTAACTTTAGAAAATCAATTCTTTCCAAATCAAGTATTCTATACTTTTAAACCAATTCATTTCTTCCTTTAAGAATCAAGTCCCATAACTTGAAAAATAAAGTCTCTTAACCTTTTAAGAATTTGAGATTCATAGTCTTACAACTTAATACGTAAACTCTTTTAAAATAAGTAACATATAACAGTGCGTTGTGAATAAGTTATACTTATTTATAACGATCTTATTCAAGTAGCCATGATCTAGAAAATGTAATACAATTTTGTCTTATCTTAGTTTCTATGTAGATGGAGAATTCTACTCATTTTAATATAATCAATTGTCATTACATTTTCCTTTAATAGCGCGATGGCTTGCTCGATCTTATTCTCATTTGTGCCATAAAATTAGCGAAGTCAACTTGGCTCCAAATACCTCTAACGACTCTACCAACGTCCCCGTAAGACTTGGTAAGAACTTAGGATAACCTAGACATAACCTTCACATAGAGTAAATCACATACATACCTCTTAACTTCTAAGAGTAGAAAGGAACATGAATGTATATTCCATACATAGAATCATGCCAAAAGAAGGAAGAGGTTCACATACCTCGCGACGATTATCGACAAGTAGCAAAATGCTCCAAAGTACTTCAACCTTGATAGCTATTCCATCCTTCAGTAGAATCACGCTATACTTAGTACTTGACTATAATGGTCATATCGTCAATTAACTTTTTACTTGAAGCGTAGAATATTCTAGGTGTTAAGTCACTAAATTCTACGGAAAATCGGACAACACTTCCTTTGTTTCTACATACTTTGCCACCTTTTCAAGGCGAATTCAATAACCAAACACGCCACATTTAAGGCCCGACAATGCAATTAACAATAGGGATTACCGCACTAGGCGTGTAAAATTCGGCTCCACGATTGATATCAAACTAATACAACAACAAGTGTAAATCCGACAATCTTGGGATACAACAACACGAATTCTTATCGAATTTCCTTTTCAATCCAAGTTGTTAGCATGATAAGATATCAAGTCGCAATCGATTATAACTACTATAATCTTGAAGTAAGTAACATGCGATTACGAATCGACCAAATTGTAATCAACCAAATGGCTAATATGTCATTTGGATTTTAAACTACAACAATCCATAACACTTATAAAACTTCAACACATATACTTCATGCTAGTAAAATGTAAGGCTAACAACAATATAAAATCTTGTAACACTTAAGAGACAAGATTATTACCTCGGCGATTCTTAGTCGAACTTCAAATCCAAAGTCACTCCTTAGCACTTATAGCCTCTTCGACACGATCCACCACTTGAGACCCTTAGAATATCACAAACCACTTCCATAAATCTTCCAATCAAAACCTAGAAAAACAACTAGGTTTTCACCTTGCGACTAATACGGCGCTAATTTTAAGGGATTTTTATATTGAGATACCACAATACACTTAGGAACCTTGGTTTAAAGTGGGAGATTATTGGACAACAAACAAATTTTTCTCTTTTTCTTGTAGTGAACAGTGAGCTTCACAATAGAAGAACTAGTTTCTTGAAAATTTTGCTAAGTGTGGGAGCTTGTCTTGCTAGTAGTGTTACTATATAGAAACATGGAGGTCAAGATTAAAACAAATGTGTGGTTTGGATGCCTCTTTTAAATATCAAGCTAAGTGGTCCCGTTGACCAGTCAATATTATCAAGCTCACTACTTGCAAGACTTGGTCTTCTAAACAATGGTCAAATGACCCTTTTGCCCATGTAATTTTCGTCAAGACATCATAAGGGGGTGACCGTGTGCCTCCCATTAAATCCTGATATTACGTTTCAGAAAATTCCATAATTAGATAAATTTTACAAGTCTCAAATGTAAACATTTACGAGTTCTTCTGTTATACCCGTATTTCAGTATATGCGTGGTAGCGTCGTATTATAATTTGAGCCTTAAAAGTTGGCTAGTTTGAAATTTGTACCTGACACAGAAAAGTCGTTATTCGGCGAAAGCGTTTCCACACTTTCGTAGGGAAAATTCGGCTATGTCATTAATAATTTTTGCGGATTTTTAGAGGCGAAACATTTTGGACCAGCGAGAGGCGACACTTGTCACCTACAATTGGAAGGAGTGGACGGACGAAATGGGCTAGTCTTGCAGCGTTTTTGGTGTTGAAATTTTGGTCAAGGGTTAGGTAGGATATTTTGTGTAGATGGATAAGGTAGCACGTGGCTTAATCTTGGCCTTACACTTGCTAACACTTGGATGGATCTTGGCCATTGGTTGGCCATTCCTTGATCTGCGATTAGTTGGTTTGATTCGTAGGAGCTGTCGGGAAGAGCATGCCTTCCAGCCAGTTTGGGGCGAGTTCTCGAGGGCATTTCTTGCACATTTCTTGCCTCGCGGATGAGAGGGCTCGGTAAGCAATTTTTGGCGTTGAGGCGGGGCGGGCGGGCGGTTAGAAGTACAATGTGAGTTCGACTCGTTAGCTCGGTATGTTCCGTAATGCGCGGATATGGAGGACCAGTACCCGCTACGTCACCGGGCTGGGCGATTGCAGAGGCATGCGGGTGTAGCTCTTGGTAGGCATGGACATTGCGCGTGCAAGCTTCATGCACTAGGATGTGAGGCGCGGAGAGGTCGGCGGAATGGCCGAGATCGGCGAAGAAGGCGAGCAGCGGTCGCTTTGGTAACTTCGAGGCGGACCGCCTCGGCCAGCCTAGTTATGTACCTCCGCCCGATGCAGGTGGTCCTCCTCGATCTTCGGGGCGTTGAGTATTCGAGGCTGGTGAGCTCGGGCTTAGTTCCGCAGGTATCGTGAGTGCTAGCGGCCGGATTCGTGTCCCGCCGGTGCGCGATGTGGCAAACATCATCCGGGAATGTCGTCTTTTTCGGGTGCTTGTTTCACTGCGGCCGTCGAGGCCATGTGGCGAGGCGTGCTTATAGGAGAGGTACGGCGGCTTAGCGCGACCTCTGGATCGATGGCGGGTTCATCGCCCTACGATTATGCGCCTGCAGTGGACTTATGATTAGAGTGGGCGGTAGCCGGTATATCCTTAACCTCTAGAGGCTTGTATGTTTTGATGTTATGTTAATATGTTAAGTGTTATGTTCGGATAACTTTGTGCTAAAATGTGATTTAGGAACACAGTTGGGGAAAAGGAGTAAGCACAGGGTGAGAAATGATGAACCTTAGAATATTACGATTGAGACCTTAGATGTAAGGCCGTCTTGAGTACAAGATTTTGCGAGTGATCCTTGTCGAGTGAATTTTATGCTGGAATGTATTGTGTGATAAGTCCTGGTTGAGTAAATGAAAGTGGTATCTTTCTGATGTGATTTAGCAAGGTTGTTCGGATCGAGAGCGAGAGTCGGCGTGTGAGGCTCGGGTTGAGGGCGTGTTGCGTGTCAACTCGTGGCCGGAATAAGGTGGGGTCGGCTACGGGTGGTCAGCGGTGGTAGGAATCACGAGGTGCTAGGCCCAAGTTTAGATGACCATCGTATGAGTTTGTGGATATGTTAGACAGGCGGATCGTGAAGGCGGAAGTGGCCTTAAGGAAGATTGAGGCTAGTAAGATAACCAAGTTGGAAGTGGTGACTCAGTGGAAAGCGAAGCGTTGTGGAAGTGTAGTACGGATACTAGAAAGAGTTGAGTGTTCGAGAAGAATGCAACGAGATGGGGAGAAGTGAGCGTGTGTGATCATTTCTTGTAAAGGGAGAAGTGTGAAGTATGTATATTTTTGACCTCGGGGATCGCATGCGATCGGTACCATTTGTTGGAGTGCGGAGTGACACTAGAACCTCGCGACAAAGTGACAAAAGTTTGTGATGTTAGAGGTGTTTCCTCGTGGACTTGGATGTAAGTATTTCTTGCGGTGTTTTACGTGGCGGTGTGGCGAGTTGTTCTCGTAAGTATAGTAGTGAAGACTATCTTTGGTGGCGTGTTTGTTTAAGGCTTAGAAGGAACATTCGGACGAATGTTTCTAAGAGGGAGAATGTTATACCCGTATTTCAGTATGCGTGAGCGTCGTATTATAATTTGAGCCTTAAAGTTGGCTAGTTTGAAATTTGTACACAACACCCGAAAAGTCGTTATTCGACGAAGCGTTTCCTGACTTTCGTAGGAAAATTCCGCTATGTCATTAATAATTTTTGCGGATTTTTAGAGGCGAAACATTTTGGACCAGCGAGAGGCGACACTTGTCACCCTCAATTGGAAGAGTGGATGGACGAAATGGGCTAGTCTTGCACGTTTTTGGTGTTGAAATTTTGGTCGAGGGTTAGGTAGGATATTTTGTGTAGATGGATAAGGTACATGGCTTAATCTTGGCCTTACACTTGCCTAACACTTGGATGGATCTTGGCCATTGGTTGGCCATTCCTTGACCTATAAATACCCTCTAAGTTGAAGACTTTCTTCGTCCAAAACTTGAGCAATCTATCTAAGTCTCAAATACTCCCTCCTCTTGTCTTGCTATCGTCAAGTCCACTCCCCTTTGAGCAAGGCCCTGGCCGAAAGCCTCCCTCCCGCTGTGGTACCTGGCAGTGGGGTACACCCACTAGCCTTGTTGTCTCGTATAAATACCCCTTTTGTGGTATAGAAATACTCTCTAGTATTGTTATAATGCCCAAATACCTTGGCCTAAATACCTTGTAGTATTCCCAAGGTTACACTTTTACAAAAGCCAGAAAATACTATTATACCTCCATCACCACAAAAGCGAAACCACTAAGTAAATCTTCACGCGTTGAGTCATAAGTAGAAGTTGGTTAGAACTTCTAAGGGTTGGTTGGAGCAGTTGGGCGCCGAGTAGGAGCTAAACGTTGTTCAGGATCGACATATAACTTGGATAATTTTGGGCTTAACGAGGTAAACACTCTTGACCTTCTGTTGTAATTGGAAATTACATGTTGTTGGAGTATATAGTTAAGTATACTATATATAGAACTGAATAATACTTACGGCAATGTCTTGCGACTTAAGCCTGAATTTAAAGAAGTGGCCCAACTGTAATTACATGGGTGTATTCGGTAGACTTGTGTAGCATTCTTGTAGTAGAATTGTACACGTCCAGGTTAGAAGTGTTAACCCCTGGTTGGCTTGGTAGCCGGCCTCGATAAAGGAGGAGATTTACGCTATTGCGGGGGGGAGGTGCTGCCGAATTTTCTGTAGAATATTCTACGTCGGGATCTAAAGATATTAATAGGCGCCTTGTGGCCTCTATAGGTTGAAATACTACGTGTGGCGCGATCTACTCGGCAAGGTGCGTGAAGCGGTTTGAGGTACTTGGGCGTTTTGCTATTAGTCGATAATCGTCGCGGTATGTGAACCTCTTCTATCTCTTCTAGCATGATATGTGTGAACTATCTAGTACGGTAGGCGTGTGCTAAATGTATTTGATTGGTTTAAAACATAAAGTGTTATAACGGCTTTATGGGAAGTTGGTTATAACGACTTTATGTAGGTAAGAAAATACTTGTGGTTTTAAGTGCTTGGTTTGAACTATAGCTGTTTGGCTATGTGATAATAAAGAACTTGAAGTATTTCAAAGATTTTGAATCATTTTGAGAGAAGAAGTAATACTTGGTTTTGAAACTTGAGAGTTATACTAGCTTTATGGGAAGTTAGGTATAGCGGCTTAAAATGTTTCTTGATTTGAAATCGGAATGTGTATCGACAAACCAACTGCAGCGTTAATAAAAGGAAATGTTTTGGGCTGATTTAGTATTATTAAAACGTTAGAAACTTCCATCTGCATAGAAGCTAGATGAGACAAAATGATTTTCTAGATCATGTTTGCTTAATAAGATTGATTATAAACAAGAATAACCTACTCACTTATAAGACATAGGTTTCTCAAAACGTTTAAAGGAGAATTATGTTTTAAAGGATTTAAAACTATGAACTACGAAACTTTTTCTAAAATGAGAAACTTGAGCATTTGAAATTAGGCAAACTTGAACGTTTGGAAAATAAGGTTGTTACTTGATTTTACAAAGGAAAGCATTTTGGTTTACTTAACAATGTTAATCACTCTAATTTTATACTACGGTATCGGGTGACCTTTGTAAAGAAATGGATCTTAAAGGAATTTAACGTCGTAGTACTTTAGGAGTTAAAATTAGGACTTTGACATAAAATGAAAGTACCGAGTTGTGTGTAACTTGCTTATGCTTGTTGTTATGAAACTTGACCGTATTCACGTGTGATAGCCTTGTTATGCAAATCGTGTGTTCTACTCGACTACCGGTTCATCAGGAATGTATTTCACTCGACTACAGGTTCATCAGAATGTATTTCACTCGATTACGGTTCATCGGGAATGTATTTCACTTGATGGCCGTTCGTCCGGAGCGTATTTCACTTGATGGCCAGGTTCATCAGGGCGTATTTCACTTGACTACTGGTTCGTCAGGAATGTATTCCACTCGACTCAGGTTCATAGGATGAGCAGGAATGTATTCCACACTTTTCTATATTGGGTCCATAAGATGGCGAGACACATTATACGTATCACATGATTTGTACTTAGGCTGGCGGTGAGGAAGAAGTTCCACGGGCGTGAGGATGACTTTGAGGCGTGAGTCACGACTTGACATGACTTCTTTTATGTTGTGAAGTGAACTTTGGTAATCATACAAGTCTGCTGCTTTATATATACGATTATGAGTTCATTCTGATATTTCTGATTTCACATACTTGGTACTGTTATCGACCTCGCCAGGAAATTGCGTTCATCCGCGGTATAAGGTACATCATTGCCGATCCCGCTTATAGGATCACATTTCAGCGTGTTGGGAAGCTCTGTTCCTTGGAGGCTTATCTTTTGGTATGTTACCACAGTGCAGCAGATTCTTATACATTCGAGGGTATGGCGAGCCACAAAAGTCCCGTCATTGTTGTAAAAATCTTAAGTGCATGCCTTGTTGTGGCGGGGTTTGTAAAAGGATAAGCTGTTCGGGTATTTATGTATATATGATGAAGGCAAGCATTTTGGTTGGCTGTTTATTTATCTTTTCTCTTAATTCATGTTCATGTTTTTATTTGCTGATTTTCTCGATGTTGTATCACTAGGGTGCGGGTAGGCACCGATCCACGGCAGGTTCGGGTGCGTGACAACTTACGTACGTTCTTAAAACATATCCTGTAAATACGGTGTAACATTCTTCCCCAGAAACATTCGTCCCGAGATGTTCTTTGAGTCAAACTTATAATTAGCGACATAGTTTCCTTTTACCACCCGACATACCAATAATGCCACCACATGGACCTAATACCTTGCGCACGCATATCAGTCCATCATAAGCCCAAAAGAGATTATCTTTCGTACTTTGAACCCTTACAGCGTATACATAGTCTCAATATAATCTGTTCATGACACTTAAACATATAACAACTTTATCATGCATACAAGTCTTTAAAGGGTCAAGACATACCCCGAAATCATATAGGCGGTTCAAAGGACCGCTAAAGCTAGGAACTTCACCACGACCTGCCACACGGCTGTCGGTGCATGAGCATCCTGCCTAGTTATTGAAGGCGAAGAACTCCAGGCCCGATCCGATGGGTGTCTTTGTCCCACGGGACCCTCTATAAGGACACTCTCTTAACATATGGCCTAGGCGACTACAAGCAAAACAAGCACGTCACCGTGCGACATACCCAGAATGGAACTACCACAGCTGGGCGCATTGAGGCAAAGGTGGCCTCGTGGCTGGAACCCCGTCTCCCGAGACCGAAACTCTAGAGACTGGCGGCCCTGCATTCCCGGGTTGTAAAACCACCATGGAAAAGCGTGGAGGAGCACTTTCGGTCTTTGGGCTGCGATGTAGACCTAGTCTGCTGCTTGAGGTTGTCCGCTCGAAAGCGCCACGAGACCTGCTTGTCACAGCTCTCGGGTGGCTGAGTCAATATGATCCTCACTCTCTATCCTCATCCCTGCGCATGCGCTGCGTCTTGGCAATATCCATACACGGTGAAGGGCCACCTGACATCACGTAATCATATGACGGTCTAGCCCGTCACATAACGATGAACTCATCCGCCGTATCGGCTTCTGATAGTATGCGTACGGCGATGAGTCAAACTCGGGTTGTACTCATGATGGTCCTCTCATTACGCCTCAATGACAAGAACCTATCAACACGGGCTCTCCTCATTTCGGGAGGCAAAAGTGAACAAGAAGGCCTCAGTGAACTCATCCCAAAGCTGGCTGGCGAGCACCGCTCTCGGCGGCTCGAGACTCAAACCGATTCAGCGCAATCTGCGTAATCGGTAAGAAGCTAACACAGCGGACTCTGTCTCAGAGGCCCTAGCACTGCATAGTCATTGTAGCTTGAGAATAAACTCCTGCGGATCCTCGTCGGACCTCGAACCTGTCGCTCTGGGTTCCTACCACTATGCTAGTCAATGGCACGATCGCTCTCCATAATCCTAAACTCGCCCTTTAGGCTTGGAACTAGAGGCTCAGATGGAACCACGGAGCTCTGCGCTCTCGGCTCCTCTGTCTGCGGCATTCTTTGAACTCGCGATCCGCCTACTACCTCGGGCATAGTGCGTGCGAGTCACGTAATCCTCTGCGTACCACTAGCGACTCCTGCTCTTTGCCTTATATACAGGCTGGTCTCGCCGTAGGCATAAGCATTACATAAGAATAGGTCGAGAGGATTGACCTACTAGACTCTCTACGACACGATCTCAAAGAGGAAGAATGAAACCAATCCTAAATGTCATGTAGCCTCACGATTATAGATGTGGTGCCTAACACAGATAATCAAGACTACTAGACACGATGCCTTAGAAACTTTCAGAGGACTAAGCGCTCTGATACCACTTTTGTCATGACCAGGCCGGGCGCATGGCTAGTGCCCTACAGGCACCACTACGTATACATCGAGATAATCGGCGGAACATACATGAAACTTATAAAATAAAACAAGTAAAACGAGGTTAGCGGAAGTAGGCTACCTTCTGACATATATATAAACAACCGAAGTTGCCTCCTTTCCTTTACAAACTAACCCACAATATGTGACTCTGGACCTCTAAGAGTTTTAACATAACAACGGTGGCGGGGCCCCGCCATACCTGAATATACATGATCTACAACCTCGGGAAGCCGTACGAGAGATAAGCCTCGGAGCAAATGGAGCTTTTCCCAAGCGAGCAGAGATCTAAGAGCAAGGATCACTGACTGTACCTAAACTGCGGGCATGAGCGACCCTCAGAAGAAGTCGATTACAACGGTACCAAATATGGAGCGAAGTGGTACAACAATTAAAACATATTTGTATAAAAGCATGTGAGGTAAGTGTAAAAAAATAGGTAAATACGAACCTACCATGTCATTACCGTCTCGTGAACTTAATCGTACCTTATTATCTTTTCCCGTTTTTCAATAAAGTTATAGTCACTTTCTTACGTACATACTTAGGAAAATCATCAAGTTCATTACCATATCACTTCCTTACCTTACATAACATAATCCGACCCTTTATGGAGGGACGCCTATACTACCCGGCCCGATGCGGGGCGATAAAATCACGTAGTACGCCCGTAAAGGTATCTTGCCCGCCCGTTCACGGGGCGCGGTAAAATCACGTGATACGCCCGTAAAGGTATCTTTGCCAGCCCGTCTGGGCCGCGGTAAAGTCGTATAGTGCGCCCGTAAAGGTATTACCGGCCCAATCTGGGACGCGGTAAGGTCATATAGTCTGCCCATAAAGATATACTACCCGGCCCAATATGGGACGCGGTAAAGTCATGTAGTCTGCCCATAAAGGTATACTGCCCGGCCCAATCTGGGACGCGGTAAGGTCATATAGTCTGCCCATAAAGGTATCTTGCCCTTACTGGGCGCGGTAAAGTCATGTAGTACGCCGTAAAGGTATCTGCCCGGCCCGATCACGGGGCGGTAAGGTCGCGTAGTACGCCCGTAAAGGTATCTTGCCGGCCCGATCTGGGGCGGTAAGGTGGCGTGTCTGCCCGTAAGGTATCTTGCCGGCCCGTCTGAGGCAGCGGTAAAGTAATATAGTCTCTGGGAATTTAACCCAACGTACTACGTACCTCTACTCCTTTAGAATGACTCTTTTTCAAATGAAACTTCCAATATACTAATAACCGTAGTATCAAGTCATACATACTTTTCAAGACCAGTCCAATACCTTTTAGAAATACATTTCTGACTTCTAAATCAAGTGACTTCTTTCTTAAAAATCTTAAGCAATTGGTACCTTTGAAACAATTTGCCCTTCTTTATTTCAAGTCATTCTATGTTTATATCTTTGAAGCAAACCATTCTTTTAATCTTCCATAAAGTTGTTATAACTTGACTTCCCATAAAGTCGTTATAACTCTTTATGTCTTAGACAAATTCATTCATTTTATAGACAAGAGACTTATATTTTCAAATCGAATTACATAGCTTTCAAAATATTTCAAGTCTCTTAACTTTTAACAAAACAATTTTCTTAACTTTAGAAAATCAATTCTTTCCAAATCAAGTATTCTATACTTTTAAACCAATTCATTTCTTCCTTTAAGAATCAAGTCCCATAACTTGAAAAATAAAGTCTCTTTACCTTTTAAGAATTTGAGATTCATAGTCTTACAACTTCATACGTAAACTCTTTTAAATTAAGTAACATATAACTTGGTGCGTTGTGAATAAGTTATACTTATTTATAACGATCTTATTCAAGTAGCCATGATCTAGAAAATGTAATACAATTTTGTCTTATCTTAGTTTCTATGCAGATGGAGAATTCTACTCATTTTAATATAATCAATTGTCATTACATTTTCCTTTAATAACTGCGATGGCTTGCTCGATGCTTATTCTCATTTGTGCCATAAAATTAGCCAAGTCGACTTGGCTCCAAATACCTCTAACGACTCTTGCAGCATCCCGTAAGACTTGGTAAGAACTTAGGATAACCTAGACATAACCTTTACATAGAGTAAATCACATACATACCTCTTAACTTCTAAGAGTAGAAGGGCGTGAAATATTACTACGTGTATATTCCATAGATAGAATCATGCCAAAGAAGGAAGAGGTTCACATACCTCGCGACGATTATCGACAAGTAGTAAAATGCTCCAAAGTACTTCAACCTTGATAGCTATTACATCTTTCAAGTAGAATACGCTATACTTAGTACTTGACTATAATGGCCATGTCGTCCATTAACTTCTTACTGACGTAGAATATTCTAGGTGCTAAGTCACTAAATTCTACGGAAAATCGGACAGCACTTCCTTTGTTTCTACATACTTTGCCACATTTTTCAAGGCCGAATTCAATAACCAAACACGCCACATTTAAGGCCCAACAATGCAATTAACAATAGGGATTACCGCTACTAGGCGTGTAAAATTCCGCCCCACAATTGATATCAAACTAATACAACAACAAGTGTAAATCAAGCAATCTTGGGATCTGACAACACGAATTCTTATCAATTTCCTTTTCAATCCAAGTTGTTAGCATGACAATATATCAAGTCATAATCGATTATAACTACTATAATCTTCAAGTAAGTAACGTGCGATTGATCGAATATGACCAAATTGTAATCCAACGAATGGCTAATATGTCATTTGGATTTTAGGCTCTGACAATCCATAACACTTATAAAACTTCAACACATATACTTAAATGCTAGTAAAATATAAGGCTAACAACAATATAAAATCTTGTAACACTTAAGAGACAAGATTATTACCTCGGCGATTCTTAGTCGACTTGAATCAAAGTCACTCCTTAGCACTTATAGCCTCTTCCGACACTGATCCACCACGAGACCCAGAATATCACCGACCACTTCCCAAATCTTCCAATCAAAACCTAGAAAAACAACTAGGTTTTCACCTTGCGACTATCTGGCAGCTAATTTTCGGGATTTTCTATTGAGATACCCTTAAAATACACTTAGGAACCTTGGTTTAAAGTGTGGAGATTTTGGACAACAAACAAATTTTTTCTTTTTCTTGTAGTGAACGTGAGCTTCGCGATAGAGAACTAGTTTCTTGAAAATTTTGCTAAGTGTGGGAGCTTGTCTTGCTAGTAGTGTTACTATATAGAAACATGGAGAATTCAAGATTAAAAAAATGTGTGGTTTGGATGCCTCTTTTAAATATCAAGCTAAGTGGTCATATTGACCAAGTCAATATTAACAAGCTCACTACTTGCAAGACTTGATCTTCTAAACAATGGTCAAATGACCACTTTTGCCCATGTAATTTCGTCGAAGACATCATAAGGGGTGACACGTGCGCCTCCCATTCGTCCTAATATTACGTTTCAGAAAATTCCATAATTAGATAAATTTTTACAAGTCTCGAATGTAAACATTTACGAGTTCTTCACGTCGTTCTTTAAGCGTGTCACCTGTAAATATGGGGTGTAACATTTTGCCCTCTTGGTGGCTGAGTCAAGCTAATCCTCATATCTATCCTCATCCCTGCGCATATGCGTCTGGCGATATCCGTACACAGTTGAAGAGCCACCCCAAGCGCGATAATCGTATAGCGGTCGGCCCGTCACATAGCGATGAACTGCATACGCCATATCGGCTACAATGGTGTCGCGCATACGGCCAATGAGTCAAACTCGGTTGTACTCTCACGATAGTCCTCTCGTTACGCCTCAAGGTCAAGAATCTATCCTGTGAGCTCTCGCCGACTTAGGAGGCAAAAGTGACCAGGGAAGGCCTGCGTGAACTCCTCCCAAGCGGTGGAAGGGCACCTCACCTCTGACAACTCCGTGGCTCAAACGGTTCAGCGCAATATCACGTAACCGGTAAGAGGCTAGCATGGCCGACTCGACCTCAGGGCCCTAAGCACTGCATAGTCTGCATGCGCCGAACAAACTCCGAGGATCCTCGCCGGATCTCGAACCATAGAACTTCGGGTGGATGACAACCCAGAAAGTCCGAATCAGTGGCCGGCTCAGGGTTGGCCACTGCTCTGTCGGTCTTTGCCACGCTACTATCTTTGGTCAATAGCGATCTGCTCCGTAATCCTATGCCCGGCCACGGTGTGGGCTGGAGGCTCGGTACCGCGGTCGATGGCGCCTCTTGCTCCGAACTCTGCTGGGGTTGACGATGTCGTGGAACTCGCCGTCCGAAGCATCACCTCAGGTAAAGATTGGGCATGTGCCCTCGTGACCCTCTGCCTCCTACTTGCAGCTCCCTCAGCTGCCTTTCCCTTCTGGGTCGCGGTTCCCTTGCGTGGAGGCATAACTGATACATAAAAATATGTCAGACGGGATTCAACCTATAACACAACTCTATTGCACGATCTTAGAGTGAAAGAATGGAAACCATCCTAAATATCCTATAGCCTCCTGATTATAGATGTGGTGCACAACACACCGATAATCAAGACTCTACTAGACACGGTCTGTAGACACTTTCTGAGGACTAACTGCTCTGATACCACTTTTGTCACGACCCGACCCCGGGCCGCGACTGGTGTCCTATGTGGGCACCCCTCTCAGGCATACATCAGAGAATGGCAGCGGAACATACACAACACATAAACCTGTTTAAACAATAAACAACACAGGCTAGCCGATAAGGTTGCCTTCCATAAAATATACATTACCAAAGTAAGACAGTACAACCTTGATCTTACAGCCCAAACCACAAATGTTACCACAGACCTCTAGGATAAACAAACAGTGGCGGGATAGGGCCCCGCCATACCCCTGAATGTACATGATATCTACAACATCAGGGAAAACCGAACCAAAAGTAATAAGCCTCCGGAGAAATGGAGCTTCTGACACCTGATCAGTGATCCTAAGAATGAGGATCCACCACCTGCTTACCCCTACCTACGGCATGACGCGGCCCAGGGAAGGGGTCGATTACCTGATATGTACTAAGTATGTAAAACTGGAAAATACTATAATTACATCATGAGTCTAAAACGGAGCCGGAGACATGTATGCAAATCAAATTACAGTTCACTGTGCCTTACTAACAATGAGAGTAAATAAGAGTATACTTACAATATAAAAATAGGAGACTCACGATCAAATCATGGGTAGCAAATATGGAGTGGTATAATGTCTTGGGGTTTACCCATGATCATACTCGAGAAGGTGGTATAACGTCTTGGGGTTTACCCGCATTTATACTCTTACCACTAGAGAAGGTGGTATAACGTCTTGGGGTTTACCCTCGTTTATACTCTTACCGGAGAAGGTGGTATAACGTCTTGGGGTTTACCCTCGTTTATACTCTTTACCACTGGAGAAGGTGGTATAACGTCTTGGGGTTTACCCGCGTTTATACTCTTACCAGGAGAAGGTGGTATAACGTCTTGGGGTTTACCGCCGTTTATACTCTTACCCTAGCTCAATCGGCTATCATACATAACATAAGTAAGTTAAGAAATCCCCTAACTTCTTATTAGTCTTGTTCATATACCCTCTCATTTTAGTTTACTTAAGGCACTAACATGTCTTAATAAATGAATCCGGGAATTTAATCCCAAGTACTACATCTTACTCTTTTAAAGCGAATGACTCCTTTTTATATAAAACTTCCAAGATACTAATAACCATAGCATCAAGTCACATGTCCTTACTTATCTTACTTAAAGCAAATCTTTCCTGTTAACTTTCCATAAAGCGAATATAACCAACTTCCCATAAAGTCGTTATATTAACCTTATACCTTAGTCAATTACATTTTCCTATATCGAGGACTTAAGCTTTTTAAAACAAAACAAGTATCATATACTTAAAACACTTCAAGTCCCTTAACTTTGAAAACTTAAGACATCCTAATAGTTTTAAAGAAGTGGGTTAATCTCTAACTTCAACTTGGCCATTCTAAATAAGTAAAGGATATCAAAGTATTGTCGTCTACGTACTATATAAGTACAACTATTCATGCTCGGAGATAGGAAAGTTCCACATACCTCTTGGTTGATCGACTTGCTAAGTCGATATACTGCGCGTATTATGTCAACATAATGACCATAACCGTCTATTAGCTTCTAGCCTCAGCGTAGAACATTACAATTGCAAAGTTCCTTATTCTACGGAAAATTGGACAGCACTTCCTTTGTTTCTACATACTTTTCCACCTTTTCAATGTCCGATTCAACATCCAAATGCCACTTTTAAGGCCCGACAATCCAACCAACACAAAGGGATTATCGCTCGAACTTGGGCGTGTAAAATTACGCCCCACAATACATAACAACTAATTTAATAAGTTTAAGGTAGTATCTTGGCTATAACATGTTCACATACTAACCTTATTCAATCCTTTCAAATCGAAATCATATTTCTTACATGCGATATATCTAAGATCAATATTGATGACTACAAGTCCTTTCTTCTTCACATGCGACATAATTTACTAGCAAAAGAGAAAGGATTGTTACCTTAGAGTTTACCCAAATTAGTCCAATAATTTCACTTGCTTCCTTTCCCTGACCACCTCCACAAACCTCCTACAAACATCGACATGTTTCCTTCTTGCCACCTTTTCAAATTTTTCTCTATGCTTTGTTTTCTCCTTGAATTTCTAGAGAGAAGGGGGAGTTTGAAGAATGACCCAGTCTTCAAGACTTGGTCAATAAATAGGACATGCAAAGATCAGATGGGGGGGGGGGGAGGGGACACTTGTCACCCTCCCATGGCCTTTTAAAAAGAAAACTTCTGATTTTTCCCCCAGATTTCGCAAAAACTCCGCCTCGGCACCGCGGCCACTGCGGTAGTGGCTTGCTGAAACCTCTGCCAACTTTCAGAACTTCGGTGCGCGGACCTGCTTCCGGCGCGTGGCCTGCAGCCTCGAAGAATTTTCGGTGTGCGGCGCGGCCGCGTCGCCGGCCATGCGGCCCCTGACCGAAAATTCATTTTGCCCAACAGCGCGCTGAATTTGTACCTTCCATAACTTCCTACTCCGATGTCCTATCGACGAACGGTTGGTTGTGTTGGAAACTAGACTCAACGAACTACGTACTAGGACTTTGAAACACCTAGGAACCCTCAATGTAACTGGACATAAACCGCCTCAAAGTTGACTAAAACCTGTCCGAAACATTTTGTCAACCTATCTTTCTAAGATTTAAGTCTTAACCCCTTTCGTACGTTCTCATAAGCATGACCTGAATTATGGGGTGTAACAGATTAACTCAACTGTATAATATAGAATCTAACCTGAACCTGATTGCTAGGGTTTTCTTTTTCCTTTCTCCTTTCCTTCTTTCTCCCTTCTTCTCCTGCGTCTGGTTGTTGTTGCGTACGTTCCCTTCTCCCTCTCCTTTCGTTTCTTTTCTTTTTCTTTTTCTTTTTCTGGCGTTGTTCTCTCCTTCTAGTAGTAGGTTTTCCCCCTTCTTTTTTTTTCTTTTGTTTATTTGCCACGATTGTGTATCCTCACGCTTTATTTTCCTTGAAGCGTTCCCTCTGATGGTAGTGGGATTGGCCCACTTTATGTACTTAACTAATTTCTTGCACAAATTGTATATCAAAATTCAATAATTTAAATACCCTAAAGTACCTACTTAACTACGTAGTGTTAAAGTGTTAAGCGACGGGCGAATGCGTTACTTGTTTAGTCGGCGGTTTTAGTTATGTATGGTCTGTTTGAATTCATATGAGGATCAATGTATATGTTTATGGTCTATTTTAGCTATGTGTAGATTGCCAAATATTAATAATTGTTTAGAATCATGTGTTAATAATTTGGAAAGATATTTAGTTAAGCTATTTGACTGTCTTAAATAAAACCAGATAGGTTAGGTGTGTATCTGTTGTGTATGTCTTTCTTAACTTGGACTGGTATGGGTCTCTTTGATAACCTAGGTTGATAACTGATATGATTGGTAAATAATATATGTGATATAGTGTGTCCCTGTGAGGCATCTTTGAGTTTGCTGAATATAGGTTGGTAAGTATAGTTATAGAGGATATTTGGCCGAATTTTTTTATAGCATGAGACCTATTATGAACATTTGAGGATGAATGTTTCTAAGGGGGGAAGGATGTTACACCCCGTAATTTTAGGACAATAAATTGAGAACGTAATAATGAAAATAAAATTCTAGTGTTGGAAGAAAAGTGTATTTACATATGCTAATACGGAATAATTTTGGATACAACAAATTTGATGACGGGAATTAATACTAGTAGTTGAATTTTCCCAATGGGGTATGGATTAGTATTGTGTTATTAAAATGTTTGACGTCAAGAATATGAGATCTATCGAAATTTCAGTATTTAATTTAGTGTGAGATTAATTTTAGTGGAGAGGAGGATGAAAAGTGGGAACTAGTGGGAAAAACAAGTGGCACCTTGTGCTTGCGATGGGACAAGTGGCAAAGCGCTTGACATGCATAGGCTCGTATCACTTTCAGCCCACGTATTCCCGTGTCTCTGCCCTTAATTTGAAAACCCTCCTTCACTATTCTCCATTCTCTCCTCCTCCAAAACAGATTTTTCTTGACCTCCATAGCTATGTGTAGACCAAATTAAGTCCCTCTTCCAAGATTATGTTCTTCTACTAAGTTCTAAGCCATGGTAAATACCTAAATAGTGATGTCACGGTAACATGCTAGCCAAGAAACTGCTCCAGAACATTAAGCCTTGGAGATGAGATATTTGGAAGAAAAATATGTAAGTAAGATGGTTTTAAACTTGTAAATAATGCATGCATGTCATTAAAAGTTGAAGAAATGACCCACATTGGAGCAGTGGGTACCGATGCGAGAAAGGGACTGTTTCGGCTAAGTTAAGGTAAGATTTATTCTTCCTATAGAATAATGGGAAGTTAAATGATATTGTAGTTAAGAAATGAACTCGTATTAAGAAATTGGAAGTAAGAAAATATATGTGATTGTATTGGTGTTGTAGTTGAGCCGATGTGAATTGTTGTTATCGATTTTAGGGTTGTTTTAATTACATTGGGTTTGATTGTTGTTGTTGTTATCGTTATCATTGATTGCATGTTAAAATTGAAGTAAATGTTGATATTTAAATATGTGGTTGTATATATGAAATTGTTGAAAAATGAATTGGATTTTTAAGGAATTATGAGAAGAGTTATGGTAAGTCTTGTGGCCGTGACATTCATGAAATTGTTGGGTATTGTTGTGTCGAATTTAGGGGTTGTTCTTGTTGAGTTATAATGCTAGAATTTTAGTTATGAATATGTATATACATTGTTGTAATTGTGGATATATGTCCTAAAGGAATTAAGATGTATAAAAGTGTTACTTTGCATTCTTGTTGTTGCGGGAGTATGGGCTGTTTTTAATGACTGTTTTAATATGGATTAAGGGGTTGTATTAACATAAGAGATAGGTGTATTAATAACCTTGGTTGTTGTGGTTTTTGTACTCCATGAATGTAAAGATAAAGAATGTATAACGATGTCGTATATGGAGTATTTGAGACTGTTTTGGTTATATCCTTGAGTTATGTCTTGTTATCGATGTTGTCGACCTTGTGTGTAAATTGCGGATGTGTGTATAAGCAGGGGAAGTCCTGCCTAATTTGTTTTATAAAAAAGAGAGTCATCATTCGATATATAAGGTATGCTAGTAATCATAGAGTTGATAGACATGTTACTATTGTTATAGGTTGAAGTGTTAATCGAGACAAATTTTAGTTATTGAGTTGGTATAGACGACAAGAGGTATGTGAAGCTATCCCTTCTTTCTTTTTGGCATGATTTACATAAAGTGAGCGTACGACGGACGTACGTAATTCCAATGAATCCTAATTCCTAGTGATACGTGATATGATAGTTGCCTTTGATTTTCCAGTGGTAGTTTATTCTATTTGTTCCATTGAGAGTCAATGATGATTTAATTTGTATATGGTTACTCATGATATTCTATTTGTGCTTGATGTGATTATATCATTTTACCGAGTCCCGGGTCGGGTATGTATATATATATGATGATTTCTGAGTCATAATGGTAGACATATATGTGGGCGGCATCACGGATATGACCGTTCAAGAGTCCCAGAATGGGTAAGATTACGATATATGTGGACAGACATCCACGGATATGACTTTATTCACCGAGTCCCAGAATGGGCCGGGTACGGTATATTATATGGACATGTTGACTCTCATTTCATAAAACGCGATCCATTGGTATTTTTAATATTATACTTGTACATCATATTTTGGCGATTATGGTCTTACTCTGATCTTCATGTTTTATATACTCATTATATTAGTTACGTCTTGACCCTTTCTCGGAATTTGCGTTTCATGCCCGCTGGTACAGGTACTCCGTTTGGTGATCCTCCAGCTTCGGATTCCGCTCAGCTATTTGGAAGCTCCATTGTTCGGAGCCTGATGCGGATCCTTGATATAGGCTTATGCGTATTCGCAGTGCGGCGGGGCCTGTCGTCATAGTTCATTATCATACTCTTAGAGGTCTGTGGACATGTGTGAGTTGGACATGTGTGGGTTGGACATGTATGGGTTGTCGACGTGTTTTGTTCAGCTGTACTGTTGTACTTCGTTTTGGGGTATTCCCGTATATAGTGGCAGCATTTTCGGCTTCCATAATTTGTTATGATGATTAGTTGTGACTCCTTAGGAGACAGATTCATTACAAATTTCTACATTGTCCTTAGTGTCAGTGTGATTATATATAATAGGTCAGTATAAGGGTGCCCAGGTAGGACACCAGTCGCGGCCCGTCGGCTCGGGTTGTGACACAAACCTTATGATAGTTGTTACACCCCGTAATTCCAAGACATGTATTCGAGAACGTAAGTAAGACTTGAATGTTGGGAGAATGTATAACTATTCTCTTAAGAAAATATTTGGAACCTCGTGAAGGAAAAAGGGTTATTAGTTGGATTTGATTCTCAAATTTGGTATTTGGGATTCATAGAATATTCTGGAGTTTTGTATTTTCAAGTCTCGAATTTGGTCATGTGGAGCCCACAAGGTTTGAGATATTTTGACCAAATATGGATATTTTGGGGAAGAAATAATTTTGGACCAACGGGAGGGTGACACGTGTCACCCCCACATGGCATTGACCATTTGACTTGGACTTGAAAGATATTTTGGAGATGAAGACAAGTGGACCATGGGTCCCACTCCACTTGTCTTGTACCCAAAGTTATAATCATCTATATAGAGATAGCCTTGGAAGACTTAGCATTTTTCATACAAAAGTTCTATATCTCTCTTCTCACTCTCGATTTTCTTCAGGGAATCAAGAACAAGATTAGTAAATCTTCCAAGTGTTGTTCATATATACAAGGTGAAGATTCCTAACCAAGTATTAGCCAAGATTAAACACCCCTAATCCCTTTAAAACACCTTGGCTGAAAATAGGGTCTTGAAAACCCTAAGTTGATCTTCAACTTTTGGTGTTGGATCAAGAAGAGAAGTTGGTTATAAGCTTCTAAGGGTCGCATATTGCGTATTGGAACGTAAGGATTTGGAGCTAAGACTATCTCTAAGGATCGACATTTAAGTGGATTGTTTTGGGCAAAAATAAGGTAAATCTCATCCTCCTCTTGCAAGTAATCTTATACTACATGTTGTGGTAATTTTGGAATGATATGGTGATAAGAAAAAATGGAGTTTAAGATCATGTGTGCTATTTTGGCCGAATTTGGGGCCTTTTTTTTGTAACATTGGTTTATATTGGTTGATATAGAATGTGTCTTCACGTTATATGTGTTATACGTTGAAAGAAAGGTAGTCGTTTAACTGTTGGTATATATCATGTACAAGTGTTGGAAAAACGACTTGAATAATAAGGAGTTGTAAGAAGGTTATATGTTGTTGTTATGGCGAGTGCCCTTTTATTTGTTGGATATTGTGAAATGTTTTACATCGTTGTGGGGCGAATTTTACGTCTTGTAAATGTGTAATCCCTTGTTGGTTAAGCTGTTAGATGTGGCTTGTTGTTGGTTTAAATCGGGTCTTGGAAAGGTGGAAAAGTATGTATAAACGGGGGAAGTGCTGCCTAAAATTACGTAGAATAAGGAGGACCATTACTTGGTATATAACCTACACTTAAAAGCATGGAATTGATAGAAGTGTTAATTGTCATTATAAGTTGACATTCTACGTGTGACGTATTCTACTTGGCGCGTGTATTAGCCGAAGAGGTATGTGGAACTTCTTACATCTCCTTTGAGCATGACTTTATAAAAATGAGCGTCACGATGAGCGATACTGTTTTAAATGAACTCGGATTCCAGGTAGTATATAAGGGAAGTTACTTGATTTAAAGGAGACTTAGAAAAATGTGAAGCTGCGAGTCGGGTTAGGGGGCCTTATGTAACGACCAGCGGGCCGTGGTAGTGCCTTACCAGACACCTAGTGATACAACATCAGAGAAAAACCAGCGGAAATAAAAACTTAAAACATACAAATAGAAATGGATCAAGATAGAAGAAAATAGGCCAACCAAAATGGTTGCCTTTTTGCATATATATATATATCGACATTTGAACAGTTACAATCCTTACAACCACACTTGCATGTCTTGGACCTCTAAGATTTTACAACAACCGTGACGGACAGGCCCGCCATACCTGAATGTACAAGAACCTCTGGACTCGGGGTAACATACGAAAGATAAACCTCGGAAGAAACGGAGCTTTCAATCTGTTGAAATGTGATCCTATAAGCGGGGATCGACAATGATGTACCTCTACTGCGGCATGAGCGCGGCCCCGAAGGAGGTCGATGCAACGGTACCAAGTATGTAAGCGAAAATCACGTAAATGAAATCATAATAGTCTATATAAAGCGGAGACATGTATGATAACCAAACTACGATTACCTGACATATAAATAGTCATATCAAGTCGGGGACTCGCCCAAATCATCACTCGTGCGGTGGAATTCCTTCCTCACTTGGCGATCATGATATAACAATACCAAGGGTATACATGAACACGAGGTCCCACGTGTCCTAAACCGTCGGGCAAGTATAAAGGCATAACTACCAGATCGGCCGTACAATAATATTGTACAACCATATCATGAAGGCGACACGTGGCAAGTGCAATAACCTCTACCGATCCTCCTGTGCCCGCGTGGCGGCGGGGAAAGTATACGGCTAAACACCGATCCTGGCAACCGTAAGTCACGGCTCCGTCAAACAACGACTCGAAGGCGACCGTGGCAAGTCGATAGCCTCGCGCGAGATCTCTGCGCCACGTGGCGATGGGGCAAGTGAGCCGCTAGCACCGATCACAACCGTAAGTCGCGATGCCGCGCGAAAGGCGACACGTGGCAAGTGCGATAACCTATACGAGATCCACTGCGTCACGCGTGGCGGGGCAAGTAAACAAGCTATGCGCCGATCACAACCGTAAGTCACGATCTTCGCCATAAATAACCATAATGGTCACGTGTCCACAGAATCCATCATCGGTGTAGACATGCGGTGTAACAATCATAATGGAAGCATACAGTGGAATCTTCCGTCGCTGCCGATGCGTCCAAGTAAGTTCTCGACAAGTCAACCTACCGCCATTGAGAGGCGATAGTATAGAACACAATTCTTGCACAACAAAGGCTATCAAAGCAAGCATAGGCAAGTTACACAACAACAAGCATAGGCAAGTTACACACAACTCAAGGTACTTTCATTTTATGTCAGTCAGGGTTTTAACCTAAAGTTGTTATACCAGTATTTTGAGTATGCGTGAGGGCGTCGTAGAAAGTTTGAGCCTTAAAGTTAGGCTAGGTTCGAAATTTGGGCACAAGTGCAGAAAGGAGTCGTTTTTCGGCGAAGCGTTTTACTAAACTTGCGAAGGGAAAATTCCGGCTATGTCATTTCTAATTTTTGGATTTTTCCGAGAGAAAACATTTTGGACAGCGGGAGGGTGACATGTGTCACCCTCACATTGGAAGGAAGTGGGCGGCAAAGTGGAATGAAAATTGTGGCTTGTTTTGTCAAGTAGTTGGTAGGATATTTTGGTGGTAGATGGATAAGGTGTACTTGGCTTGATCTTGGCCTTACACTTGCCTAACACATGGATTAATCTTGGCCATCGGTTGGCCCTTGCTTGACCTATAAATACCCTCATGTTGATGAACTTCTTCATCCAAAATTGTTCTAAGTGTTAAAATCCTCCTCCTCTTAGAGAGAGTTTTCGTCCACCACATCCCCTTTGTTGAGGCCTTTTGGTAGAGAAATACCCCTCACTTGCACTAGTTGTCTCGTATAAATACCCCTTTTGTGGTATAGAAATACTCTCCAAGTATTGTTATAATGCCCAAATACTTTAGCCCAAATACCTTGTAGTACTTTCCAAAGTTACCTCTATCGTAGAGGCAGTAAATACTACTATATTTCTTTAAGTCACAAAGCGAAACCCTAAGGAAAACCTTCATAGTCGGTTGAAGTGTTTAGTAGAAGTTAAGTAGAACTTCTAAGGGTTGTTTGGAGCAGTTGGAGCACTCTGAGTAGGGCTTAACGTTGCTCGGGAGCGGCGTTAAGCGTGGATAATTTTGGGCTCTGAGGTAAATAATCCTATCCTTACAGTGTAATTGGAAATTACATACTGTAGTAGTATAGAAATGAATATAAGATTCATAGAAGAGATTTGAAGCGTAATAGAAGGATATTCTGAAAAGACTTGATTTGAAATCACATGAGGAAGAATATTAGAGTAGAAGTTTAAGCGTATTTACATAGAATTTGTATTCTGATGGTGATAACCTTTATTGGTTGAATGTTCTACAAGTAGCATGTGCTACTTAGAAGGTGGACAAGGCTAGCGGGTTATAGCGAGTGGGCGTTTGCTTATAGTCGATAATCGTCGTGAGGTATGTGATTCTTCCTATACTCTTGAGCATGAAGTATTTTAAAGAATACATATAATGCGGTGAGCGTGCGTGTGGCAATGTCTTTTGACTTAAGCTTTGAATAATATGTATATATTATATGGTAGATGTCGTGTGCTAACTGAATATAGTTATGCGGCAATGTCTTTTGACTTAAGCTGAATAATAAGAACCTTGAAATATTTTAAAAAGGAATATAGATATAGTGCGGTGGCGTCGTGTGTTAAGCGAATGTAGTGTTACTGCAATGTCTTTTGACTTAAGCTGAATAAGAAGAATCTTGAAGTATTTCAAAAGAAATAAGAAACCTTTTGAAAGAAGAGTAATACTTGGTTTTGAAAACATAAGAGTTATACTAGCTTTATGGGAAGTTAGGTATAACGTCTTAAGAAGAGATAAAAATAATGGTTTCTTGATTTTTAGAAGTTAAGAGACTTAATCTTAAAGATAAGAGACTTGACTTAATTGTATTGATATGAAGTTTGTTAACAATGTGAAACCTCGTTCGTGAGTAATGGGTACTTGGTTTTAAAAGGAATAAATGTTTCTTGATTAGGAAATCGAATGAGTATCGACAAACTACAGCGAGCGTTAATAAAGGAAAATGTAATGAATAATGAAGTATTATTAAAACCAGTAGAAACCCCCATCTGCATAGAAGCTAAGATGAGACAAAATGATATTACATTTTCTAGATCATGGCTGCTTTAATAAATTGGTTATAAACAAGAATAAACTGCTCACACCTATGGCATATGTTATTGATTGTTTTAAAAGAGATTAAGGCATTGAACTATGAAACTTTTCTAAAATAAAAATGGAGTAATTGAAATTAGGCAACTGGAACTCTAGGAAAAGGAAGGCATTGTTTTTTTCTTAAAATGGTTTAAAAACATAAAGTGTTATATGACTTTATGGGAAGTTAGTTATAACGACTTTATGAAAACAAATAAGGGTTTTATCATTGGTTTTTAATGTGGTAACTCGACTTTAAAAAGAGAAGTGTTTTGGTTTACCTAAAAATGTAAGTCACTCTATTTTTATACTACGGGTATCGGGTGACTTTTATAAAAGGAATGGATCTCTTTAAAAGGAATTTAACGTACGTAGTACTTTAGGGTTAAAACCCGGACTTTGACATAAAATAAAAGTACCTTGAGTTGTGTGACTTGCCTATGCTTGTTGTTGTGTAACTTGCCTATGCTTATTGTGATAGCCTTTGTGTGTAAGAATTGTGTTTCTATACGACCGCGTCTCTCGATGGAGGGCCGGTTGACTTGTTGAGGACTTACTTGGACGTCTGGCGGTGACGGAGAATTCCGCAGATGCGCTCACATTGATAGTGTTATTCCATGGACTAGCTCTCCATGAGGTTTCTTCTTGTTCGGCCTTGGTACTGGTGGTCGGCTTCGTACTTGCCGTCTCGTGGCTGATTCGGCCTTAGTACACGGTAGTTAGCCCTCGCTTGCCGTTCGATTGTAGTGACGAAGTCTCGTGATCTGACCTTGGTACTGTAGTTAGCCCTCGTACTTGCCTCGGTCGAATCGTGAGTCGGCCTTGGTATCGGTAGTCGGCTTCGTACTTGCCGTGTCCGACCGTGTTTTGGTTGCATTGTATTATTGGTGCGGTCGGATCTGGTAGTTATACTTGCCGTCACGGTTTTATGACAGTGGGACACGGTGTTCATGTATACTCCTTGGTATTGTTATATCATGGCTGCCGGTGAGGAAGGAATTCGGGCACGAGTGATGATTTGGAGGCGTGAGTCACGACTTGATATAAGCGTTATTTGTGTCTTGTAGTTTGGTTATCATACATGTCTCTGCTTTATATAGACTATTATGATTTCATTCTGATGTTCTGATTTCACATACTTGGTACATGTTATTACGACCTCCTTGGAAATGCGTTCATGCGCGGTAGAAGTACATCGGTATCGATCCGCGTTTAGGATCACCTTTCAGCGTATTGGGAAGCTCGTTCCTCCGAGGCTTATCTTTGGTATGTTACCACGAGTCGAGGTTCTTGTACATTCGGGGTATGGCGGGGCCTGTCCGTCATAGTTGTTGTAAAAATCTTAAGTGCAGTGCCTTTGTTGTGGGCAGGGTTGTAAGGATTGTAACTGTTCAAATTTCTATATATATATATGTTGAAAGGCAACCGTTTTGGTTGGCCTATTTTCTTTATCTTGATCCATGACTATTTAAATGTTTAAGTTTTTATTTCCGCTGTTTTTTTCTCTGATGTTGTATCACTAGGGTGCCCGGGGTAAGGCACCAGTCACGGGCCCGGGTTCGGGTCGTGACAAAAGTACTACATACGTTAAGTTCTTTTTAAAAGGTCCAATTCTTTTACCAAGGTCACGATACCCGTAGTATTAAAATAGAGTGACTCACATTTAAGTAAACCAAAACACTTTCCCTTTTAAAATCAAGTAACAGCGTTCTTTTCAAGGTTCAAGTATGCCTAGTTACAATTGCTCAAGTTTCTCATGTTCGAAAGATTTCATAGTTCATCGTATTAATCACTTAATAACATAATCCCTTTTAAAACCATTTTGAGAAACATATGCCTTAAGTGTGAGTAGGTTATTCTTGTTTATAACAATCTTATTAAAGCATCCATGATCTAGGAAATGTAATATCATTTTGTCTCATCTTAGCTTCTATGCAGATGGAGGTTTCCTCTGGTTTTAATAATACAATTCATTAGTCGAGACATTTTCCTTTAATAGCAGATGGTCTGTTCGATACTTATTCTGATTTTCGAAATCAGTAAAACATTATTCCTTTTAAAAACCAAGTACTCATTATTCACGAATGAGGTTTCACATAAAATTCATATTAATGAAATTAAGTCAAGTCTCTTATCTTCTAAGATCAAGTTTCTTAACTTCTAAAATCAATAAACCATTCCTTTTTATCTCTCTTAAGTTGTTATACCTAACTTCCCATAAAGCTAGTATAACTCTTAGCTTTAAAACAAGTATTACTCTTCTTTCAAAAGGTTTCTTAATTCTTTTGAAATACTTCGGATTCTTATTATTGGGCTTAAGTCAAAAGACATTGCCGTATAACTACGTTCGGTTAACACCGTCGTCTGCCGTACTATATATATTTTTTTAAAATATCATGCTCGAGAGTATAGGAAGAATCACATACCTCGCGGCGACACCGACGATTAGCAAATAGCTCCAATCTCTGTAATCCTGTTAGCCTCTTCCACCCTTGAGTAGAATATGCTACTCGTGATCTTCAACCTATAGCAGTTATACAAGTCTATCAATGTCTAGACCACCTTGTAGAATAATTCTACGGAAAATTGGGCAATGACTTCCCTACCCGCCAAACTACACAAGTCTCACGTAAATCTGATCCTATGTAATCTGATTCAATCTTCTTCGTAATATCCTACATTACAGTTCAATTCTCTTCTATGTATCTTATATACATTTCTATACTACTACGGTATGTAATTTCCAATTACAATAGAAGAACTGATAGTATTTACCTCGATAAGCCCAAAATTATCCAAGTTATAATGTCGATCCCGAGCAGCGTTTAGCTCGATTGAGCGCTCAATTCGCTCGAAACCCTTAGAAGTTCTACACAACTTCTACTTAACACTTCAACCGACTATGAAGATTTCCTTAGGGTTTCGTTTTGTGACTTAAGGAAGTATAATAGTATTTTAAGCTCTACGTATAGAGTAACTTTTGAAAGTACTACAAGGTATATGGGCTAAGGTATTTAGGGCATTATAACAATACTTGGAGAAGTATTTCAACCAAGGGGGTATTTGCGTGAACTAGGTAAGGGGGTTTCTCCGAGGGCCTCGCAAGGGGAGGGGTTTAGGCTAGCACAACTAGGAGGGGAGAGGGTTGGGCGAAAGCTCACGAGGGAGAGGAGTAGTTTGAGACTTAGAGAAAAGCTCAAGTGTGGATGAAGAAAGTCTTGACTTAGAGGGTATTTATAGGCCAACCAATGGCGACCAATGGCCAAGATGAAGCCAAGTGCTAGGCAAGTGTAAGGCCAAGATTTGCAGTACACTTATCCATCTACCACGAAATATCTACCAACTCCTTGACCACAAACAAGGCAAAAACGCCCAGTTTAGTCCATATGAGGGTGACAAGTGTCACCCTCGTTGATCCAAAATATTTCGTCTCTCGGAAAAATCATAAAAATAATAAATGACATAGCAAGATTTTCCGCCATGGTTGTAAGCGTTTACGTCGAAACGACTCTTTTCGGGGTTGTGCACAAATTTGAACCTTGCCTACTTTAAGCAACTTTAAATGCGTGCGTCTTCACGTACATACTCTGGAAATCTGGGTATAACGAGGCCAAGTTGCAAGGTCGTCATGCGAAACTTGAAGGCATGAAGTTCCGTCGTAGCGCCGTAGTGCAGTCGCCGTGCCCCTGTCGAAGGGTGCCGAGGATTAGTTAGGGGGTGGGGTGGTGTTTTTGTGCCACGGTATCGACCCTAGATAGTATAAGTGACTTGATGTTTAAAGACTAAGTTACTTGAATGAGATAGGTACACTTGACTTGATTTTAAAAGTAGAAGTGTCTTGATACTACGGGTGTTAGTGTCTTGGGATTTTATAAAGGAAAGAATGTACGGCGGACGTACATGGTGCTATGGGGTTCAACTTCCCTATGTTGCATGATGTGATTCCTTTTATAGGAATATATGTACATAGTACTTTGGGTTAAATTCCCGGATTTTACACGACATGATAGTGCCTTGAGTCTAATAAATTGATGGTACATTCATTTGCTTCTAATGAGAGTAAAAGACTACTTAACTTGCATATGTTGTTTATGATAGCCATTAGTGCAAGTGTTATATTATTTATTGCGGGGTCAACCCCCGGGACATTGTACATTTTGTGGATTTTCTCTCGCGTCACGAGTATGCGTATATGTTTATTACGGGTCCACAGGGCCTATGCGGATAAATAGTCCTATGCGGGTGAAATAGTCCTATGCGGGGCAAATTGTCCTATGCGGGTCCACTAGACCTATGCGGGTGAAACAGCCCCATGAATAGGATTGCATAATGATACTACGGGCGGGTGGCCCTAAATTAATCATGACCTTCTTATGTTAATACGGTACAGATTACTCATTGTTGAGAAGGCACAATTGTACTGTTATTTTGATTATTATACTTGTCTCATGCTTTATATTTGGATTGTATGATCTTCTTTACAGTACTTACAGTTTCACATACTTGTTACATCTTTTGTGCGACCCGCTTTTCATAGAGTGCGTTTCTGCATGAGGATATGTACTCGATTAGTATCAAGGCTTTGGATCTCCACTCATCTTTTGATAGCTCCATTTGTTCGAGTTTGATATAAAAGTACATGCCTTGTGTTTTGGTGTATGTACATTCGAGAGTGCAGCGGGGCCCTTTTGTCACGACCCGCCAGGGCGCGACTAGTGCCTGCAGGGCACCGTCAGTATCATCAGAGAATAGCGTGAGCATACATAATACATAACACGTATAAAGTAAACATCACGGCAAGCCGATAAGTGCCTTCCCTTCCATAAAATACACTAAATTAAAGTACAACTTGTTCTTACGGCCAACCACAAATGTGACTCTGGACTCCAGGAATAACAAGCGTGGCGGGCGGGGCCGCCATACCCACGAATGTACATAACATCTGACACCGGGAGAACCGTGCCAAAAGTCGAGCCTCTGGAGGAATGGAGCTTCGACACGAGCAAGATCCTAAGAATGAGGATCCGCGCTGTTTACCACCTGCGGCGTGAGCGGCCAGGAAGGGTCGATCTGATATGTACCAAGTATGTAAGCGGAAAATCTGTAATAATATCATAAATCTAAAATAAAATTTGAGTCATAGATGAAAATCAAATTACATTGTATTGTGCCTTACTAACAATGAGAGTAACAAATATAAACTTTACTGCATAAAAATAGGAGGCCCATGATCAGCAGGGTCCTCGCGTAATATCATTAAGCGATCCTACTCGCAGGACTATTTCACCGCATGGATCATGTGGACGCGTGAGGTATTCCTCGCATCATGGGTGGCAAATCCATGGAATACACAAAGGTGGTATAACGTCTTGGGGTGTACCCGCCGTTTATACTCTTACCACTAAAGGAGGTGGTATAACGTCTTGAGGATTTACCGCCGTTTATACTCTTACCCTGAAGAAGGTGGTATAACGTCTTGGGGATGTACCCCTCATTTATACTCTTACCCTGAAGAAGGTGTTATAACGTCTTGGGGATGTACCCCTCATTTATACTCTTACCCTGAAGAAGGTGGTATAACGTCTTGGGGATTTACCCCTCATTTATACTCTTACCCTAGCTCAACCGACTATCATACATAACATAAGTAAGTTAAGAAATCCACTAACTTTTTATTAGTCTGGCTCATATACCCTCTCAGTTTAGTTTACTTAAGGCACTAACATATCTTAATAAAAGAAAACTGGGAATTCAACCCAAGTATTACATACTTCTACTCTTTTAAAACTGACTCCTTTTCATATAAAACTTTTAGGCAATTGATGCCTTAAAATCAATTTGTCTTTCATAATTCAAGTCATTTGTCCCTACTCATCTGTTATACCCCGTATTTCCAGAGTATGTACGTGGGGGACGTACGTAGAAATTTTTCGAACTTCTTTAGGCTTGGCCGAATTCTTTTGTGCACAACACCCGGTTAGAGTCGTTTTTCGACGAAACGTTTTCCACGGCTTTCGTGAGGGAATTTCGGCTATGTCATTTATAATTTTGCGGAATTTTCGAGAAGCGAAACATTTTGGACCAACGGGAGGTGGCGTGTGTCACCTGCATTAACTTGAGTGAAGCGTAATGGTGGGCGAAAAGAGAGCTTTAGTTGGTAGGATATTTTGTGCAAGTTGTGTGGTAGATGGATAAGGTACACATGGTGGAAATCTAGCCCTACACTTGCTATACACTTGGATGCATCTTGGCCATTGGTTGGCCTTTGCGACCTATAAATACCCGCGCTGGAAGACTTCTTCGTCCAAAATCTTCACAAGTCTTGAAGTTCTCTTCCTCCCTCCACTTGTGTGGTTAGTCCACCACCCTCCTCTTTGAGAGCCCTTGGCGAGAGCCACCCCTCCCTTTATGGTGTTTTGGTGAGGTACCCCCAACTTTAGTTGTGCTAGTCAAAATACTACCACTTGGTAGAAATGTATACACAGTATCGTTATAATGCCCAAAATACTTTAGCCATACCTTGTAGTACTTTCCAAAGTACCCTTTATCTGGCTTGGAAAATACTAGTATACTTTCCTTTAGCCACTAAACGAAACCCTAAGGAAAAATCTTCACCCGTGGTTGAAGTATTAAGTAGAAGTTGTGTAGACATTCTAAGGGTTTCTTGGAGGCGTTTGGAGCACGCCGCGAGTAGGAGCTAAACCTTGTTCGGGAGCGACATATAAACTCGGATAATTTTGGGCTTATCAAGGTAAACATTCTTGACCTACATTTGTAATTGGAAATTACATGTTGTAGGAATATATAGTTGAAGTATACTATATATAGAACTGAACATTATAATTGTCTTGGCAATGTCTTTTGACTTAAGCTGAATAATACTTACAATGATGTCTTGCGACTTAAGCTGAATTTTAATAAGAAGCTGAATGTAATTACATAGGGTGTATTACGATGAGACTTGTGTAGCATTCTTTGTGTAGTAGAATTGTACGTCCGGTCGAACGTGTTAACCCCACGGTTGGCTTGGTAGCGGCCTCGATAGAGGAAGAGATTTCTGTTGTTGCGGGGAGGTCTTGCAATTTTACGTAGAATATTCTCGTCGGGATCTAAAGGTATTAATAGGCGCTTTGTGGCCTCTATAGGTTGTAGTCTGCGTGTGGGTGATACGCTTGGTGAGAGTGTCGCCAAGCGGTTTGAGGTACTTGGGCGTTTTGCTATTAGTCGATGTCGTCGCGAGGTATGTGAACCTCTTCCTATCTCTTCTAGCATGATATGTGTGAACTATGTAATGCGGTGAGCGTACGTGTGCTAATGTATTTGATTGATTTAAAACATAAAGTGTTATAACGGCTTTATGGGAAGTTGGTTATAATAGCTTTATGTGGATAAGCTACATACTTTGTGGTTTTAAAAGATGGCGATTTGAATAATAAGCGGCGATGTGTTAATAAAGAACTTGAAGAATTTCAAAAGATTTATGAATCGTTTTGAAAGAATGAGTATTACTTGGGTTTTGAAAGCTTAAGAGTTATACTAGCTTTATGGAAAGTTAGGTATAGCGGCTTAGAATGTTTCTTGATTTGAATCGGAATGTGTATCGACAAACCAACTGCGGCGTTAATAAAGGAAAATGTATTGACTAAAGAAGTATTATTAAAACCGATGAAACCTCAATCTGCATAGAAGCTAAGATGAGACAAAATGATATTACATTTCTAGATCATGGTGCTTAATAAGATTGACTATAAACAAGAATAACCTACTCAACATAAGACATATGTTTCTCAAAGCGTTTAAAGGAGAATTATGTTTTAAAGGATCAAAACTATGAACTACGAAACCTTTTTCTAAAATGAGAAACTTGAGCATTCGAAATTAGGCAAACTTGAACGTTTGGAAAATAAGGTTGTTACTTGATTTTACAAAGGAAAGCATTTTGGTTTACTTAACAATGTTAGTCACTCTATTTTTATACTACGGTATCGGGTGACCTTTGTAAAAGAAATGGATCTTAAAAGGAATTTAACGGACGTAGTACTTTAAGGTTAAAAATCGGACTTTGATATAAAATGAAAGTACCTTGAGTCGTGTGTAACTTGCTTATACTTGTTGTTATGAAATTTGACCATATTCGTGTGATAGCCTTGTTGTGTAAATCTTTGTGTTCTACTCGACTAGGTTCATCAGGAATGTATTTCACTCGACTCTGGTTCGTCAGGAATGTATTTCACTTGAGGCCAGGTTTCATCAGAATGTATTTCACTTGAGGACCGGTTCATCAGAATGTATTTCACTTGAGGCCGGTTCATCAGAATGTATTTCACTTGAGGCCAGTTCATCAGGGAATGTATTTCACTTGACTACAGTTCAGCCAGAATGTATTCCACCTTTACATATTGGGTCCGTAAGATGGGCGAGACACCTTATACGTATCACGTGATTGTACCTAGGCTGGCGGTGAGGAAGGAGTTCCACGGGCGTGAGGATGACTTTTAGGCGTGAGTCACGACTTGACATGGCTGCTTCTATGTTGTAATGTAGTTTGGTTATCATACATGTCTCTGCTTTATCTAGACTATTATGATTTCATTCTGATATTTCTGATTTCACATACTTGGTACTGTTGTCTTGACCTCGCCTTGGAATTTTGCGTTAATCTGCATGAGTAAAGTACATCATTATTGATCCGCTTTTAGGATCACGCTGGCGTATTGGAAAGCTCCGTTCCTTGGAGGCTTATCTCTTGGTATGTTACCACGAGTGCAGTAGATGCTTATACATTCGAGGTATGGCGGGGCCTGTCGTCATAGCGATTGTAAAATCTTAAGTGCAACCTTTATTGTGGCGAGGGTTTGTAAGGATAAGCGTTGGGTATTTATGTATATTTGATGAAGGCAAGCTGTTTTGGTTGGCTTTGTTTATTTATCTTTTCTCTTAATTCATGTTCATGTTTTTATTTAGCTGATTTTCTCGATGTTGTATCATTAGGGTGCGGGGTAAGGCACGATCACGGCCGAGGTTGGTCGTGACAAAAGTGGTATCGAAGCGATTAGTCTCGGAAAGTGTCTGAGGCCGTGTACAGTAAGTCTTGATTATCGGTGTGTTGTGCACCACATCTATGTCGAGGAGGCTGCGAGACATTTAGATTAGTTTCCATCCTTCCATTACGAATCGTGCCTTAGAGGCGTGTGATAAGTGGACCCTACAGCGTATTCCTTTCGCTTTACGATTATGCCTCGCGTAAGGCAACGAGCCCAGAGGGCAAGGCAATCGAGGAGTTAGTGAGATCTGAGAGAGTGCGAAGCGCGAGCGGCGATGCACGAGCGGTACTTCCGGCCGGCGGGTTTAGCGCCGCCCGGCACCAGCGAGTTTAAGCGCGGCGATGGGCTGCTGAGACTACGATACACGAGCCTCGATCCGCGACACAGGCGATGAGATGGGTACAAGGAGATGGCGATTCTTGGCGGTCGTGGCCGATATGAGATAATTGGATCACGTGATTCCGGCCCGATAGCACCGTAGTACACCCCGGCGACGGTTTGAGGCTACGTGACTTCACGAGTTGTAGCCCTCCGGTGTTATGGATCGAGCGGAGGGCGACCTCGGGAGTTTATCAAGCGACTCTGACGGATTATGAGTGATCGAGCCTCGAGGCGAGTCGGTGGTATTGGGTTCGCATCGTTTGCGTAATCTGCGATTGGTAGTTTGGTCGTGGGGCTGTCGGGAAGAGCATGCACTTCCAGCGATTTGGGGCGAGTTCTCGAGGGCATTTCTTGCACATTTCTTGCCTCGCGGATGAGGAGGGCTCGGTAAACAGTTTTTGGCGTTGAGCGGGGCGGGCGGTTAGAAAGTACAATGTGGAGTTCGACTCATTAGCTCGGTATGTTCCAGCTGTAATGGCGGATATGGAGAGCGAGTACACGCTACGTCACGGTGGGCGATTACTTGGCGAGCATGCAGGTGTAGCTCTTGGTGGAGCATGGACATTGCCGCGTCTGGCTCATGCACTAGGATGTGAGGCACGGAGGTCGACGGAATGGCCAGAGATCGTGAAGGCGAGCAGCGAGGTCGCTTTGGTAACTTTGGCGGACCGCCTCGGCGATCTAGTTATGTACCTCCACGATGCAGTGGTCCCCCTCGATCTTCGGGGCGTTCGGGGTATTGGAGGTGGTCGGTGCTCGGGGCTTAGTTCACGGTATACGTGAGTGCTTGCCAGGATTCATGTCCTCGGATTGTGCGCGATGTGGCAAACATCGTCGGGAATGTCGTCTTTTCGCGGTGCTTGTTTCACTGCGGCCGTCGAGCCATGTGGCGAAGGCGTGCTTATAGGAGAATACCGGCGGCAGCGCGACTACCGGATCGATGGCGAGTTCATCACGCCTACGATTATGCGCCTGCGAATAGACTTATGATTAGAGTGGAAGCGGTAACCGGTATATCCTTAACCATCTAGAGGCTTGTATGTTTTGATGTTATGTTAATGTGTTAAGTGTTATGTTAGGATAGCTTTGTGCTAAAATGTGATTTAGGAACACGGTTGGGGAAAAAAGGTAAGCTGAGGGTGAGAAAATGATGAACCTTAGAATATTACGGTTGAGACCTTAGATGTAAGCGTCTTGAGTACAAGATTTTGCAGTGATCCTTGTCGAGTGCATTTTATGCCTAGAAAATATTGTGTAATAAGTCTACGGGTTGGGTAAATGAAAGTGGTATCTTTCGTGATGTGATTTAGCAAGGTTGTTGGATCGAAACAAGAGAGTTGGCGTGACGGAGGTCGGGTTGAGGCGTGTTGCGTGTCAACGCGTGGCAGAATGAGGTGGTCAGCTACGGGTGGTCAGCCGGTGGTAGGGTCACGAGTGCTAGGCCAGTTTTGATGACCATCGTATGAGTTCGTGGATCGTTCGACGAGTAGATCGTGAAGGCGGGAATAGCCTTAAGGAAGATCGAGGCTAATAGGATGACCAAGTTGGGAGGTAGTGACTCAGTTTGGAAACTAAGTGAAGTCGTATGCTAAAAGAGTTCAAGAGTTCGAGAAGAGCACTGACGAGTAAGGGTAGAAGCGAGCATGTATTGCGAGCATAGATCTGATCATTTCTTGTAAAGGGAGAAGGTCACGAAGGATGTATATTTTAGACCTCGGGAATCGCATGCGATCGTACCGTTTGTTGGAGTCGCGGGGTGACACTAGAACCTCGCGGCAAAGTGACAAAAGTTTGTGATGTTAGAGGTGTTTTCTCGTGGACTTGGATATAAGTATTTGCGTGCATATGTTGTTTAGTGGCGGTTGTGGCGTTGGCAACTTATTAGAAGAACTTTATCGTTATCCGTCTTGAGAAGGAACATTCGGGACGAATGTTTCTAAGGAGGAGAATGTTATACCCGTATTTCCAGTATGCGTGGGGGCGTGCGTAGAAATTTTCGAACTTCTTTAGGCTTGGCGAATTCTTTTGTGCACAACACCGGTTAGAGTCGTTTTTCGGCGAAAGCGTTTTCCACGACTTTCGTAGGGAATTTCCGGCTATGTCATTTATAATTTTTGCGGAATTTTAGAGGCGAAACATTTTGGACAGCGGGAGGGTGACATGTGTCACCTCGCATTGCCTGAGTGGCGGTAATGGTGGGCGAAAAAGAGAGCTTTAGTTGGTAGGATATTTTGTGCAAGTTGTGTGGTAGATGGATAAGGTACACATGGTGGAAATCTAGCCTACACTTGCTATACACTTGATGCATCTTGGCCATTGGTTGGCCTTTGCTTGACTATAAATACCCCACTTTGGAAGACTTCTTCATCCAAAAATCTTCCTAAGTCTTGAAGTTCTCTTCCTCCTCCCTTGTGTAGTTAGTCCACCACCCCTCTCCCTCTTTGAGAGCCCTGGCCGAAAGCCACCACTCCTTTATGGTGTTTCTGTGAGGTACCACTAGCCTAGTTGTGCTAGTCAAAATACTACCCTTGGTAGAAATGTATTCTACAGTATCGTTATAATGCCCAAAATACTTTAGCCATACCTTGTAGTACTTTCAAAGTACCACTTTATCTGGCAGGAAAATACTAGTATACTTTCCTTTAGCCCTTCGCGAAACCCTAAGGAAAAATCTTCACCCGTAGTTGAAGTATTAAGTAGAAGTTGTGTAGACACTTCTAAGGGTTTCTTGGGGCGTTTTGGAGCGCGGAGTAGGAGCTAAACCTTGTTCAGAGCGACATATAAACTCGGATAATTTTGGGCTTATCAAGGTAAACATTCTTGACCTTACATTGTAATTGGAAATTACGTTGTAGGAATATATAGTTGAAGTATACTATATAGAACTGAACATTATAATTGTGCGGCAATGTCTTTGACTTAAGCTGAATAATACTTACGGCAATGTCTTGCGACTTAAGCTGAATTTTAATAAGAGAAGCTGTAATTACATGGGGTGTATTGATGAGACTTGTGTAGCATTCTTTGTGTAGTAGAATTGTACGTCGGTGACGTGTTAACCCCGCAGTTGGCTTGGTAGCGGCCTCGATAGAGGAAGAGATTTCTGTTATTGCGGGAGAGTCTTCTTGAATTTTACGTAGAATATTCTACGTCGGGATCTAAAGGTATTAATAAGTGCGCTTTGTGGCCTCTATAGGTTGTAGTGCTGCGTGTGGGTGATGCGCTTGGTAGAGTGTCGCCGACGGTTTGAGGTACTTGGAGCGTTTTGCTATTAGTCGATAATCGTCGCGAGGTATGTGAACCTCTTCCTATCTCTTCTAGCATGATATGTGTGAACTATGTAGTACGGTAGACGTACATGTGCTAATGTATTTGATTGATTTAAAACATAAAGTGTTATAACGGCTTTATGGGAAGTTGGTTATAATAGCTTTATGTGGATAAGCACATACTTTGTGGTTTTTAAAAGGTAACTGATTTGAATAATAACTGGCTTGATCTGTGTTAATAAAGAACTTGAAGAATTTCAAAAGATTTATGAATCGTTTTGAAAGAATGAGTATTACTTGGGTTTTGAAAGCTTAAGAGTTATACTAGCTTTATGGAAAGTTAGGTATAACGGCTTAAGAATGTTTTACTGATTTCGGAAATCAGAATGTGTATCGACAAACCACTGCAGCGTTAATAAAAGGAAAATGTATTGACTAAAGAAGTATTATTAAAACCAGTAGAAACCTCCATCTGCATAGAAGCTAAGATGAGACAAAATGATATTACATTTCCTAGATCATGGCTGCTTAATAAGATTGACTATAAACAAGAATAACCTACTCACTTATAAGACATATGTTTCTCAAAACGTTTAAAGGAGAATTATGTTTTAAAGGATCAAAACTATGAACTACGAAACCTTTTTCTAAAATGAGAAACTTGAGCATTCGAAATTAGGCAAACTTGAACGTTTGGAAAATAAGGTTGTTACTTGATTTTACAAAGGAAAGCATTTTGGTTTACTTAACAATGTTAGTCACTCTATTTTTATACTACGGGTATCGGGTGACCTTTGTAAAAGAAATGGATCTTAAAAGGAATTTAACGGACGTAGTACTTTAAGGTTAAAAATCCGGACTTTGATATAAAATGAAAGTACCTTGAGTCGTGTGTAACTTGCTTATACTTGTTGTTATGAAATTTGACCATGTTACGTGTGATAGCCTTGTTGTGTAAATCGTGTTCTACTCGACTACGGTTCATCAGGAATGTATTTCACTCATTCTAGGTTCATCAGAATGTATTTCACGAGGACCGGTTAATCCGGGAATGTATTTCACTTGAGGACAGTTCATCAGGAATGTATTTCACTTGAGGACCAGGTTCATCAGAATGTATTTCACTTGAGGCCAGGTTCATCCGGAATGTATTTCACTTGACTACAGGTTGGCCAGGAATGTATTCCACCTTTTCTATATTGGGTCCATAAGATGGGCCGAGCACCTTATCGTATCATGATTGTACCTAGGCTGGCGGTGAGGAAGGAGTTCCACGGGCATGAGGATGACTTTTAGGGCGTGAGTCACGACTTGACATAGCTGCTTCTATGTTGTGAGCGTAGTTTGGTTATCATACATGTCTCTGCTTTATCTAGACTATTATGATTTCATTACGATATTTCTGATTTCACATACTTGGTACTGTTGTGTGACCTCGCTTGAAGTGCGTTCATCTGCGAGTAAAAGGTACATCGGTTGATCCGCTTTTAGGATCACCTTTCAGCGTATTGAAAGCTCCGTTCCTTGGAGGCTTATCTCTTGGTATGTTACCACGAGTGCGTAGATGCTATACATTCGGGGGTATGGCGGGGCCACTGTCCGTCATAGCAGTTGTAAAATCTTAAGTGCATGCTTTGTTGTAGGCGGGGTTTGTAAAAGGATAATTGTTCGGGTATTTATGTATATTTGATGAAAGCTTGTTTTGGTTGGCTTTGTTTATTTATCTTTTCTCTTAATTCATGTTCATGTTTTTATTTCATGATTTTCTCGATGTTGTATCACTAGGGTGCGGGGTAGGCACGATCCACGGGCAGGTTGGTCGTGACATCATCTTACCTAGTGTAAACCTTTCCTTATTAACCTTCCATAAGGCTAATATAACTTCCCATAAAGTCGTTATATTAACTTTATACATTAGTCGAATATCTTTCCTATATCGAGAGACTTATACTTTTAAAAGCGAAACAAGTATCACATACTTAAAATACTTCAAGTTCCTTAACTTTGAAACTTAAGACATCATTAAAACAAGTAAGGAATATCAAGCCAAATCGTCTGCAGTACTACGTAGATCTGACTATTCATGCTCAAGAGGTAGGAAAGTTCCACATACCTCTTCGGTCAATCCACTTGCTAAGTCGAACTACCGCGTAGTATGTCAACCTATAATGACCATATCGTTTATTAACCTCAAGTTTCAATGTAGAATATTCCAAGTTCAAAGTCACTAAATTCTATGGAAAATCGGGCGGCATTTCCTTTGTTTCTACTTTGCCACCTTTTTCAGGGCGAATTCAACAACCAAACGCCCTTTTAAGGCCCAACAATCCAAACATTTCAAAGGGATTACACACAAACTTGGGTGTGTAAATTCTGCCCATAATGTATAACAACTAACTTAACAAGTTTAAGGTAGTATTTAGGCTACATGCTTACATAACATTCTTATCCAATTCTTTCATATCAATGTCCGACCGATCCGGGCCGTGGCCGGTGCCTACACGACCACTAGTGATACTACATCGGAGAAAATCGTGGAAATAAAACTTAAACATGAAACAGAGATATGATAATAAAGCGGGCCAACAAGCGGTTACCTTCTTGAATATATAACTAAAAACTTGAGCAGTTACATCGCACAAACCACCTGGCGATGCTACAGACCTAAGAGTTTTTATACAACATGTGGGACGGGGCCCGCCACTACGAATGTACAAGTACTCTGATGACGATTATACCAAAAGATAAGCCTCAGGAGAAGCGAAGCTTCCCAAGCTGACTGCGATCTATGAGCGAGGATCAACAAGCGGTGTACCTCACTGCGGCATGAGCGCCCCGAAGGAGGTCGATTACAACGGTACCAAGTATGTGGCCCGAAAATCTTGTGTGAAATCATAGTTGTTATACCCGTATTTCAGTATATGCGCGAGGGGCGTGCGTAGGAAATTTCGAACTTCAAGTAGGCTTGGCGATTTAATTTTGTGCACAACACGGTTAAGTCGTTTTTAGTGAAAGCGTTTTCCACTGACTTTCGTGGGAATTTTCGGCTATGCCATATTTTATTTTTGGATTTTTACGAGAGCGAAACATTTTGGACCAACGAGGCGACACTTGTCACACTCTCATTGGAACACTTGGGCGGCATTATGGACGATTTGGGCTTAAGGAGTAGGTAGGATATTTTGTGTTGGTTGGTGTGGTAGATGGATAAGGTGTACTTGGGTGAATCTTGGCCTTACAACTTGTGGCAGCAGCTCGATCTTGGCGTTGGTTGGCGCTTCAGCCTATAAATACCCATCCCTTTGAAGACTTATTCATCCATTCCTAAATGTTCCTAAGTATTAAATCTTCTCCTCCCTTTGTGTTGAGTTCGGCCAAGAGGCCTCCCTCTCACAGAGGCCTTGGTAGAGGTATACCACTCAGTAGTGTGGCCAGTGGGGTACCACTAACCTAGTTGCTTTCGTATATACCCTCTCTTGGTAGAAATACTCTCAAAAGTATTGTTATAATGCCCAATTACCTTAGCCGTATACCTTGTAGTATTCTAAGGTTATACCTATCTGAAAAGCCGAAATACTATTATACTTCTGTCTGTCACAAAACCGAAACCTAGGAAAATCTCCATAGTCCGTTGGAGTATTGTGTAAGTTGGTTAGAACTTCTAAGGGTGGTTTAGAGCGGGTTGGGCGCTTCGGAGTTGGAGCTAGCGATTGCCGGGATCGACTTTATGCTTGGATAATTATGGGCTTATCGAGGTAAATATATTGTCCTCTATTGTAATTGGAAATTACATGTTGTTAGATTATATAGTTAGTATGCTATATATAGTCTTGAACATAGTTATCGGCAATGTCTTGCGACTTAAGCTGAATAAAACTGCAGATGTCTTGCGACTTAAGCTGAATTTAAAGAAGAATCTTGTTGTAATTACATAGGGTGTATGGTAGACTTGTGTAGTAGTGCAGTGAAGTAGAATTGTGCAGTTGGGGTTAGATGTATAACCCTGGTTGGCTTGGTGGCCTCGATAGAGGAGGAGATTTCTGTTGTTGCGGGGAGGTCTTGTGAATTTTACGTAGAATATTCTGCGATTAGACCTAAATGTTAATAAAGCGCCTTGTGGCCTTATAGGTTGAAGTACTACGTGTGGCGCGATCTACTTGGCTTAGGAGTAGCGGCGTTTGGAAGTACTTGGGCGTTTTGCTATTAGTCGATACTCGTCGCGAGGTATGTGAACCTCTTCCTATCTCTTACAGCATGATATGTGTGAACTATGTACGGTGAAGCGTACGTGTGCTAAATGTATTTGATTGGTTTAAAACATAAAGTGTTATAACGGCTTTATGGGAAGTCGGTTATAAGCGACTTTATGTTGGTAAGAAAATACTTGTGGTTTTAAAGGTAAGCGATTTGAGCTATAAGCGGCTTGTTATGTGTTAATAGAGAACTTGAAGTAATACTTGGTTTTGAAAACTTAAGAGTTATACTAGCTTTATGGGAAGTTAGGTATAACGGCTTAAGAATGTTTCTTGATTTGAAATCGAGAATGTGTATCGACAAACCATGCGGCGTTAATAAAAGGAAAATGTTTTGAATAATTAAGTATTATTAAAACGTAGAAACTTCCATCTGCATAGAAGCTAAGATGAGACAAAATGATATTTCCTAGATCATGGTGCTTTGTAATAAGATTGTTATAAACAAGAATATCCTTCTCACATATAAGGCTTATGTTTCTCGGATAGTTTAAAAGAGAATTATATTCTTAAATGAATAAGACTATGAACTACAAAACCTTCTAAGATAAGAAAGCGTGAACATTGGAAATTAGGCAAACTTGAACATTGGAAAGAATGTTACTACTTGATATTACAAAGAGAAGTAATTGATTTACTTTAAAAGATAGTCACTCTATTTTATACTCTGGTATTGTGTCACATTGTGAAAGTAACGTATCTTTTAAAGAGTTAATGTATGAAGTACTTTGGGGATAAAACCCCGAACTTGTGGGAATATAATAGAAAGTACCTTGTGTATATAACTTGATTGTGTTGGTTTGTGATAGCCTTGTAATACTTTCTTGTTGATTGATAAGTAAACATCTTTGGATCTACGTGTGTTAGTATCTTGTGATGTTTGTGTAAAGGGGTTTTCCTTTGTTGTGCTTATGTTGTTTAACGATAATTTATTATGTTAGTATTTTACATCACTCATCTCTTGAGATGATTAGGGGTTAAGCGCCCTCCGTGCGGGGTAGACTTCGGCGGGTCGATGGACTATGATTCGAGAATACCTCATGCGGTCGAGGGCCTATGCGAGCTACGAGAGTTCGAGGTTAGTGTCGTCCTTTATGGGCATGCGGTCCGTGTAGCCATGCGGCTGCGAAGTCGGGGCGATCTTGGGAGTAGCTACCCCGTGCGGGAATACCTCATGCGGCCGATGAGATTGGCCTATCTGGAGCTGCGGGAAGTTCGAGGACTAGGAAGCGCGCGCGTTAGATCTGCGGGCAAGTGGCGGCTTTGATCATGTAATGATGCAAGCAGATCTTATAATCTGATTCATGACCTTGTTGGTACTATGGGTGTTAGTAGTCGGCTATGCCTTCGTACTTACAAATGCGGTGTTATTATGGCACAGTGGGACACGGTGTTCATGTGTGTTCCTTGATGCTTTTATATCATAAAGCTGGCGATGAGGAAGGTATTCCACGGGCATGATTGATGTTGTGGGCGTGAGACCCGTTGTTATGTTTGAGTGATGACTTTGAGGCGTGAGTCACGACTTGATATATTTGCTTGTTTATTGTGAAGCGTGGTTTTGTTATCATACATGTCTCTGCTTTATATAGACTACTATGATTCCATTCTGATATTTTGATTTCACATACCATTTTTGTTATCTTGACCTCGCCCGAGTGCGTTCGCCGCGAGTTGAGGTACACCGATCGTTGATCCTAGCTCTCGGTCACGATTTGCGTTGGGAAGCTCCGTTTCTCGGAGGCTTATCGATGGTATAGTCACTGTCGTAGTAAGTGTTTACATTCGGGGTTTGGCGGAACCGTCGCCGTGGTTGTCATATCATTCGTAGAGTGCGTAATCTTTGTTGTGGGTAGGGTTTGTAAAGGATTAAAGCGTTCATGTTGAAAAAGTTGTCATTTATATATATCTTGAAAAGCAAGTTTTCTCAGTTATTGTTTCATATTTCAAAATATGTCTTGTATAGTTTTATGTTCGTGATTACTCGATGTTGTATCACTAGGGTGCGGGGTAAGGCACGATCACGGGCGAGAATCGGGTCGTGACAAAAGTGGTATCGAGCGATTAATCCTCGGAAAGTGTCTATGAGTATCCGATGAGTCTTGATTATCGGTGTGTTGTGCACTACATCAATAATCGAGAGGCTATAGGGTATTTAGGATTGGTTTCTATTCTTCTCACTCGAGATCGTGCCTTAGAGTGTTGTAAGTTGGACCTACGGCGAAATTATTTCCACTTATCGTTATGCCTCGCGTAGGGCAAACCGGGCGGGAGAGCAAAGCGTAGGAGGCTGAGTAGAGTTCGAGAGGTTACGAGGGCCGCAGGCCCGATCATCACGAGTTAGGTGCCGTTCGGGGATTTTGCGACATCACTAGCTTGGTAAAGTTTAGCTGCGGCGGCAGTTCCTACTGCGGCCATGATATTTGAACCTTCGGTTCCACGACCGGGCAGAGAATATGGATTGCAAAGAGGCGACCACATTACTAGTATGGATTTAACTACGAGAGTATACCGATGTCTGCGAGTCTTGATGAATATCAGCGAGAGGTTGTCTGAAGTAGTTCTTGATTGAAGCGAGCATGGCACGTGTGCGAGCTTATACACAGGCGGTAGAAGCGTAAGATCGGCGGGTTAACGGGGCGAAGAGGGCGGGCGTGAGTCGCTGGTAACTTTGGCGAGTCACCTCGCGTGATTTGATTATGCACATCCACAATGCGAGTGGTCTTCCGATTCGGGGCGTTCGGGGTATGCGAGAGTTGGTTAGAACTCGGGCTTCGGTTCCACGATTTAGCGACGTCGTCGGGAATGTCGTCTTTAGTTCGTCTTGTTGTACTATGACCGTCGAGTCGATGTCGAAAGAGTGTCTGGTAGGAGGACTTAGCCTTGAGATCGGTGGGTAGTTCGTCACGCCCAGCATTTATCGCCTGCAGGCGGTTTGATTAAACGACTAGGGAGTGAAGCGATGGGTCGAGCATATCAACCCTACAGAGTTCGGTATGTGTGATAAGATGGGTATAGCGTAAGTCTTTATGTTTTGATAGCGGTGTGTTAATATTTGTGATTAGAAATCATGGTTGTGCTTAGGGAAGATTGGGGATAGAAAGTGTGAGCCTTAGAGTTTTATGCGTGAAACCTTAGAGGTAAAGTAGTCTCGAGTAAAGGTGTAGTGTTATGTTTGATCCTTATCGGGCGCATAGTGCGCGTGAGCTATGTTTGTGGGATAAGTCCACGAGTAGCGTGATTTGAAAGAGGGTAGTCGAGTAGAAGGCCCAGGATTTGAAGCGTGATTAGTGAGATTGTTCGGATCGGGAGCTAGTATTGTGCGCGTTGCGGGTCGGGTTGAGGCCACGTTGCGGGTCGACCAGCGGTAGGTTTGGTGGTGGGGTCGGGTTGTGGTGGTCACTTGTGTTAGGGTTGTGAGGTGTTAGGCCCAAGTTTAGTTAACCATCTGAGTTCGTGGATGCGTTCGACCGATGGTCGGGCGAGAAGTCGGCCGTCTTGTCTTAGCAAAACAGTTTACTCGGCGATGTTGATTTTACGAGAAAGGTTGTAAGGCGCACGTGGTGCTACCTTCACCTTATGACAGTGGAGCCAGTGCGGCTGTTTTGTTTACGGAAAGTTTTACGAGCAAGGTTAAGAACTGGTGAGTCTCGAGAATCGCGTTCGCCTCGGGCGATGTTTGGATTTGAGAGGTAGTTGTGGGATTGTTGTCTCTGGAGAGAAATGTTTTTAACTACCATTTCGGTGTTCGGATGTCGCCTTATGAAGCCTTGTAAGAGGCGGAAGTGTAAGTTCTTAGTCGATTGGTTCGATGTTGGCAAGGTTGAGCGATTGGTTGAGCTTGTTCGGTATTTGTGGTTAGTGAAGCTTGTCTAGAAGAAGTTCTAGCGGCTCGGAGAAATCGTGCGGATAATCGGCGGCGCCAGAGTTGAGTTGTGATCGGTCTTGAAGGTACCACCGGTCGGGTGTGGCGAGTTTTGAAGCGAGGGAACTTAGCGAGTTGTTTTGGGCCGCACGAGTTCATGTGAAGAATAGGCGGGTTGCACATATATTTAGCTTTGCGTCCGACTTAGGAAGCGGTATGTCGATCTTCGTATTGTTATGTTCGGAAAGTATCGGAGATCCATCAGTGTTCCCGATTAATGATGACCAGTTAGAGATAGTAACCCGAGTTTGGAAGCGACGATATCGAAGTTTGGGTGTCTGACGGTATGATGATCACATGCGATCGGTACCGTTTGTTGGAGTACTTTGAGAAGGTTTATGCCTCGGGCAAAGTGACAAAAGTGGTATCATGTGGTAAGAATTGAGTGTACGAGAAAGTGCGACACGTAAGGGAAGAAGCGGCGTGTATGGCGGCGTAGATGTGATCATTTCTTTTGTGTGGAGAAAGTGCGAAGAAATTATATTTTAGACCGCTTGGATGGGAGGCGTTTGTGATGTTAGAGGTGTGTCGCGTGGACTTGAAGGTAAGTACTTTGCGCAAGTTGGTTAAAGTGGCCATGCGTGGCGAGATTGTTTCGTAAGTATAGCGGTGAGGACTATCTTGGCGCGTTTGTTTGAGACTTAGAAGGAACATTCGGGACGAATGTTTCTAAGAGGAGAATGTTATACCGTATTTCGAGTATGCGCGAGGGGCGTGCGTAGGAAATTCGAACTTCAAGTAGGCTTGGCGATTTAATTTTGTGCCTGACACCGGTTAGAGTCGTTTTTAGTGAAAGCGTTTTCTGACTTTCGTAGGGAATTTCGGCTATGCCATATTTTATTTTGCGGATTTTTAGAGAGGCGAAACATTTTGGACCAACAAGAGGCGACACTTGTCACCTCTCATTGGAATTTACTGCAGGCGACATTATGGACGATTTGGGCTTAAGGGAGTAGGTAGGATATTTTGTGTTGGTTGGTGTGGTAGATGGATAAGGTGTACTTGGGTGAATCTTGGCCTTACACTTGTGTAGCACTTGGCTCGATCTTGGCGTTGGTTGGCCTTCACCCGGCCTATAAATACCCGTCCACTTTGAAGACTTATTCATCCGTTCCTAAATGTTCCTAAGTGTTAAATCTTCTCCACTCCGCTTTGTGTTGAGTTCGGCGAGGCCTCCTCTCACAGAGGCCTTGGTAGAGGGTATACCCACTCACAGTAGTGTGGTAGTGGGTACCCCACTAGCCTAGTTGCTTTCGTATATACCCACTCTCTTGGTAGAAATACTCTCAAAGTATTGTTATAATGCCCAATTACCTTAGTAGTATACCTTGTAGTATTCTAAGGTTATACTATCTGAAAAGCCGGAAATACTATTATACTTCCGTCTGTCACAAAACCGAAACCTAGGAAAATCTCCATAGTCGGTTGGAGTATTGTGTAGAAGTTGGTTAGAACTTCTAAGGGTGGTTTAGAGCGGGTTGGGCGCTCGGAGTTGGAGCTAAGCGATTGCGGGATCGACTTTATACTTGGATAATTATGGGCTTATCGGTAAATATCTTGTCCTCTATTGTAATTGGACATTACATGTTGTTAGATTATATAGTTGAAGTATGCTATATATAGTCTTGAACATAGTTATCGGCAATGTCTTGCGACTTAAGCTGAATAAAACTTACGGCGATGTCTTGCGACTTAAGCTGAATTTAAAGAAGAATCTTGACTGTAATTACATGGTTTGTATTACAGTGAACTTGTGTAGTAGTGTAGTGAAGTAGAATTGTACGTTAGGGTTAGATGTATAACCCGCGGTTGGCTTGGTAGCCGGCCTCGATAGAGGAGGAGATTTCTGTTGTTGCGGGAAGTCTTCTTGAATTTTACGTAGAATATTCTACGATTAGACCTAAATGTTAATAAGCGCCTTGTGGCCTTATAGGTTGAAGTACTACGTGTGGCGCGATCTACTTGGCTTAGGAGTAGCGGCGTTTGGAAGTACTTGGGCGTTTTGCTATTAGTCGATACTCGTCGCGGTATGTGAACCTCTTCGCATCTCTTCTAGCATGATATGTGTGAACTATGTAGTGCGGTGAGCGTCATGTGCTAAATGTATTTGATTGGTTTAAAACATAAAGTGTTATAGCGGCTTTATGGGAAGTCGGTTATAATGACTTTATGTTGATAAGAAAATACTTGTGGTTTTAAAGGTGGCGATTTGAGCTATAAGCGGCTTGTTATGTGTTAATAGAGAACTTGAAGTAATACTTGGTTTTGAAAACTTAAGAGTTATACTAGCTTTATGGGAAGTTAGGTATAACGGCTTAAGAATGTTTCTTGATTTGGAAATCAGAATGTGTATCGACAAACCAACTGCGGCGTTAATAAAGGAAAATGTTTTGAATAATTAAGTATTATTAAAACGGTAGAAACTTTCATCTGCATAGAAGCTAAGATGAGACAAAATGATATTTCCTAGATCATAGCTGTAATAAGATTGTTATAAACAAGAATATCCTTCTCACATATAAGGCTTATGTTTCTCGGATAGTTTAAAGAATTATATTCTTAAATGAATAAGACTATGAACTACAAAACCTTAAGATAAGAAAGCGTGAACATTGGAAATTAGGCAAACTTGAACATTGGAAAAGAATGTTACTACTTGATATTACAAAGAGAAGTAATTGATTTACTTTAAAAAGATAGTCACTCTATTTTTATACTCTGGGTATTGTGTGACATTGTGAAAGTAACGTATCTTTTAAAGAGTTAATGTATGAAGTACTTTGGGGATAAAACCCCGAACTTGTGGGCATATAATAGAAAGTACCTTGTGTATATAACTTGATGGTGTTGGTTTGTGATAGCCTTGTAATACTTTCTTGTTGATTGATAAGTAAACATGCTAGGATGCTACGTGTGTTAGTATCTTGTGAGGTTTGTGTAAAGGGGTTTTCCTTTGTTGTGCTTATGTTGTTTAACGATAATTTGTTATGTTAGTATTTTACATCACTCGTCTCTTGAGATGATTCAGGGGAGTTAGTGCCCTCCGTCGGGGTAGACTTCGGCGGGTCGATGGACTATGATTCGAGAATACCTAAATGCGAGTCCCAGGGCTATCGCGAACTACGAGAGTTCGAGGTTAGTGTGCGTCCTTTATGGGCATGCGGTCCGTGGCCATGCGGTGCGAAGTCGGGGCGATGACGAGTAGCTACCGTCGCGGGAATACCTAAATGCGGGCGATGAGATTGGCCTATCGCGGGCTGCGGGAAGTTCGAGGACTAGACGCGCATTAGATCTGCGGGCAAGTGGCGGCTTTGATCATGTGACGGTCTAGACAGATCTTATAATCTGATTCATGACCTTGTTGATGCGTGTAGGTGTTAGTAGTCGGCTATGCCTTCGTACTTACCGTGCGGTGTTATTATGTACAGGTGGGACACGGTGTTCATGTGTTCCTTGGTGCTTTTATATCATAAAGCTGCCGGCGGTGAGGAAAGGTATTCCACGGGCATGATTGATGTTGTGGGCGTGAGACCCATTGTTATGTTTGAGTGATGACTTTGGCGTGAGCCACGACTTGATATATTGCTTGTTTATTGTGAACTATGGTTTTGTTATCATACATGTCTCTGCTTTATATAGACTACTATGATTCCATTCTGATATTTTGATTTCACATACAAATTTTTGTTGCGACCTCGCCGAAGCTGCGTTCATGCGCAGTTGAAGTACGCGATCGTTGATCCTAGCTCTCGGTCGCAGTTTGGCGTTAGGAAGCTCGTTTCTCGGAGGCTTATCGGTGGTATAGTCCCTGTCGTAGTAAGTGTTTACATTCGGGGGTTTGGCGGGTATCACGACCGATTAAGACCGTGTTGGTGCCTTACCGGGCACCCTAGTGATACAACATCGAGTAATCAGTGGAACATAAAACAATACAAGACATATTATGAAATATGAAACAATAATCGAGAAAAACTTGCCTTCGGCGTATATATAAATAACAACTTTTTCCAACATGAGCAGTTTTAATCCTTTTTACAAACCACGCTTGCAGCGATCTACTGGACCTCAGAAATGATACGACAACAATGGCGGGACGGGGCCGCCATACCCTGAATGTAAACACCTACAACAACGAGGACTATACGGATAAGCCTCGGGAAGCGGAGCTTTCCCACACGCTGACCACTAGGCGAGGATCGATGGCGGTGTACCTTTACTGCGGCATGAACGCAGCCCAAGGAGGTCGATACAACAGTGCAGAGTATGTGAAACTAAAAATCTTGTAAATGAAATCATAATAGTCTATAAGCGGGAGACATGTATGATAACCAAACTACGATTCACAATAATAGCGATGTATCAAGTCGGGACTCGCGCCTCAAGTCATCACTCAAATATAACAATGGGTCTCACGCCCACAACATCAATCATGCGTGGAATACCTTCCTTCTGTGGCGATTTATGATATAACGACGCGAGAACACTGCGAACACGGGTCCCACGTGCCATAATGCTGCGTCTGGTGAAATGCGAAGGCATAGCGACTACTACGCCCGGTACCAACAAGGTCATGAGGCGTATCATAAGATGCATGAAGCGCCATGATCAAAGGCGACCACTTGCGCGGTATCTAATGTGCGCGTCTAGCCACGAACTTTCCGCGACTCGCGTAGGCCAATCGGTCGGCCGCGTGAGGTATAACCCGCGTCGGTAGCTACTCCCGGCGACATCTGGACTCGCCGTCCGCGTAGCGAGGACCGCGTGACCATGGGCGCGTCACACGGAACTTCCGCGATTCGCGCCGACCCCTGGACCGCGTGAGGTAGTCTCGAATCATAGGTCCATCGACCGCTGAAGTCTACCCGCGTGGAGGCGCCAACCGGAATCATCTCGAGATGAGTGATGTATAATACCATCATAACTTATCGTTAAACAACATAAGCACAACAAAGGAAAAACCCTTTACACAAACATCACAAGATACTAACACACGTAGCATCCTAGCGTGTTTACTTATCAAATCAACAAGAAGGTATTACAAGGCTATCACAAACCAACACAATCAAGTTATACACGCGGTGCATACACTATATGCTAACAAGTTCGTTTTATCCCCAAAGTACTTCATACATTAACTCTTTAAAAGATCGTTACTTTCACAAAAGTCACACAATACCGGAGTATATGAAAATATAGTGATTATCTTTTGAAGTAAATCAAAACACTTCTCTTTGTAAAACTCAAGTATGACATTATTTTCCAAGCGTCCAAGTTTGCCTAATTTCAAATGTTCATGTTTCTTATTTAGAAAGGTTTAGTAGTTCATAGTCTTATTCATTTAAGAATATAATTCTCTTTTAAACTATCCGAGAAACATAAGTCTTATATGTGAGTAGGATATTCTTGTTTACAACAATCTTATTACAATGACCATGATCTAGGAAATATCATTTTGTCTCATCTTAGCACATGCGGATGGAAGTTTCTCTGGTTTTAATAATACTTAATCTGTCAAAACATTTCCTTTTATTAGCATCGCGATGGTTTGTCGATACACATTCGATTTCCAAAATCGGTAAAACATTCTTAAGATGTTATACCTAACTTTCCATAAAGCTAGTATAACTCTTAAGTTTTCAAAACAAATCAAGTATTACTTCTTTCAAAATGATTCAACACTCGTTTGAAATACTTCAAGTTCTTTATTAACACATAACAAGCTAGTTATAGTTCAAATCAGTTACCTTTTAAAAACCACATGTATTTTCTTACCAACATAAAGCCGTTATAACCAACTTCCCATAAAGCCGTTATAACACTTTATGTTTTACCAATCAAATACATTTAGTACATGTCGTCTACGTACTACATAGTTCACACATATCATCTTTAGAAGAGATAGGAAGAGGTTCGCATACCTCGCGACGAGTATCGACTAATAGCAAAACGCTCAAGTACTCCCAGTGGCTACTCCTAAAGCCAAGTAGAACGCGCCACACGTAGTACTTCAACCTATAAGGCCTGGCGACATTAACATTAAGATCTTATCGTAGAACATTCTACGAAAATTGGCGACACCACACAGCGGCGTAAATCTCCTCTCTCGGGCGGCTACGAGCCAACCGGGGGTTATACATCTTACGAGCGGTACAATTCTACACCGCGGTACTACTACACAAGTCTCTTGTCTGATTCGATTCGATTCTTGAGCTTAAGTCAAAAGACATTGCCAACTAACCACGTTGATTCTATATATAGTATACTTTAACTATATATTCTAACAACATGTAATTTCAATTACAATAGAGGACAAAATATTTACCTCGATAAGCCCATAATTATCCAAGTATAAAGTCGATCACGGCAATCGTTTAGCTCGACTCAGCGCTCAACCCGCTCTAAACCACCCTTAGAAGTTCTAACCAACACACAATACTCAGCGGACTATGGAGATTTTCCTAGGGTTTCGGTTTTGTAGTGACGGGAAGTATAATAGTATTTAGGGCTTTTAGTATAGGTATAACCTTAGAATACTACAAGGTATCGGCTAAGGTAATTTGGGCATTATAACAATATTTTGAGAGTATTTCTACACCTGAAAAGGGGTATTATCTGGAAACAACTTTGGCTGGGGTACCGGCCACACTACTAGGAGGGGGTGTACCCTCGGCCAGGCCTCTAGGAGAGGAGGCCTCTTGGCGAACTCGACACTAAGGAGGAGAAGATTTAACACTTAGAAACATTTAGGAAAGGATGAAGAATTCATCAAAGGGAGAGGGTATTTATAGCCTGACAAGGCCAACCAATGGCCAAGATTGAGCCAAGTGCTACACAAGTGTAGGGCGAGATATGCCCAAGTGCCCCTAGTCCCTACTCCTTAAAACCCTGCAAATATCTACCAAAATATCTACCACTGACCTCACGATTAGTCCCGTATGCGCCCGCTTGCCCGCTGATGAGAGGGTGCCAAGTCGCCTCTCGTTGGTCCAAAATGTTCGTCTCTCGGAAAAATCCGCAAAAATAAGAAAAGACATAGCGGAATTTTCCCTTCGAAGTTATGTAAAGCGTTTCGTCGAAAACGACTCTGGCAGGTGTTGTGCACAAATGCCGTTCGGCGAGCCACTGGCGGGGTGACACGTGTCACCTCCTATCGCCCAAAATAAAACATCTTCGAAAATATCCTGATGGCCAAAATCTCGAAAACAAAGTGGGCCCACAAAACCGTAAATTTCTCGTGGGCCCACGTGACCATTTCAGAAAATAAAATTCCATAATTCTCTAATATTCGGGAAGTCAGAATACCAAATCGGAATCCAATTCCCATTAACGAACCTTTTTCCTTCACAAAGCGGAAACTTTTCCGTGGAAAAATCGCCTCTTTCTTCCTTTCCGATCTTTGCCGTATTCAAATGCGTGCGTCCCGCATACATACCACGGAACTACGGGGTATAACATTCTTCCCCTTAGAAACATTCGTCGAATGTTCCTTCTAAATCTCAAAGCGAGCGGCGTGCGATATAGTCTTCACTACATACTTACGAAACAATCTGCCACGGTGGCGCGAAATACCCGCGAAATACCTACATCCAAGTCCACGAGGAAACACCTCTAACATCACCACAAATAATACTACTTTTGTCACTTTGTCGCGAGCCTTGCTCGGCGACCCAACAAATGATGCCGTGCGTCACGATCATGAAGGTATCGTACACTCGAATTCTTACCATATTTACGTCTTGCTTTAGTATCCAAAACTCGGGGTTACTATCTCTAACGAGGTCATCATTAGCGGGAACATTACGGATGGATCTTGATACTTTCGAACATAACAATCTGAAAGGCCGGGACGTCCTTCCTCCTAAGTCGGACGGCAAATGCTAACATATAGGCAACGCGGCCTATTCTTCACATGAACTCACAAGGCCCAAGTAACTGGGCTAAGTTCCTTCGTTTCCAAAACTCGTCACACCACAGGGTGGTACTTTCAAGAAGACCGTCGGCACTGAACTCTGGCGTCGTCGTAGATTATCATACGATTCCTACAGCTGCGGAACTTCTAGACAAGCACCATTTATCCACGATCTGCTGGAACAAGTGAACCAACTATCTGAACCACCAACATCGAACCAATCGGCCGGCAACTTACACTTCCGCCCGCAAGTCTCCATAAGCGACATCAGAACAACGAAATGGTAGCTCAGCGCTCCTCCACGGAGACAACAATCTCCGCGCTACCACGAAATCCACGCGCGGCGAGGCGAATGCGGTCCCGAGACTCACTGAGTTCTTAACACATGCTTGGTAAAACTTCGAAACAAAAACAGTAGTAACACAGGCTCCATGCGTCATAAGGTGAAGGTAGGCACCGTGCAGCCTACAACCTTTACGATAAATCAACCGCCAAGTGAGCGGTCCCGCAGAAGAACCGCGATGTTTTGCCCCATCGGCCCGACCACCGGTCGAGCGCGTCCACGAACTCGTCGTTGGTTAACTAAACTTGGGCCAAGCACCCTCGTGACCCTACCTGGCGGGACCACCCGGCAGACCCCACCGCCATACATACGGCGGGTTGACCGGCCAGCGTGGCCTCAACCCGACAGCGCGCCAATACTAGCTCCCGATCGAACAATCTCGCTAATCACGTTCACGAAAACCTGGCGGTCTTCTTAGCTCAACCACCTCTTCATTTCACCCTACTGGGACCTATCCCCAAACACGACTCACGTGCACTATGCACTCCTATAAGGTCAAACATAAACATACGTCTCTACGAGATGGCCTTACCTCTAAGGTCTTTGCGTATAAAGCTCTAAGGCTCACTTTTCTATCATCCAAAATCTTACTCGGTTAACCCACCGTGATTTCTAATCACAACTAACACACTGCTATCGAGCGTAGCACTTAAGGTATACTCACCTTGAAAGTTACGAAGGACCTTCCGCTCGGCCTCTTCTCATCGCCTTGGTTAACCCGTCGATCTCACGTTTCTCGGCTGCTGCATAAGCGCCGCATACGGCCATGCTCAAGCCCAATGAAGAATTACTCTCGCACAACCCTTTCTTAGGTAGTCATCAAGACTCGTGGTACATCGGTATAATCTCTAGTAGCCAAATCCATGGCTAATGCGGTCGCCTCTTTGCGATCTACATTCTCTGTTCGGTCGTGGGCGAAGGTTCAAATATCATGACCGTGATAAGGCTGCCGTCGCCGTGCTAAACTCATTGGGGCTAGTAATGTCGCGAAATCCCGAATGAAGCACTACCTAGGTAATGATTGGGCTGTGCCCTCATGACCCTCTGTATTCTACTCGCGGCTCCGCCATTTGCCTTGCCTCCGGGCGGGTTGCCTGCGCGGAGGCATAGCGGTAAGGGAAAGAAATACGTTTAGAGGTCGACTTAAAACACTGGCTCAGGCCGCGACCTCGAGTGAGAAGAATAGAAACCAATCCTAAATATCCTATAGCCTCACGATTATTGGCGTGGTGCACAACAGCGATAATCAAGACTTACTGGAATCTGATGCGCAGACACTTTCAGAGGATTAAGCGCTCGATACCACTTTTGTCACGACCGATTAGGCGTGTTGGTGCCTTACCGGGCACCTAGTGATACAACATCAGTGTCAGCGGAACATAAAACAATACAAGACATATTATGAAATATGAAACAATAATCGAGAAAAACTTGCCTTTCGGCGTATATATAAATAACAACTTTTTCCAACATGAGCAGTTTTAATCCTTTTTACAAACCACACTAAAGATTACTACGGACCTCTAAGAAATGATACGACAACAATGGCGGGACGGGGCCGCCATACCACGATGTAACACCTACAACGAGGACTATACGCGATAAGCCTCGGAGAAAGCGGAGCTTTCCATGTATTGGCGTGACCAAGAGCGAGGATCGATGGTGGTGTACCTTTACTGCGGCATGAGCGGCCCGAAGGAGGTCGATCTAACAGTGCAGAGTATGTGAAACTAAAAATCGTAAATGAAATCATAATAGTCTATAAAGCGGGAGACATGTATGATAACCAAACTACGATTCACAATAATAGCGATCGTATCAAGTCGGGGACTCGCCTCAGTCGTCACTCAAATATAACAATGGGTCTCACGCCCGGCATCAATCATGCGTGGAATACCTTCGCCGGCTGCCGGCGATTTATGATATAACGCGAAGGAACACGCGAACACGGTCCGCTGTGCCATATGCTGCGTGCGGGGTAAATGCGAAGGCATAGCCGGCTACTACGCCCAGCGGTACCAACAAGGTCATAGGCGTATCATAAGATCTGTCTAGACGCCACATGATCAAAGCGACCACTTGCGCGATATCTAATGTGCGCGTCTAGCCACGGAACTTTCGCGACTCGCGTAGGCCAATCGGATCGGCCGCATGAGGTATAACCCGCATCGAGGTAGCTACTCCGGCGGCATCTGGACTCGCCCGTCGCGTAGCCTGAGACCGCGTGACCACAAGACGCGTCTAACACGGAACTTCGCGATTCGCGCAGGCCCCTGGACGCGTGAGGTAGTCTCGAATCATAGGTCCATCGACGCTGAGTCTACCCGCGTCGGAGGCGAACAACCGGAATCATCTCGAGATGAGTGATGTATAATACCATCATAACGACTTATCGTTAAACAACATAAGCACAACAAAGGAAAAACCCCTTTACACAAACATCACGAGATACTAACACACGTAGCATCCTAGCATGTTTACTTATCAAATCAACAAGAAGGTATTACAAGGCTATCACAAACCAAAACAATCAAGTTATACACACGGTGCCTTCACTATATGCTAACAAGTTCGGGTTTTATCCCCAAGTACTTCATACGTTAACTCTTTAAAAGATACGTTACTTTCACAAAAGTCACACAATACCGGAGTATATGAAAATATAGTGATTATCTTTTGAAGTAAATCAAAACACTTCTCTTTGTAAAACTCAAGGAACAACATTATTTTCCAAACGTCCAAGTGTGCCTAATTTCAAATGGTCATGTTTCTTATTTAGAAAGGTTTAGTAGTTCATAGTCTTATTCATTTAAGAATATAATTCTCTTTTAAACTATCGAGAAACATAAGTCTTATATGTGAGTAGGATATTCTTGTTTACAACAATCTTATTACGTGACCATGATCTAGGAAATATCATTTTGTCTGCTTAGCTTACATGCGGATGGAAGTTTCTACTGGTTTTAATAATACTTAATCTGTCAAAACATTTCCTTTTATTAACGCTGCAGTGGTTTGTCGATACACATTCTGATTTCCAAAATCAGTAAAACATTCTTAAGCCGTTATACCTAACTTTCCATAAAGCTAGTATAACTCTTAAGTTTTCAAAACAAATCAAGTATTACTTAACTACTCTCAAAATGATTCAAAACTCTTTTGAAATACTTCAAGTTCTTTATTAACACATATGCCGATTATAGTTCAAATCGATTACCTTTTAAAAACCATGTATTTTCTTACCAACATAAAGCCGTTATAACCAACTTCCCATAAAGCGTTATAACACTTTATGTTTTACACCAATCAAATACATTTAGTACGTATGCGTCTGGTACTACATAGTTCACACGTATCATGCTAGAAGAGATAGGAAGAGGTTCACATACCTCGCGACAGTATCGACTAATAGCAAACGCTCAGTACTCCCAATGTCGGCTACTCCTAAAGCCAAGTAGAGCGCCACACGTGTACTTGAACCTATAAGGCCAAGGCGCTTATTAACATTAAGATCTTATCGTAGAACATTCTCTGAAAATTCGGCACCTCCCCATAGCAGCGTAAATCTCCTCTCTCACGGGGCGGCTACGAAGCCAACGGGGTTATACATCTTACGAGCAGGGTACAATTCTACACCCGATGCTACTACACAAGTCTCTTTATGTCTGATTCGATTCGATTCTTGGGCTTAAGTCAAAAGACATTGCCAACTAACCACGTTGATTCTATATATAGTATACTTTAACTATATATTCTAACAACATGTAATTTCCAATTACAATAGAGGACAAGATATTTACCTCGATAAGCCCATAATTATCCAAGTATAAAGTCGATCTGGGCAATCGTTTAGCTCGACTCAGGCGCTCAACCCGGCTCTAAACCACCTTAGAAGTTCTAACCAACACACCTGATACTCAACGGACTATGGAGATTTTCCTAGGGTTTCGGTTTGTGGTGTGGGAAGTATAATAGTATTTAGGGCTTTTCGTATAGGTATAACCTTAGAATACTACAAGGTATCTGGCTAAGGTAATTTGGGCATTATAACAATACTTTGAGAGTATTTCTACACCTGAGGGGTATTATCTGAAAGCAACTTGGCTGGGGTACCCAGGCCACTACTAGGAGGGGGTGTACCACTCGGCCAGGCCTCTAGGAGAGGAGGCCTCTTGGCCGAACTCAACACTAAGGGAGGAGAAGATTTAACACTTAGAAACATTTAGGAAAGGATGAAGAATTCATCAAAGGGAGAGGGTATTTATAGCCTGACGAGGCCAACCGATGGCCAAGATTGAGCCAAGTGCTACACAAGTGTAGGGCCAAGATATGCCCAGTGCCCACAGTCCTACTCGCCCAAAACCCTCGCAAATATCTACCAAAATATCTACCGGACCTCACGATTAGTCGTATGCGCGCGCCCGCTGATGAGAGGGTGCCAAGTGCAGCCCTCGTTGGTCCAAAATGTTAGTCTCTCGGAAAAATCCATAAAAATAAGAAAAGACATAGCGGAATTTTCCGCCATGAAGTTATGTAAAGCGTTTAGTCAACGACTCTAGCAGGGTGTTGTGCACTGAAATGCCATTCGGCGAAGCCACTGGCGGGGTGACACGTGTCACCTCCTATTGGCCCAAAATAAAACATCTTAGAAAATATCCACAATGGCCAAAATCTAGAAAACAAAGTGGGCCCACAAAAGTAAATTTCTCAGTGGGCCCAGCGTGACCATTCAGAAAATAAAATTCCATAATTCTCTAATATTCGGAAGTCCGAATACCAAATCTGGGAATCCAATTCCCATTAACGAACCTTTTTCCTTCACAAACGGAAACTTTTGGTGGAAAAATCGCCTCTTTCTTCGCTTTCCGATCTTTCGTCGTATTCTCAAATGCGTGCGTCGCATACATACCACGGAACTACGGGGTATACGAGGGCCACGTCGCCATGGTTGTCATATCATTCGTGAAGTGCAGTAATCTTGTTGTGGGCGGGGTTTGTAAAAGGATTAAACATTCGTGTTGAAAAAGTTGTCATTTATATATATCTTAGAAGGCAAGTTTTCTCAGATTATTGTTTCATATTTCATAATATGTCTTGTATCGTTTTATGTTCCGCTGACTACTCTGATGTTGTATCACTAGGGTGCCCGGGGTAAGGCACCAGTCACGGGCCCGGAATCGGGTCGTGACAATAGTAGTCTATATAAAGCATGAGACATATATGATAACCAAACTCTGATCCGCGTAAATAGCGATCATGTCAGTCAGGGACTCACGCCCTCAAAGTCATCACTCAAATATAACTATGGGTCTCACGCCCACAACATCAATCATGCCCGTGGAATACCTTCCTCACTGCCGGCAGTCTATGATATAATAACACCAAGGAGTACACATGAACAACAGGTCCCACCTGTGTCGCCAAACCGTCTGGGACAATGCGAAGGCTAACTACGAATACCAAAGCGCGTCATCAATCGGCCGGGGCAAGTACGAGAGCCAACTACCAGATACCAAAGCCGTACTAACAATACTATACAACCAAACCACGAAGCTGACCCCGTACGAAAGCCAACTACCAGATACCAAAGCCGTGTCACGTAGCTAGCAAGGCAATCACGGGCTAACTACCGACCAAAGCGTAATCACGAGACTTCGCCACTAAACCGAGCGGGGCAAATGCGAAGGCTAACTACCAGAATACCAAAGCGAATCAGCCACGACCGGGCAAGTCACGAGCGACTACGGATACCAAAGCCGAATCGGTAAAACCTCATGGAGAGCTAGTCCGTGGAATAATACTATCAATGAGCGTGCAGTGGAATCCTCCACATCGCTGTAGAGTGCGTCCAAGTAAGATCATAACAAATCAGCCGACCCTCCATTGAGAGACTCGGTGGTATAGAAATACAATACTTGCACAACAAGGATATTACACGCAAACATAGGTAATCTACACCTAACTCGAGGTGCTTTCATTTTATGCCAAAGTCCAGGTTTTAATCCCCAAAATCTGCGTCACGTTAAATTCTTTTAAAGGATCCATTTCTTTTACAAAGGTCACCCGATACCGTAGTATTAAAATAGAGGACTAACATTTTTAAGTAAACAACACACTTTCCTTTTTAAAATCAAGTAACAACATTCTTTTCCAAAAGTTCAAGTTTGCCTAATTTCAAATATTCAAGTCTCTTATTTTGAACGATTTCATAGTTCATAGTCTTAATAACTTAATAACGTAATCTCTTTTAAACAATTTGAGTAACATATGCATTAATTGTGAGTAGGTTAATCTTGTTTATAACAATCTTATTCAAGCAGCCATGATCTAGAAAATGTAATACAATTTTGTCTTATTTTAGCTTATGCGGATGGAGGTTTCTCTTGGTTTTAATAATTAATTAGTCAATACATTTTCCTTTATTAACGCTGCGATGGTTTGTTCGATACTTGTTCTCATCTCAGAAAACCAATACAACATTATTCCTTTTTAAAAACCCGATTACCGTTTCATAAAAGTGGTTTCTGACTTTTTAACGAAACCAAGTCCTTATTGTTTCACGTCAAGTCATTTACCTTTTAAAAACCACAAACCATTTCTTTACCCACATAAAGTTGTTATAACCAACTTCCCATAAAGCCATTATAACACTTTATGTTTTAAACCAACCAAATTCATTTAACAAATGTACGTCTACCGTACTACATAGTTCACAACATATCATGCTAGAAAGATAGGAAGAAGTTCACATACCTCGCGACGATTATCGACAATTAGCAAAACGCTCCATAGTACTGTAACCCTGCTAGCCTTTCCCACTCTTCAAGTAGAATACGCTACTCGTAGTACTTCAACCTATAAAGGCCACAAAACACCTATTAACTTCTAGATCTCTTCGTAGAATATTTCTACGGAAAATTGGCGACACCTCCCCACCGTAACCACATAAATATCCTCCTACTCGGGCCCGCTACCAGGCCAACAACTCCCAGGGGTTTACACGTCTAACCGGATGTGTAAAATTTGTCTCTCAATGCTACAAGTCTACCGTAACTACAGTCCTATGTAATTACATTTCAATTCTCTTCTTTAATATCCTTCTAAACTGTAATTCTGATTCGATTCTTTTCAATATTCATTCTATATATAGTATACTCAACTATATATTACTACAATATGTAATTTCCAATTCTGATGGGGATAAAGATCATTACCTCGATAAGCCCAAAATTATCCAAGATTAATGTCGATCACGAGCAACGTTTAGCTCTATGCATGCGCTCCAATCCGGCCGAGAAACCCTTAGAAGTTTCTACACAACTTCTACTTAGTACTTCAAACAACTATGAAGATTTTCCTAGGGTTTCGTTTTGTGACTAAAGGAAGTATAGTAGTATTTTAAGGGCTTTTAGTATAGAGGTAACTTGGAATACTACAAGGTATATGGGCTAAGGTATTTTTGGAATAGTAACAATACTTGGAGAATACTTTTCTACCAAGGGGGGGGGGGGGTATTTCGACGAGACAACTAGGAATGGGGGTGTTCGTGAGAGAGATTCCTAAGGGGTACTTTGGACGAACACAACTAACAAGGGGGAGGGATTTTGAGACTTGGAAAGTGTTTAAGGGATGAAGATTTAGGCTTGCACTTGAGGGGTATTTATAGAACCACCAATGGTCTAGATTAAAACAAATGGATGGTGTAGATTGGGATCCATGTGAACTAAGAGGTCTTCCAACCAAGTGTCCACCACAATTTTGGGACATATGTCCACCACAACATTGGGACATATGTCCCCACAACGAAAGCCATGTAGCCTCCACTAGCACACATAAAAACGTCCACCACCTTCCTGCCTACCCCACTCACCCAAAGAAAATATCTTCCAAGACATGACCATTTGACCTTGTCCACTTGGCCACATTTCGTCCAACCCATGCCAACTAAGGGTGACACATGTCGCCTCCTATTGATCCAAAATATTTCGTCTCTCGGAAAAATTAAATGTCGGTTAAAATATTAAAACGTAGAATTTCCTTCACAAGTTCGAATCTTTTCCGTCGAAAGTTCACAATTTCATCCTTCACCTAATTAGGGTTTGTACAAATGTCGTGCGTCGTTACATACATACTGCGGAAATACGGGTATAACATTCTCCTCTTAGAAACATTCGTCCGAATGTTCCTTCTCGCGGATAACGATAATGTTCTCATAACTTAAGCGGTTTGCAAATGCCACACATGGCCACAATACAACGCGCAAATACTTAACCCAAGTCAACGAGGAATCACTCCTACATCACAAAGCGTCCACCCTGGTCTAAAGGATACTCCCTTCGCATCTTCACTTCACAACAAAATGATCTCTTTTATTCTGCTAACACACGTTCACTTCTCTCCATACTCGTCGTACCGCTTCGTACACGAACTCTCTCTCTAGTACACATTCCATACTCGATCATCGACGGTTCCAAAACTTTGAGTCACTACCTCCAAACTTGGTCATCTTACTAGCCTCAAATTCCTTTAAGGCCATTCGGTCTTCGTGGTCCGATTCGTCGAACGTATCCACGAACTCTTACGATGGTTACCTAAACCTGGGCTTAGCATCCTCGTGACCCTACCACCCGGCGGGACCACCTCGAACTGACCCCACCCTCAACCGGGCTGCGGGTCGACCCGCGAATGGTCCTCAACCCGACCATGTCGCGCCAAACTCTTGTTCCCCGATCCGGAACAATCTTACCTATTCAAGTCCTGAAAGCTACCACTTTCATGTTACACACCCCATGGAATTATCCCACAATATATTCTTACGCATACCAAGTATTTTGACAAAGACTAACCGTAAAATCTTTTATTCAAGACGGCCTTACATCTAAGGTCTCAACGTGTAATATTCTAAGGTTCATACCTTCCCTTTCCCATACTTATCCTTTCAACTAACCATGTTTTCTAAACCACAATATACACAAAGCTATCTGTACATAGTACTCAACATATAATCATCGTATCACGCATGCTAATCTCTAGAGGGTTAAGGATATACACGAAAAAATAGGCGATTCAAAGGGCGCTAAAATCGAACTTCGCTGCGACCTCTGTGGCTGCCGTGTATGAACATCTGCCTAGCTATGGAAGGTGAAGAACCCGCAAATGATCTCGTAGTCTGTGCTATCCCACCGTGCTACCTGCGGTCGGACGATCTCGCCAAATGGCCTGTTGGCCTTAAGCATAACAATCTCCCAAATTAGTACGACACTCTCCACTTATGAATTTTTCCACAACGACCACACTGATACAAGGGTGGCCTCATCCGGCGAGCACTCCTACTCACCTGAAAATCTGAAACACAGGAGCCACGACTGCTCCCGAATATCCCGAATGTCGAAGGCGTGGAGGCGCTCTGTACTGGCGGAAGCGCATAACTAGTCTGCTGTTAAGGCGGTCCGCCTCGAAAGTCTCCAAAAGACCCTGCTGTTCTGGCCCTCTTCTTCTGATCCCGGTCATTCCGTCGACCTCTCCGCTCCTCACACCTAGTGCATAAGCTGCGTGCGGGAAATGTCCATGCGGTGAAGAGCTACACCGAACAAGCCTCGCCAAGTAGTCATTGAGCGGTGACATAGCGGTGCACTTTGTCCCCATGTCGACTAACGCGGGGGCGTCTGAGCTAGTGAGCCAAACTCCACATTGTACTCGAACCGTGCGCGTCCTACCTCAATATCAAAAATCTGTCGGCCCGAGCCCTCCTCATCTGTGGAGGCAAGAAATGTGCAAGAAATGCCCCTGAGAACTCGTCCCATACGGCTGGAAGTGCATAATCTCCGGGGCCAGTTCCGCGAATCAAACCGATCGGCGATGTCAGCGCGGCCGATGCGAACCTAAGACCACCAACTCGGTCTCGAAGCCTTGATCACCTCGTGATCGATGTAATCGATGAACTCCTGTGGATCATCCTCGTGCCTTGACCGTAGAACTCTGGCGGGCTCTGACTCGAAAGTCCGTAGCCTCAAACTATCCGATCTCGGGTGAACCATGGGTACTCGGGCTGGAACTCTGCGTCGGCCTATCTGCCGTATGCGCCCACGATCACGGCGATAAGCGGGCTATCTCCTTGTAACCCATCTCCTGCTCCAGTGTGGGAATGGAGGCTCGTCTTGTGGTCTCAGCGACCCTGCCGCGACTCTAAACTCTCTTTGAAATTTGGCGCGTCGCAAAACTCGCCGTCAAGCACTATCTCGAGAAATGAGGGCTGCGCCACGTGCTCGTCTGTATCCTACTAGCGGCTCCTGGCCGCCTTGCCCATCTGGGCGGGTTGCACTGGCGAGGCATAACGGTAAAAACGAAATACGTCGGAGGGTCCAACTTATAACACGCTTCAAGGCACGATCTCGGAATGAGAAGAATGGAAACCAATCCTAAATGTCCTGCGACTGCGATTATAGATGGGTGCGCAACATCGATAATCAAGACTTACTAGACACGGTCTATAGACACTTTCAGAGATTAAGCGCTCGATATCACTTTTGTCACGACCGATCCGGGCGTGTTGGTGCCTTACCCCGGGCACCCTAGTGATACTACATCAGAGAAAATCAGCGGAAATAAAAACTTAAACATGAAACAAGAGATATGATAATAAAACAGGCCAACCAAACGGTTACCTAACTTAATATATAACTAAAAACTTGAACAGTTACATCCTTATAAACCCCGCTTGTACTGAGACCTCAGAGATTTTATACAACATGACGGACGGGGCCGCCATACCACGAATGTACAAGTACCTACTGACGAGGACTATACAAAGATAAACCTCGGAGAAGCGGAGCTTCCCAAGCTGAGCTGCGATCATGAGCGAGGATCAACAAGCGGTGTACCTCTACTGCGGCATGAACGGCCCGAAGAGTCGTCTGGACAGTACCAGTATGTGGCCCGAAAATACGTAAATGAAATCATAGTAGTCTATATAAAGCGGGAGACATGTATGATAACCAAACTACGATCCACGTAAATAAGCGATCATGTCAGTCGAGGACTCACGCCTCAAGTCATCACTCAAATATAACTATGGGTCTCACGCCCACAACATCAATCATGCGTGGAATACCTTCCCGCCAGCTGCCGGCGATCATGATATAATAACACGAGAGTACATGAACACGGGTCCAGCGTGTCATAAAAGCCGTCTGGGACAAATGCGAAGGCTAACTACGGATACAAAGCCGCGTCATCAACGGCCGGGGCAAGTCGAGAGCCAACTACGGATACCAAAGCCGTACTAACAATACTATACAACCAACCACGGTGACCCGTCTGGCTTAAAGACTACGGATACCAAAGCGTGTCACGTAGCTAATCGGGGCAATCACGAGGGCTAACTACCGAATACCAAAGCGTAATCACGAGACCGCCCGCTAAACCGAGCGGGGCAATCTGAAGGCTAACTACCAGATCCAAAGCCGAATCACCACGACCGGGGCAAGTCGAGCCAACTACGGATACCAAAGCGAATCGGTAAAACCTCGTGGAGAGCTAGTCCATGGAATAATACTATCAGCGAGCGTGCGGTGGAATCCTCGTCGCTGCAGATGCGTCGAAGTAAGATCATAACAAATCAGTGACCCATCGGTGAGAGACTCGGTGGTATAGAAATACAATACTTGCAACAAGGCTATTACACGCAAACATAGGTAATCTACACCTAACTCGAGGTGCTTTCATTTTATGCCAAAGTCCAGGTATTAATCCCCAAAGTACTACGTACGTTAAATTCTTTTTAAAGGATCCATTTATTTTACAAAGGTCCCGTGCGTAGTATTAAAATAGAGGACTAACATTTTTAAGTAAACCAACACACTTTCCTTTTTTAAAATCAAGTAACAACGTTCTTTTCCAAAAGTTCAAGTTTGCCTAATTTCAAATATTCAAGTCTCTTATTTTGAAAGATGTCATAGTTCATAGTCTTAATCACTTAATAACGTAATCTCTTTTAAACAATTTGAGTAACATATTCATTAATTGTGAGTAGGTTAATCTTGTTTATAACAATCTTATTCAAGACCGTGATCTAGAAAATGTAATACAATTTTGTCTTATCTTAGCTTACATGCGGATGGAAGTTTCTACTTGGTTTTAATAATTAATTAGTCAATACATTTTCCTTTATTAACGCCGCGATGGTTTGTTCGATACTTGTTCTCATCTCCGATAACCAATACAACATTATTCCTTTTTAAAAACCCAATTACGTTTCTCATAAAAGCGGTTTCACACTTTTTAACGAAACCAAGTCTTTATTGTTTCACGTCAAGTCATTTACCTTTTAAAAACCACAAACCATTTCTTTACCCACATAAAGTTGTTATAACCAACTTCCCATAAAGCGTTATAACACTTTATGTTTTAAACCAACCAAATTCATTTAACACGTGTGCGACTACCGTACTACATAGTTCATGACATATCATGCTAGAAAGATAGGAAGAGGTTCACATACCTCGCGACGATTATCGATAATTAGCAAAGCGCTCCACGATCAGTAACCTGCTAGCCTTTTCCACTCTTGGTAGAATCGCTACTCGTAGTACTTCAACCTATAAAGGCCACAAAACGCCTATTAACTTCTAGATCTCTTGTAGAATATTTCTACGGAAAATTCAAGACTCTCCCCGTAACCACATAAATATCCTCATACTCTCGGGCCGCTACGGGCCAACAACTCGAGGGTTTACACGCCTAACAGGGCGTGTACAATTTGTCTCGCAATCTTCTGCAAGTCTCACAGTAACTACTGATCCTATGTAATTCTGATTCAATTCTCTTCTTTAATATCCTTCTAAGCGATTGTAATTCTGATTGGTTCTTTTGATATTCATTCTATATATAGTATACTCAACTATATATTACTCTGATATGTAATTTCCAATTACTGATAGGGGATAAAGATCATTACCTCGATAAGCCCAAAATTATCCAAGATTAATGTCGATCCCGAGCAACGTTTAGCTCGCAATGCATGCGCTCGATCCGCTTCGAGAAACCCTTAGAAGTTTCTACACACCTACTTAGTACTTCAAACAACTATGAAGATTTTCCCTAGGGTTTCGTTTTGTGACTAAAGGAAGTATAGTAGTATTTTAGGGCTTTTAGTATAGAGGTAACTTGGAATACTACAAGGTATATGGGCTAAGGTATTTTGGAATAGTAACAATACTTGGAGAATACTTTTCTACCAAGGGGGTATTTCACGAGACAACTAGGAAGGGGGTGTTGAGGCGAGAGCTTCCTAAGGGGGGGGGGTACTTTGGACGAAAACTACTAACAAGGGGGAGGATTTTGAGACTTGGAAAGTGTTTAAGGGATGAAGATTTAGTCTTGCAGTTGAGGGGTATTTATAGAACCACCAATGGTCTAGATTAAAACAAATGGATGGTGTAGATTGGGATCCGTGTGAAGTAAGAGGTCTTCCGACCAAGTGTCCACCTGATTTTGGGACATATGTCCACTATGACATTGGGACATATGTCCCCATGACCAAGAGCCATGTGGCCTCACTAGCACACACAAAAACGTCCACCACCTTCCCTACCTGCCACTCACCCAAAGAAAATATCTTCCAAGACTTGACCATTTGACCTTGTCCACTTGGCCACATTTTCGTCCAACCCATGCCAACTAAGGGTGACACATGTCGCCCTCCTATTGGTCCAAAATATTTCGTCTCTCGGAAAAATCCGTAATCGGTTAAAATATTAAAAACGTAGAATTTCCTTCACAAGGTTCGGAATCTTTTCCGTCGAAAGTTCACAATTTCATCCTTAACCTAATTAGGGTTTGTACAAATGTACGTACGTCCTTACATACATACTCTGGAAATACGGGGTATAACACAAACCATATTTCTTACATGCAATTTATCTAAGAGCCATATTTCCAACTACAAGTTCTTTCTTCTTCACGACACGAGAAACTAGCTCTGAGAAGAATTGTTACCTTAGAGCTTTAGCCAAATTAATCCAACAAATTTGCTATCCTCCTTCCAAAACACCACACAATAACTCTTACAAGCTAGCCAACAAGCTTCTTGCACACTTTTTCAGATTTTCCTCAAGCTTTGATTTCCTCTTGAAAATCTAGAGAGAAGGGAGAGCTTTTAGCTTTAGAGAGAGATGAGAGCTTGAAGAATGACCAAGTCTTGAAGACTTGGTCAATAAGTAGTGCATGCAAAATCAGATGGGGGGGGGGGACACTTGTCACCCTCACATGGCCTTTTTTTAAAAAAAAACATTTTAGATTTTTCGAACCGGGCGTGGATGGTGCCCTGGGCACCCTTCTACCTTAACAACACAAGTAAACTGCGGAATTTAAATAACACTTTTTTTTTAAAACCAACATACGTGCAAGGGCAAAGCCGACTAGGCTGCCATATAATGTACATAAACAAAAGACACTTCACTGTACACGAGTCGACCCACGTATGAATACGGACCTCAAGAGTTATCTTGAACTATGGCGGTACAAGGCCCCGTACCCATGCATACAAAGCACATCTTGAAAGAACTTATACCAAAAAGATAAACTCCGAGCGAAGGAGCTATCCAAAACTACGGCGGTCCTACACGCTGATCACCAAACAACGTACCTAAACTGCGACATTTAACGCGGCCCGAAGGAAGTCGATCTGAAGAATGTACCAAGTATGTGAAGCGATGAAATCTTGTAATGAAATCATAACGATCTAACAAAACAGAGACATGTATGATAGCGACTATAGTACCTGATACATAAGCGATCATATCAAGTCGGGGGCGCGTGCCCTCAAAGTCATTACTAAAATATAACCGTGGGTCTCGCGCCCATAATATCAATCATGCGTGGAATCCTTCCGCCGTGATCCATGATAATCAAATTACGATTACTGCGTGCCTTACTAACAATGAGAGTAGCGATGGTATACTTACAATATAAACTAGGAGCTCACGATCAGCGGGACCACCCGCGCGATGTCGTTAAGCAATCCTATTCGCGGACTATTTCACCGCGTAGGTCGCGTGGACCCGCGTGAGGTATTCTCGCGTGGGACTATTTCACCCGCGTAAGCCGCCACGGACTCGCGTGAGGTATTCTCGCATAGGTGGACCCGCCGCGTGGGACTATTTCACCCACATAAGCCGCGCGGACTCGCGTGAGGTATTCTCGCGTCGTGGGTAGTAAATCCACGAATATGAAAATGCCACAAACGGGAGAATGACCGAAATGAATGATATACCAATAGCACACCTGGCTATTACCCGACACATAGGCAATTCTCGATTAAACAAGCCAAAGTACTTATCGAGGCACACTTAGAATAATTCTCGATTAATCAAGCCAAAGTTCTTTATCAAGGCACACTTAGAATAATTCTCAATTAGTCAAGCCAAAGTACTTATCAAGGCACACTTAGACTAATTCTCAATTAATCAAGCCAAAGTACTTATCAAGGCATACTTAGAATAATTCTCAATTAAACAAGCCAAAGTACTTATCAAGGCACACTTAGACTAATTCTCAATTAATCAAGCCAAAGAACTTATCAAGGCATACTTAGAATAATTCTCGATTAAACAAGCCAAAGTACTTATCAAGGCACTTAGACTAATTCTCAATTAATCAATCCAAAGTACTACGTCGTGCATTCTTTTCAAAAGGCTCCTTTTATTTAATACCAAGATACTAACACGTAGTATCGAGGTGTGTCTATTTTTCAATGTAAGTTACTACACTCTTAGTAAACTCATTTCAAAGCTTGAAATCAAGTAACTTCAAATTTTCTGTCAGGCAACTTATGCCCATTAATCAAAATAGACAACTTTCTAAACCTTCCAAAAGCCGTTATAACCAACTTCATAAAGTAGTTATAACCTTTATCGTTTTAGACAATTTCATTCTTTTTATAACTAAGAGACTTATACTTAAAACCAAGTATCACAAACTTTCAAATCAAGTTTCTTAACTTTCAAAAATACTTGAGTCTCTTAATATATAGAAAACAAGTTTCTTCTACTTTTAAACCTCAAGTAACTCACACCTTTAAAACAAGTTACTTCTCTTAAATCATGTCATTTCTCCTCTTTTAAAACAATTAAGTAAATCACTCCTTTGACTCCCCTCAAGTCATTATAATGACCTTTAGGTTGTCACGACCCGACCTCGGGCATGACAGTGCCTTACCGGGCACCCTAGTGATACAACATCAGAGAAAATCAGCGGAAAATAAAAACTTAAACATGAAACAAGATATATGATAAATAAAACAGGCTGACCAAAACGGTCACCTTTACGAATATATATATATAAAACGACGATTCATCCTTTACAAACCCCGCCACAACAAAGATTACTGCACTTAAGAATGTAACAACAACTATGACGGACGGGCCCGCCATACCACGAATGTACAAGTACTTACAATGACGGACTATACCCAAAGATAAGCCTCGGAGAAGCGGAGCTTCCCAAAACGCCGAATCGTGATCCTAAGGCGTGGATCCACAACCGATGTACCTACTGCGGCATGAATGCGGCCGAAGGAGGTCGATAACAGTACCAAGTATGTGAAACTGAAAAAAAATATTGTAAATGAAATCATAGTAGTCTATATAAAACAGGATACATGTATGATAACCAACTACAGTCCACAATATATAAGCGAATATGTCAAGTCGAGGACTCATGCCCGTAAAGTCATCACTCAAATATAACCGGAATTTAACCCGACAACGGCGTGCCGGATTCTTACCTCGTTAAGCGTGGCGTGGAACCATCCTAATGGAAGCATACAGTGGTCACCCATCGTCGGTATGTCCAAAGGAAATAACAAGATAACAATCATAATGGAAGCATACTCGGCCACCCATCGTGGTCGGTATGTACAAAGCAAATAACAAGATAACACTCCTGGAAGCATACCCGGCCACCCATCGTGTCGGTATGTCCAAAGGAAATAACAAAATAACAATCAAGTGGAAGCATACTGCGGCCACCCATCGTGGTCGGTATGTCCAAAACAAATAACAAGATCACACTCACAATGGAAGCATACGTGGCCACCCATCGTGTCGGTATGTCCAAAAGGATCGATATAGTGGAAGCGTACGTGGCCACCCATCGTGTTAGTATGTCCATCAATCAATCGATAGCCGACTCTCCAGCGAGACGCCAGGTACGTAAATACAACACTTGCACAACAAAGGCTATCACCACAAGCATAGGCAAGTTCAACATATTTTTAGACATTCTTTTTATTACAACAAAACCGATTTTAACCCCAAGGTACTACGCACTTAAATTCTTTCAAAAGATCCATTTCTTTCACAAAAGTCACACGATACGTAGTATCAAAATAGAGTAACTATCTTTTTAAGTAAACCAAAACAATTTCCATACCTTCTTTTAAACCATCTTAAGACAAAACCATGCCTTTCTTTTTAAACCAACACACTTTCCCTTTTAAAGTCAAGTAACAACATTCTTTTCCAAAAGTTCAAGTTGCCAAATTTCAAATACTCAGTCTCTTATTTTGAAAGATTTCATAGTTCATAGTCTTAATCCCTTAATAACGTAATCTCTTTAAAACAATTTGAGTAACGTATGCCTATGTGTGTAGGTTATACTTGTTTATAACAACCTTATTAAAGCAGTCATGATCTAGGAAATGTAATACAATTTTGTCTTATCTTAGCTTCTATGCAGATGGAGATTTCTACTGGTTTTAATAATAATTAATTATTTGTCAATACATTTTCCTTTATTAACGCCGATGGTTTGTTCGATACTTGTTCTCATTTCCGAAATCAATATAACATTATTCCTTTTTAAAACCCAATTACCCATTTCTCATTAAAGTTGTTTCACAACTTTTTAACACAACCCAAGTCCTTATTATTTCACATCAAGTCTTTTATCTTTTGAAAACCACAAACCACTTCTTTGCCCACATAAAGTCGTTATAACAAACTTCCCATAAAGCCGTTATAACACTTTATATTTTAAACCAACCCAATTCATTTAACACATGTACGTCTACCGTACTACATAGTTCACAACATATCATGCTAGAAAAGATAGGAAGAGGTTCACATACCTCGCGATGATTATCGACAATTAGCAAAATGCTCCAAGTACTACAACCTTGCTAGCCCTTTCCACCCTTCAAGTAGAATACGCTACTCGTAGTACTTCCACCTATAATGGCCATAAACGTCTATCATCTTCTAGATCTCTTCAGAGAATATTCTAAATACAAGAGTCCTTATTCTACGAAAATTCGGCCCCGCAACCACATAAATCTCTTCCTCTACTCGGCCCGCTACAAAGCAACAACTCCGGGGTTTACACGCCTAACCTGACGTGTTCAATCCTACTTCACAATAATACTACATAAGTCTATCAGAAATACAATCCAATGTAATTACTGATCATTCTCTTCTTTAATATCCTTCATACGATGTAGTTCTGATTCAATTCTTTTCAATATTCATTCTATATATAGTATACTCAACTATATCTTACTACAACATGTAATTTCCAATTATAATAGGATAAAGATCATTACCTCGATAAGCCCAAAATTATCCAAGATTATATCTCGATCTGAGCAACGTTTAGCTCCTAATCAGACACTGCAACCCGCTCCAGCGACACTCAAGAGGTTTCTAAACAACTTCTCTTAACACTTCAACTCCAAAAAGTGAAGAACACTTAGGCTACAATTTTGGCAACTCTCGCCAAGGGGTGTATTTAGTCTAGGTGTGAAATCTTTTCCAAATCTTGGCTACTAATCTTCCTAATATACTAAGGAAGAACACTTAGAGTTTAAGTATTTTTGGACAAAGTTTGGTTGAGGGAGAGGGGTGTGGGACGAGAGCTTTCTCAAAGGGGGTGAGTATTTTGCCTTGGAATTTCTCAAGTGTGGATGAAGAATATGTCTTGCACTTAAGGGGTATTTATAGGACATTCAAGGGCTAGGATTGAAGCAAGTGTGTGGTCAAGATTGGGCCATGTGTGTGTGGGCCCCACTTATCTATCTACTACACAAATATCTAACCAAACATTGACCAAAGGTTTATGGCCTTTTTCATGAAAAAAATGTGCCACTTTGCCCAACCAAAACCGTCCAACTTTGCCACCTAAGGGTGACACATGTCGCCCTCCTATTGGTCCAAAATATTTCATCTCTCGGAAAAATCCAAAATAAATAAATTCTTGAAAACGTAAAATTCCTTTACAAGGTTCGGAAAATTTTCCGTCGGAAAAACAAATCCTACATCCTTATCCTACTTGAGGCTTGTATTTTCGTACGTACGTCCTCACATACATACTCCGGAAATACAGGGTATAACATTCTTCCCCCTTAGAAACATTCATCCCGAATGTTCCTTCTAAGTCTCAAAACATACATGCGCCGGTATAGTCTTCACTACTATACTTTACGAAACCAATCATGCCACACCTGGCCATATAACATATGCGCAAAATACTTAAATCCAAGTCCACGAGGAATCACCTCAAACACCACAAAAGCTCCCACCCAAGGTCTAAAAGATACTACCTTCTAAATCACATTTTTAACATAAAGCTATCCGATCATAACACTTAACACATCATCATAACATCAATACAAACTAGTGTTTAGAGGGTTAAGGATATACCTGAAAATCAAATAGGCGATTCAAAGGACCGCTAAAATCGGGAACTTCCACCGCGACCGCCGTGGCTGCACGTGTATGAATATCTGCGCCTCGCTATTAAAGTGAAGAACCATCGATCTCGTAGTACGTGCTATCCCACCGCCACAACCGGTTGGACAATTTCTGTAAAATGGCCACGTTGGCCGTGTAAAACAAACTCCCAAACTAGCACGGACTTCACCATGGAGCCTACCACAACGGTCACAACGAGGTAGGGTGGCCGTTTGGCTAACATCCTCGCTTCCCGAAAATCTGAACCTCGAGCCACGACCGCTCACGAATACTGGATGCCACAAGGCGTGAGGACCGCTCGATCTTGGCGGGGCGCATAACTAGTCTGCTGCTGAGGCGGTCCGCTTCGAAAGTCACCAAAGGACCCTGCTGTCCTAGCCTTCTTGTGGTATTGTCAATCCGGCCGGCTCTTCGTTCTCACATCCGTGTCGTAAGCTGCATGCGGTTAATGTTCATGCCCGGCTGAAGAGCTACACCCGAGCAACTCTCTGCCAAATAATCGTCGAGCCCTGTGACATAGCGGTGCACTCTGTCCTCCATGTCGGCTACTAACGTGGGGACGTACCGAGCTAATGAGTTAAACTCCACATTGTACTCCCGAACCGTACGCCCGGTCTGCCTTAACGCCAAAAATCTATCGGCCCGAGCCCTCCTCATCTGTGGAGGCAAGAAATGTGCAAGAAATGCCCCTGAGAACTCGTCCCATACACGGGAAGTGCATACTCTCCCGACAGCTCCCACGAATCAAACCCGATCGCGGTATCACGCGGCCGATGCGAACCTAAGACCACCGACTCGGTCTCGAAGCCTTGATCACTCGCGATCCGTAGAATCGGATGAACTCCTGCGATCATCCTCGGGCCTCGACCGTAGAACTATGGCGGGCTACAACTCGAGAAAATCTCGTAGTCTCGTTATCCGATCTAGGATGAACCACGGTGCTCTGAACTGCGTCCAACCTATCCTCGTATGCGCCACGATCGCTAGTAATCGCCATCTCTCAGTAACCATCTCTCTGCTCCAGCCGTGGACCGAGGCGCAGTCTTGTGGTCTCGTGAGCCATCGCTGCGACTCTAAACTCTCTGGGCCGGGCGGCGTCGCAAAACTCGCCGTCAAGCACTATCTCGGTGAAGATCGGGCCTCTTCCACGTAATCCTCCGTGCTCTACTCCCGCCTCCTCACGCTTGCCTTATGGGCTATGGTTGCCTTGCGCGGAGGCATAACTGGGACAAAAGAATACGTCAGAGGGAGTCCAACTTACAACACAGCTCTAAGGCACGATCTCAGAGTGAGAAAAATGGAAATCAATCCTAAATGTCCTGCAGTCTCCTGATTATAGATGTGGTGCACAACACACCGATAATCAAGACTCTACTAGACACGTCTGTAGACACTTTCAGAGGACTAGCGCTCACGATACCACTTTTTCACGACCCGACTGGGCCCGCGATCGTGCCTTACCGCACCCTGGTGATACAACATCGAGAAAATCGCGGAAAATAAAAACTTAAACATGAAACAAGATATATGATAAATAAAACAGGCTGACCAAAACTGTCACCTTTCTGAATATATATATATAAAAACCCGAACAGTTACATCCTTTACAAACCACGCCACAGCGATTACTGCACCTAAGAATGTAACAACAACTATGACGGACGGGGCCCCGCCATACCTCGAATGTACAAGTACTTACAATGACGGGGATATACCCAAAGATAAGCCTCGAGAAGCGGGCTTCCCAAAATCTTGAATCGTGATCTAAGAGTGTGGATCCACAACCGATGTACCTCTACCTGCGGCATGAACGCAGCCCTCGAAGGAGGTCAGTACAATAGGTACCAAGTATGTGAAACTGAAAAAAAATAATGTAAATGAAATCATAATAGTCTATAAAAAACAGGAGACATGTATGATAACCAACTACAGTCCACAATATATAAACAGTCATGTCAAGTCAGGGACTCATGCCCATAAAGTCATCACTCAAATATAACCCGGGAATTTAACCCGCACAACGGCCGCATGCCCCGGCATCTTACCTTGGTAAGCATGGCCATGGAACCATCCTAATGGAAGCATACCCGTGGGCCACCCATCGTGTCAGTATGTCCAAAGGAAATAACAAGATAACAATCATAATGGAAGCATACTCGTTGGCCACCCATCGTGTCAGTATGTCCAAAGCAAATAACAAGATAACACTCCTAAAGGAAGCATGTCACGACCCGAACCCGGGCCCGTGACTGGTGCCTTACCCCGGGCACCCTAGTGATACAACATCAGAGTAATCAGCGGAACATAAAATAAGACATGAAAATATTATGAAGTAAGAAACCGTAATCGGAGAAAACTTGCCTTACGGCATATATATATAGATCAATTTAAAACCGAACAGTTACATCCCATTACAACTCGCCACAACAGCATTACTGGACCTCTAAGAATGATCGACAACAATGGCGGGACGGGGCCCCGCCAAACCACGAATGTAAACACCTACTACGACGGGGACTATACGGCTGATAAGCCTCCGAGAAACAGAGCTTCCCAACGCTGACGTGACCACGAGAGCTAGGATCAACGGCGGTGTACCTCGACTGCGGCATGAACGCGGCCCCAAGGAGGTCGATAACAGTACCAAGTATATGAAAGCAGAAAGTACTTAAATGAAAACATATCATTTTAAAATCGGTTTGCAAGTATGTATGAAACAACCAAGGTAACGCGCATAGTGCCACATCATAAACAAGAGCAACAATAGGTAAATCAGAATGGTATTTTCTAGGTGCGAATGATCAAGCGAGGCCAATTGCGTAGTATCACCATGCAAGCCTAATCACGACTCCAGAGTCCGCATAGGCCACTCATAGGCCCGCATAGGGTATGTAACCGCGTCGAGGGTAGCTACTCCGGCGTAAATCGCGGACTCGTAGTCCGCATGGCCACGTAGACCGCGTGAGGTATAACCCGCATCACTAACACGGAACTCCGTAGCTCGCATAGGTCCTTGGACCAGCATGAGGTATTCTCGAATCATGGTCCTGCATCACCGAGTCTACCCCGACGGAGGCTTAACCCCTTAATATGTCAAGAGGTGGTGATATTATACTAACATAACATTATCGTTAAACAACATAAGCACAACAAGAGTACTCTCTTACACAAGCGTTACAAGACACTAACACACATAGCATCATATCCGTCTACTTATCAAATCAACAAGAAAGTATTACAAGGCTATCACAAACCAACACAATCAAGTTATACACACGAGGTACATTCTAATATATGATTAACAAGATCGGTATCTATTCCCAAAGTACTTCATACATTATCTTTTAAAAGATACTTTACGTTTACAAAAGTCACACAATACGTAGTATATGAAAATAGAGTGATTATCCTTTGAAGTAAATCAAAACACTTCTCTCAGTAAAATCAAGTAACAACATTCTTTTCCAAATGTTTCAAGTTTGCCTAATTTCAATTACTCAAGTTTCTCATTTTGAAAGGTTTCAGTAGTTCATAATTTTAATCACTTAATGATATAATTCTCCTTTAAAAGCAATTTGAGAAACATATATACGATCGTGAGTAGGTTATTCTTGTTTATAACAATCTTATTTAGCGACCATGATCTAGGAAATGTAACATCATTTTGTCTCATCTTAGTTTCTATCTGATGGAAGTTTCTACCGGTTTTACTAATACATTATTAGTCAAAACATTTCCCTTTATTAGTATTGCTATGGTTTGTTCGATACTTATTCGATTTCAAATCGCGAAACATTATTGCTTTTAAAATCAAGTATTCATTACTCGCGAATGAGGTTTTACAACATTTTTAACAAAATGTTAATTACCAAGTAAAACAAGTTAAGTCTCTTATCTTTTAAGATCAAGTCTCTTAACTTTTAAAATCAATAAACCATTCATTTTACCATTCTTAAGGCGTTATACCTAACTTCCCATAAAGCTAGTATAACTCTTATGTTTTCAAAACCAAGTATTATTCTTCATAAAAATGATTGAAAGATTCTTTTGAAATACTTCAAGATTCTTTATTATTACGCATTAAGTCGGTTATAAGTCAAATCGATTACCTTTTAAAACCATAAAGCATTTTCTTACTTACATAAAGTTGTTATAACTAACTTCCCATAAAGCCGTTACAACACTTTATGTTTCAAACCAATCAAATCGTTTAACATATATACGTCACCGTACTACATAGTTATACACATATCATGCTAGAAAAGGTAGGAAGAGGTTCACATACCTAGCGGCGATTATCGACTAATAGCAAAACGCTCAAGCACCTCAAACCGTCGGCTACTCCTTAAGTCAAGTAGATCGCGCCACGCATAGTACTTCAACCTATAAGGCCACAAGGCGCATTAACATCTAGGTCTAATCGTAGAACATTCTACGAAAATTCGCGAAGACCTCCAACGCAAACCGCGTAAATCTCCTCTCTATCGAGGCCGACTATCAAGCCAACCAGGGGTTATACGTCTAATCCGACGCACAATTCTACCTCGCGAAAAGCTACACAAGTCCACTGAATACACCCTATGTAATTACTGGTCAACACTCTTCTTTCAAAAGGTTTCTTATTATTCAGCTTAAGTCAAAAGACATTGCGATAACTACGTTCAGTTCTATATATAGTATACTTCAACTATATATTCTAACAACATATAATTTCCAATTACAATAGGAGGTCAAGAGTGTTTACCTCGATAAGCCCAAAATTATCCGAGTTTAAATGTCGATCACGGCAAGGTTTAGCTCTACTCGTGCGCTCGACCGCCTCCAAACAACCCTTAGAAGTTCTAACCAACTTCTACTTAATACTCCAACCAACTATGGAGATTTTCCTTAGGGTTTCGTTTTTGTATTGACGGGAAGTATAATAGTATTTCTGGCTTTTAGTAAGTATAACCTTAGAATACTATAAGGTATCTGGCTAAGGTAATTTAGGCATTACAACAATACTTTTGAGAGTATTTCTACCAAGAGGGGTGGTATTTACGAAACCACTAGGCTGGGGGTACCACTTAGCACCACAAGGAGTGGGAGAGGGCTCTCGGCGAGGGGAGGGGATGGTGTTGACGAGAACACAAATAAGAGAGGGAGGATTTTAACACTTAGATATTTGTAGAATGGATGAAGAAGTCTCCAAAGAGGGGTATTTATAGGTCTAGTAAAGGCCAACCAATGGCGAATCTTGCCAAGTGCAAGGCAAGTGTAGGGCAAGATTCACCCATGTCTCTAAACCAACTAACACACAAAATATCCTACCTACTCCCACTCTCCATTCGTCCAACATCACCGCCCAACGTGTTCCATGAGAGGTGACAAGTGTCGCCTCTCGTTGGTCCAAAATGTTTCGTCTCTCGGAAAAATCCGCAAAAATTAAAAATGACATAGCGAATTTTCCTACGAAAGCGTGGAAGCGTTTTGTCGAAAACGACTCTAACAGTGTTGTGCACAAAGAATAAATCGCCAAGCCTATTCTCAAGTTCAAATTTTTCACGCACGTCCTTACGCATATACTCGAAAATACGGTATAACATTCTCCTCCTTAGAAACATTCGTCCGAATGTTCCTTCTAAGTCTCAAACCAAATGTGCGCCAATATAGTCTTCACTACTATATTTACGAACAATCACGCCACAATGGCCACAACAACACTGCAAGAAAATACTTACATCCAAGTTCACGAGGAAACACCTCTAACATCACAAACGCTCCCATCCAAGTGGTCTAAAATATAATTCCTTCGCACTTTCTCCATACAAAAGAAATGGTCACATCTCCGCCGCAATACATGCTCGCTTCTCCCTTTACTCGTCGTGATACCACTTTTGTCACTTTGCCGCGAGGTTCAGTGTCGCTCGCGACCTAACAAATGGTACCGGCCGCGTGCGATCCCCGAGGTCGTCGACACGAACTCTTACCATATTTACGATCATGCGTCGGTTCCAAAACTTCGGGTTACTATCTCTAACGTGGTCATCATTAGCGGGAACACTGGATGGATCTCGATGCTTTCCGATCATAACAATACGAAAGGCCGACGTATTGCCTCCTAAGTCGGACGGCAAAGCTAACATATAGGCAACCCGCCTATTCTTCACATGAACTCGTGCGGCCCAAAGTAACTCGCTAAGCTTCCTCTGTTTTCCAAAACTCGTCACACCCAACCCGGGGTGGTACTTTCAAGAAGACCGACCGTCAACATGAACTCTAAGCGTCGTCGCCGATTATCCGCACGATTTCTCTGAGCTGCCAGAACCTCTTCTAGACAAGCTGTACCCTATCCACAGTATCTTTGGAACAAGCTGAACCAACTATCGAATCTTGCCAACATCGAACCAATCGTGGCGACTTACACATCCGCCCTACAAGGCTTCATAAGGCGACATCCGAACACCGAAATGGTAGCTTAAACACTCCTCCACAGAGACAACAATCCCCACAACTACCCCAAATCCACACATCGCCCGAGGCGAATGCGGTCTGAGACTCACCTGAGTTCTTAACCCTGCTTGGTAAAACTTCCCGAAACAAAAACAGCCGTACCCTGGGCTCCACTGTCTGTCATAAGGTAAAGTTAGGCACCCCGTGCAGCCTTACAACCTTTCCGATAAATCAACACTGCCGAGTAAACGGTCTTTGCTAAGACAAGGCGGTGACCTCCTCGCCCGACTCTTCGGTCGAATCGTCCACGAACTCGTCTGTTTGGTTAACTAAACTTGGGCCAAACACCCTTATGACCCTAGCACAAGGCGGGACCACCACAAACTGACCCCACCACCAAACATGTCGCGGGTTAACCCGCAACGTGGCCTCAACCCGACCCGGCAACGCGCAAGACATTAGCTCCCCGAACCGGAAAACTCTCACTAATCACGTTACGAAAACCTAGCGGTCTTCTTAGCTCAACTACCCTCTTTCATTCCACACTACTCAGGGACTTATCCCACAAACATAACTCACGTGCACTATGCACTCCTATAAGGGTCAAACATAAACAATACATTTTTTACTCGAGATGGCCTTACCTCTAAGGTCTCCACGTATAACACTCTAAGGCTCACACTTTCTATCCCCAATCTTCCCTTACTAACCATGATTTCTAATCACAAATTACACATCGCTATCGAACATAGCACTTAAGATATACTCATCTCATCATACGTACTAATCTCAGAGGTTAAGGATAAACTCAGATATCTCTTTGCTCAGCTCCAAGTCGTTCTAATCAAACACGCCTCGTAGGCATGCTAAGGAAGGTGGCGACTACTACCCATCGATCTGAAGGCTAAGTCCTCCCAAGGACACTCTTTCGACATCGGACCACGGCGGTCGTAGGTAAAAAGTACTAACTAAAAGATGACATTCCGGGATGACGTCACGTCGCAGCCGTGAACATCGGGGAAAATCGAATCGGGTTGGAACTCTACGTGTAGGCAGCGGAAGCCTGGAGCTCGACCAACTCCTGCATACCAACGTCCCGAACCCCGGAGGACCTTTCTTGTCACGACCAACCGGCCCGTGGTCGATGCCTACCGGGCACCTAGTGATGCAACATCGAGAAAATCGCGGAAATAAAAATATGAACATGAATTAAGAGACATGATAAATAAACAAAGCAACCAAAAACGATTGCCTTGGTATATATACATAAATACGACGATTATCTTTTTTACGCATCGCCACAACAAGATTACATGCACTCTAAGAAGTGACAATAACTATGACGACAGGGCCCGCCATACCACGAATGTACAAGAACCCTGACTCAGGTAACATTGTCACGACCCGACCCGATCGCATCGCGCCTACACGGGCACCTACGGTAAACATCAGAGAAAATCAGCGAACATACATGAAACTTAGAAATAAAACATCGTAAGTAAAACAACGGAGTTAGCCGATAGGGCTACCTTCCCGAACATATATAAAACAACCAAAGCTTGCCTCCTTTCTTTTACAAATCGACCACCATATGTGAATACGGACCTCAGGAATAACAATCGAACAAGCGTGGACAGACCCCGCCATACCACAATATACATGAATCTACTACCTGTGGAAACCGTACAAGAGATAAGCCTCCGAGCAAATGGAGCTTTTCTTAAAGCAACCGAGATCCTATGAGCAAGGATCACCAACATGGGTACCTAAAACTGCGGCATGAACGCGGCCCGCGAAGTCGATAACAATGCAGAATATGGAGCAGAATATAACGTCTGATAAACAAATCATAATCGCATAAAAGAATGACAAGGACAAGTATAAAAATACATACGGATCTGTAGTGTCATTACCACATGAACTTAATCGTACCTTATTATCCTTTCTATTCCCGATAAAAGTTATAGTCACATTCTTACGTACATTATTTAGAAAAGAATCATTAAGTTCATTACCATATAACTTACTTATCTTTCATAACATAGTCCACCCACTACGGAGGGACACATATACTACCCGCCGATCTGGGACGCCATCAAGTCACACTAATATCAAAGCATGCCCGTGGAATCCCCATCATCGCCGACAACTATTAGTGTAAAATATAACCACGTGACGCGTGGCATCCCACCTCACCGTCGCGCACACATACACAATACATATATATATATCCCGCCTGTGAATCCCACATCATCGCCGATACCCAGGTATAATAATACACCAATAGGCATACATGAACACCAAGTCCCACGGTGGTATAGCGTCTTGGGGTCTACCCTCACTTATACTCTTACCTGGAGAGGTGGTAAAGCGGTGGTATAGCATCTTGGGTCTACCCTCACTTATACTCTTACCACGGAGAAGGTATAACGTCTTGGGCTTGCCTCATTTATACTCTTACCCTATCTCGGCTTGTCAAACAACACATAAAGCGAGTGGTACGTCTTGGGGTTTACCCTCACTTATACTCTTACCAGAGAGGTGGTATAACGTCTTGGGGCTTGCCTCATTTATACTCTTACCTATCTCGGCCGACCATCAAACAAGACATAAGCACTACCATGTCTTTTATAAAATCAGAATTTAACCTGCTACAAATAGCGGAAGCATGCGTGGAATCCAGCGTCAGACGCGTCGAGTAACTTATAACAAGACAGTAGGCCCTCCGAGAGTCGCGGCATCGTAATAAAACATAATACTTGCACTCAAAGGCTATCACCCGACACATAGGCTAATTCTCAATTAACAAGCCAAAGTACTTATCGGGCACAAATAGAATAATTCTCATTTAACAAGCCAAAGTACTTATCGGGCACAAATAGAATAATTCTCATTTAACAAGCCAAAGTACTAATCAAGGCATCACATAGAATTATTCTCAATTAAACAAGCCAAAGTACTTATCGGGCACAAATAGAATAATTCTCATTTAACAAGCCAAAGTACTAATCAAGGCATCACATAGAATTATTCTCGATTAAGCGGGCCAAAGTACTACGTGCGTGCATTCTTTTCAAAAGACTCGCTTTCCAAATAAAACTTCCCGATACTAACAACCGTAGTATCAAGTCCTATTCACCTTTCAAGACAAGTCACGATACCTTTTTAGAAAATACAATTACCGGCTTCTAAGTCAAGTGACTTCCTTATTTAAAACCTTAAGCAATTGGTACCTTTAAAACAATTTGCCCTTCCTTAACACAAGTTATTTCTTTGCTTACTCTATTAGAAAACCATTCTCTTAACCTTCCATAAAGTCGTTATAACAGACTTCCCATAAAGCCGTTATAACCCTTTATGGTTTAGACCAACACGTTCGTTTTATAACCAAGAGACTTACTTTTGAAACCAAGTATTAAATACTTTCAAATAAATTCTCATAACTTTCAAAAATACAAATAGTCTCTTAACCCTTAGAAAACAAGTGACTCCTTTTATTATAAAACCTTAGGCAATTAATGCCTTAAAACAAGTGGCCTTTTCACTAAAATCAAATCACTTATCTTTCCATAAAGCAAATATAACTAACTTCCCATAAAGTAGTTATATTCACTTTATACCTTAGCCCAAAACAATTTCCTATCCAAGGACTTATACGTTTAAAACGGAACAAGTATCACATACTTTAAAACTCTTGAAGTCCCTTAACTTTAATAACACTTAAGACATCCTTTATACTTTCAAAGAAGTGAGTTAATCTCGACTCACCCGACTTGGCTATTCACAAACTAGTAAAGGATATCAAGGTGTTGTCGTCTCACCGCATCACATCGTGCAACTAGTCATGCTCAAAGATAGGAAAAGTTCTACATAGTAGATCACACAACTACCTCTTAACTTCTAAGAGTAACAGGAAACATGAAATGATACCACCGGTATATTCCATACATAGAATCATGCCAAAGGAAGGAAGAGGTTCACATACCTCGCGACGATTGTTGACAAGTAGCAAAATGCTCCAAAGTACTTCAACCTTGAGCTATTCCATTCTTGAGTGGGATACGCTATACTTAGTACATCAACCTATAATGGTCACCATCGTCCATTAACCTCTTACTTCATACGTAGAATATTCTAGGTGCTAAGTCGCTAAATTCTACGGAAAATCGGACAAAGACCTCCTTTGTTTCTACTCACTTTGCCACCTTTTCAAGGCCGAATACAATAACCAAACAGCCCCAATTGGCTCGCAATTTAGAAGGTGGTCCAATACAAATGAATAACAAACTAATACAAACTACAAGTCCAAATTCGCCACCTCGAGTTCAACAATACTAATTCTTATCCAATTTCCATTTCAATCCTAACTTGGTAGCATAACATGATATCTAGTCGCAACCAATTATAACTATTATAATCTTCAAGTCAATTACATGCGGCGATTCTAATAACGATCAAATTGTATTCCAACTTAACATGACTTACTTTCCATTTCGAACTTAAGCTACAAGTAGTCCATAATACTTATAAACTTCAACTTAACAACTTCATGCTAGCAACATGTAAAGTTAACAACAACGATATAAATAATCTTGTAACACTTTCAAAGAACAAGATTATACCTCAACGAATTGTAATCCAATCTTCAAAACCGAAGTTGCTCCTTAGCAACCTAGAGCCTCATAAAGACACCTCAATCCGATCCTTGATACCTTAGAACCACACCAACAACTTTCCTTCAAACCTCCAATCCAAAACCTAGAAAGCCACTAGGTTTTCACTTGCGACTAACAAAACTATCTTTTCCGAGATTTTTCTATTGAGATATGCCTACAATACACATAGGGACCTTGGTTTAAAGTGGGAAGATTATTGGATAACAAACAAAAATTTTCTTGTGGGAAGCTAGCCTAACAGAGAGCACCTCCTTGGATTCTTGAAATTCTTGGAAATTTTTCTAAGTGTCAAACTTGGTCTTGCTACTAGTAGTGTTATATAGAACCTTGAGGGTCAAGATGCAAACAATTGGGTGGTTTGGATGATCTCTAATTAAAATATCAAGACTTAGGACCCTTTGACTTAGTCAATTTTGTCAAGCTAATTGGTGGAAGACTTAGTCATCCTAAGGCTATGGTCGATGACCATTTTGGCCATGCCTAAAATCGTCCAAGGCATCAATAAGGGGGTGACAAGTGTCGCCACCCATTCGTCACAATATTACGTTTCCGACAATTTCATAATTCAGAAATTTTTACAAGTCTCCAATCTTAACACCGTGAGTTCTTACGTGCGTTCTTACACCATGTCCTGTAAATACGGTGTAACATTCTTCCCCTTAGAAACATTCGTCCTCGAATGTTCTTTCGAGTCAAACTTATAATTAGCGACATAGTTCTCTTCACAACCCGACATACCAACAATGCCGCACATGGCCCTAATACCTTGTACACGCATACCCGTCCATCACAAGCCCAAAAGAGGTTACCTTTTCGCACTTCCAACTCCTTCTAACATACATACATAACTTCCATACCTATTCGCCTCTAATCTTTGAGTCACTCTATGAAACAATATAAGGTCATTTCCGGCTTTCACTACCTGGTTCCGGTGGAACGCGTCCCCGAACCCGTAGAACAATTAACTAGACTTGGGCCTTGCACCCTTGTGACCCTGTCACGTAGAGATACTACTAACAACTGATCCCACTCCATTCCAGGCCATGGGGAGACCCGTGCAGTCCTCAACCGACTCGTCGCAACCTTAACTCTTATCCTGGTCTGACTTAAAATCTTATTGCCAGAGAAAACCTTATATACCTAAGGTCTCGGCAGTAATCAATATTCTTAGGCTCGCAATTTCCATGCTCCCAGCCTACCTTATCAGTCCCCCCGTAAACGGGTACAAAAACTTCTCATAAAACCATAACCATGTTGTCTCGATCACAACAACCATTACATACTCTATACAGGCCTTATCCGTATAATTCTCTTAAGCATACTACACAGCTTGATCTATTAACATGACATTCTGTTAGGTTCCTTAATATGACTTCTTAAGGGTCCACTACCCTATCAGACAGCTCATCCTTTCCCAATTATCTCGAAATAAAACACAAAACCTTGGCGAAAATCCTTTAACTACTCCATACCTTCCCGGTATCTAGTTAGTTTTTTACCAATTCCTGGTACTTTAAAATCATTCTAGGCAACACGCGTCTGACCCTCATACATAACTCCGTATAGATGTATGTCACAATACCAACTATACTATAATCATTACCAACCTGGATACGCAATCCACATAGTCATTCCCGGTCATCGCTGCTTTCTCGTGTTGCAATCAACATAACTTTCGTTAGGGAGGGACGACCTAACAATCTGACTCTATCGCACGATCTCGAGTGAGAAGAATGAAACCAATCCTAAATGTCCTGCGACCTCGATTATAGATGTGGTGCACAACACACCGATAATCAAGACTCTACTAGACACGATGCATAGACACTTTCAGAGGACTAAGCGCTCGATACCACTTTTGTCACGACCGACCGGGATCGCGATCGCGCCTACACAGGCACCCTTACTGAGTAAACATCGAGAAAATCAGCGAACATACATGAAACTTAGAAATAAAACATCGTAAGTAAAACAGGTTAGCCGATAGGCTACCTTCACGAACATATATAAAACAACCGCAGCGGTTGCCTTTCTTTTTACAAGCGACCCACCATATGTGAATACTGGACCTCAGAATAACAAGCGAACAATTGTGGCGGACAGACTCGCCATACCCGAATATACATGAATCTACTACCTCAGGAAACTGCATAAGAGATAAGCCTCAGGAGCAAATGGAGCTTTTCTCAAATGACGAGATCACATGAGCAAGGATCACCAACATGGGTACCTAAAACTGCGGGCATGAGCGCAGCTTCGGCGGGCCAGACAACAGTTTAATATGGAACAGAATATAACGTCTGATAAACAAATCATAATCAGATAAAAATGACAGGACAAGTATAAAAATACATACGGATCTGTAGTGTCATTACCACTTATGAACTTAATCGTACCTTATTATCCTTTCCATTCCCAATAAAAGTTATAGTCACGTTCTTACGTACATTATTTAGAAAAAGAATCATTAAGTTCATTACCATATAACTTACTTATCTTTCATAACATAGTCCACCCACTACGGAGGGACACGTATACTACCCGCCAACTGGGACGCGATCAAATCACACTAATATCAAAGCATGCGGTGAAATCCCCCATCACTGCCGACAACTATCAGTGTAAAATATAACCATGTGACGCGCCCGTGGCATCCCACCTCACTGTCGGCGTACACATACACAATACATATATATATCTCCTGCCCGTGGAATCCCACATCACGCAAGCGATCCGAGGGTATAATAATACACCAATAGGCATACATGAACACCAAGTCCCACCGGTGGTATAGCGTCTTGGTCTACCTCACTTATACTCTTACCACGGAGAATGGTAAAGCGGGTGGTATAGCATCTTGGGGTCTACCCTCACTTATACTCTTACCTGGAGAAGGTGGTATAACGTCTGGGGCTTGCCTCATTTATACTCTTACCCTATCTCGTAGCTGGTCAAACAACACATAAAGCGGTGGTGCGTGCTTGGGGTTTACCCTCACTTATACTCTTACGGAGAAGGTGGTATAACGTCTGGGCTTGCCTCATTTATACTCTTACCCTATCTCGGCCGACCATCAAACAAGACATAAGCACTACCATGTCTTTTATAAAATCCGAATTTAACCCAAGTGCTACAAATAACTAAGATACCGTGGAATCCCACATCATCGCTGCAGTCGCCCAAGTAACTTATAACAAGACGGTACCCTCCAACCGAGAAGTCGCGATCGTAATAAAACATAATACTTGCACTCAAAGGCTATCACCAAGACACATAGGCTAATTCTCAATTAACAAGCCAAAGTACTTATCGGGCACAAATAGAATAATTCTCATTTAACAAGCCAAAGTACTTATCGGGCACAAATAGAATAATTCTCATTTAACAAGCCAAAGTACTAATCAAGGCATCACATAGAATTATTCTCAATTAAACAAGCCAAAGTACTTATCGGGCACAAATAGAATAATTCTCATTTAACAAGCCAAAGTACTAATCAAGGCATCACATAGAATTATTCTCAATTAAACAGCAAAGTACTACGTCGCACATTCTTTTCAAAAGACTCTTTCCAAATAAAACTTCCCGATACTAACAACCGTAGTATCAAGTCCTATTCACCTTTCAAGACAAGTCACAATACCTTTTTAGAAAATACAATTCTGGCTTCTAAGTCAAGTGACTTCCTTTATTTAAAACCTTAAGCAATTGGTACCTTTAAAACAATTTGCCCTTCCTTAACACAAGTTATTTCTTTGCTTACTCTATTAGAGAAAACCATTCTCTTAACCTTCCATAAAGTCGTTATAGCAGACTTCCCATAAAGCCGTTATAACCCTTTATGGTTTAGACCAACACGTTCATTTTATAACCAAGAGACTTCTACTTTTTGAAACCAAGTATTAAATACTTTCAAATAAATTCTCATAACTTTCAAAAATACAAATAGTCTCTTAACCCTTAGAAAACAAGTGACTCCTTTTATTATAAAACCTTAGGCAATTAATGCCTTAAAACAAGTGGCCTTTTCACTAAAATCAAATCACTTATCTTTCCATAAAGCAAATATAACTAACTTCCCATAAAGCCGTTATATTCACTTTATACCTTAGCCCAAAAACAATTTCTATCCAAGGACTTATACGTTTAAAGCGGAACAAGTATCACATACTTTAAAACTCTTCAAGTCCCTTAACTTTAATAACACTTAAGACATCCTTTATACTTTCAAAGAAGTGAGTTAATCTCCCAACTCACCCGACTTGGCTATTCACAAACTAGTAAAGGATATCAAGGTGTTGTACGTTTACCGTACTACGTCGTGCAACTAGTCATGCTCGAAGATAGGAAAAGTTCTACATAGAGTAGATCACACGACTACCTCTTAACTTCTAAGAGTAACGAAACATGAAATGATACCACGGTATATTCCATACATAGAATCATGCCAAAGGAAGGAAGAGGTTCACATACCTCGCGACGATTGTCGACAAGTAGCAAAATGCTCCAAAGTACTTCAACCTTGAGCTATTCCATTCTTCAAGTGGGATACGCTATACTTAGTACATCAACCTATAATGGTCACCATCGTCCATTAACCTCTTACTTCATTAGAATATTCAAGGTGCTAAGTCGCTAAATTCTACGGAAAATCTGACACCTCCTTTGTTTCTACTCACTTTGCCACCTTTTCAAGGCCGAATACAATAACCAAACAGCCCGATTGGCTCACAATTTAGAAGGTGGTCCAATACAAATGAATAACAAACTAATACAAACTCTGAGTCCAAATTCGCCACCTTGAGTTCAACAATACTAATTCTTATCCAATTTCCATTTCAATCCTAACTTGGTAGCATAACATGATATCTAGTCGCAACGATTATAACTACTATAATCTTGAGTCGATTACGTGCGGCGATTCTAATAACGATCAAATTGTATTCCAACTTAACATGACTTACTTTCCATTTCGAACTTAAGCTACAAGTAGTCCATAATACTTATAAACTTCAACTTAACAACTTCATGCTAGCAACATGTAAAGTTAACAACAACAATATAAATAATCTTGTAACACTTTCAAAGAACAAGATTATACCTCGGCAATTGTAATCGAATCTTCAAAACCGTTGCTCCTTAGCAACCTAGAGCCTCGTAAAGACACCTCAATCAGATCCTTGATACCCTTAGAACCACACCAACAACTTTCCTTCAAACCTCGATCCAAAACCTAGAAAGCCACTAGGTTTTCACTTGACTAACAGAAAACTATCTTTTCCGAGATTTTTCTATTGAGATATGCCTACAATACACATAGGGACCTTGGTTTAAAGTGGGAAGATTATTGGATAACAAACAAAAAATTTCTTGTGGGAAGCTAGCCTAACGAGAGCACCTCCTTGGATTCTTGAAATTCTTGGAAATTTTTCTAAGTGTCAAACTTGGTCTTGCTACTAGTAGTGTTATATAGAACCTTGGAGGTCAAGATGCAAACAATTGGGTGGTTTGGATGATCTATAATTAAAATATCAAGACTTAGGACCGCTTTGACTTAGTCAATTTTGTCAAGCTAATTAATTGGAAGACTTAGTCATCCTAAGGCTATGGTCGATGACCATTTGGCCATGCCTAAAATCGTCGAGCATCAATAAGGGGTGACAAGTGTCTCTCACCCATTCGTCACAATATTAAGTTTTCCGACAATTTCATAATTAGAAATTTTTACAAGTATCGATCTTAACACTGTGAGTTCTTACGTGCGTTCTTACACGCGTCCGTAAATACGGTGTAACAAACATACCAAAGATAAGCCTCGAAGAAGCAGAGCTTCCAACACGCGAAAGGTGATCCTATAGCGGGGATCGACGATCGATGTACCTACTGCGGCGTAACGCGGCCGAAAGTCGAGTCGGCAACGGTACAGTATGTGAAGCGTAAAATCGTAAATGAAATCATAATAGTCTATATAAAGCGAGACATGTATGATAGCAAACTACGATTCGCGACATAAGCGGTCATGTCAAGTCGAGGACTCGCGCCAAAGTCATCCTCATGCGTGGAACTCCTTCCGCATTGCTGGCGATCTAGGTACAAATGATGTGATACGTATAACTGGACTCGGCCCTTCGTATGGACCCGATATAGAGCGTGTGGAATACATTCCGGTTCATCCATGAACCGTGAGTCGAGTGGAATACATTCGGATGAGCCGAGTCAGTGAAATACATTCTCGGATGAGCCGTAGTCAAGTGAAATACATTTCGGATGAACGGTAGTCAGTCAAGTGAAATACATTCGGGATGAACCGGTAGTCAAGTGAAATACATTCGGATGAACGGTAGTCAAGTGAAATACATTCGGATGAGCCGGTAGTCGAGTAGAACACAATACTTGCACACAAGGCTATCATACGTAACATGGTCAAGTTTCATAACAACAGCATAGGCAAGTTATACACAACTCAAGGTACTTTCATTTTATGTCAAAGTCGGATTTTAACCTAAAGTACTACTGCGTTAAATTCCTTTTAAGATCCATTTATTTTACCAGGTCACCCGATACCCGTAGTATAAAATTAGAGTGACTAACATTGTTAAGTAAACCAAAATGCTTTCCTTTGTAAAATCAAGTAACAACCTTATTTTCCAAACGTTCAAGTTTGCCTAATTTCAAATGCTCAAGTTTCTCATTTTAGAAAAAGGTTTCGTAGTTCATAGTTTTAATCCTTTAAAACATAATTCTCCTTTAAACGTTTTGAGAAACATATGTCTTATATGTGAGTAGGTTATTTTTGTTTATAATCAATCTTATTAAGCAGCCATGATCTAGGAAATGTAATATCATTTTGTCTCATCTTAGCTTATGCGGATGGAGGTTTCTGGTGGTTTTAATACCATACTTCATTATTCAATACATTTCCTTATTAACGCTGCGGTGGTTTGTCGATACTCATTACGATTTAGAAATCGGTAAAACATTATTCATTTTAAAACCAAGTACTCATTACTCACGAATGAGGTTTCACACTTTAACAAAATTCATATCAATACCGTTAATTTGAGTCTCTTATTTTCAAAAATCGAGAAACCATTCTTTTTATCACTCTTAAGGCGTTATACCTAACTTCCCATAAAGCTAGTACAACTCTTATGTTTTCAAAGCCAAGTATTACTACACATCAAATCCGTTATAAGTCAAATCGGTTACTTTGAAACCACGAGGCATTTTCTTACCTACGTAAAACATTTATAACTTGACTTCCCATAAAAGTTATAACACTTTATTTTCAAACCAATCAAATATATTAAACACGTATGCGTCTATAGTACTACATAGTTATACGTATCATGCTAGAATAGATAGGAAGAGGTTCACATACTCGCGACGATTATCGACTAATAGCAAAGTGATCAGTACCAAGCCGTCGGCTACTCCTAGCCAAGTAGATCGCGCCATACGTGATTTCAACCTATAGAGGCCACAGCGCCTATTAACATCCTAGATCTTAATGTAGAATATTCTCTGAAAAATTCGATACCTCCCCACATGACAGCGTAATCTCTCCTCATTGAGGCGCTACCAAGCTTGGCGGGAAATTTACGTCTAACAGGACGTGTACAATTCTACCATAACATTCTTACACAAGTCTCTGTAATATAGTCTATGTAATTACAGTTGATTCACTTATTAAAATTAGGCTTAAGTCGCAAGACATTGCCGTAAGTATTATTCGGGCTTAAGTCAAAGACATTGCCGCATAAACTATGTTCAGTTCTATATATAGTATACTTAACCATATACTCATACAAAATGTAATTTCCAATTACAACAGAAGGTCAAGAATGTTTACCTCGATAAGCCCAAAATTATCAGAGTTTATATGTCGATCCTGAGCAAGGTTTAGCTCTACTCAGTGCGCTCAGGCAGCTCCAACCAACCTTAGAAGTTCCAACCAACTTCTACTAACTTCAACTACGGGTGAAGATTTACTTGGGTTTCGTTTTAGTGATGAGGAAAGTATAATGGTATTTTATGGGCTTGTATAAGTGTAACCTTGGGAATACTACAAGGTATTTGGGCGAGGTATTTGGACATTATAACAATACTAGGAGAGTATTTCTATACACAACAAGGGGTATTTATACGAGACAACTAGGCTGGGGGTGTACCACTGGGAGCACCTGAGGAGGAAGCTCTCGCCAAAGGGCCTTCTCAAAGGGAGGGGCTTTTGGGCGAGATCAAAGGAGGAGTATTTGAGACTTAGAAAGATTGCTCAAGTTTTTGGATGAAAGTCTTCAACTTAGAGGTATTTATAGGTCAAGTAAAGGCGACCAATGGCAAGATGATGTTATACCAGTATTTCCGAGTATGTATGCGAGGGCGTGCGTGCGAGAATACGGAGAAAGATTGGAAAGGAAGAAAGAGGTGATTTTTCCACGGAAAAGTTTAGGTTTTGTGAAGGAAAAAGGTTCGTTAATGGGAATGGATTCCCATTGGTGGTATTCGGACTTCTGGAATATTAGAGAATTATGGAATTTTATTTTGGAAATGGTCACGTGGGGCCCACGGGAGAAATTCTGATTTTGGGGCCCACTTTGTTTTGAGATTTTGGCCATTGTGGATTTTTTTGAAAGCGTTTTTGAGGGCGATAGGAGGGTGACACGTGTCACCCCGCGCAAGTGGCTTGGCCGAAATGACCTTTGTGCACAACACGGTTAGAGTCGTTTTTCGACGAAGCGTTTTCGTAACTTGCGAAGGAAAATTCGGCTATGTCGTTTTGTATTTTTGGATTTTTCAGAGGCGAAACGATACGGACCAGCGGGAGGGTGGCGTGTCACCTCACAATGGAAGACAGTGGGGCGACTTGGCGAGTGAGGGCTTGTGGTGCTAGATATTTGTGTAGATATTTGTGGGTTTTAAGGGTAGGGGCTAGGGTGCACTTGGCTTGATCTTGGCCTTACACTTGCCTTGCACTTGGCTAGATCTTGGCCATTGGCCTTTGGGTGGGTTTGCTATAAATACCCCTTAGTTGATGAACTTTCTTCGTCAAAAATCATTTTCCAAGTCTTGAAATCTCCCCGCTGTGAGTTGAAATCGTCCAAAGCCCTCCCCCATGAGCTTTGGTAGGCCCCCTTTGAGTGAGGCTTGGCGGTACCCACTGCTAGTTGTTTTTCGTATAATACCCTTGTTGTGGTATAGAAATACTCCTATTGTTATAATGCCCAAAATACCTTAGCCTTGTACCTTGTAGTATTCCAAAGATACTTTACGTAGAGTCAGGAAATACTACCTTTTGTCCTTTTTAGTCTCAAACCGAAACCCAAGGAAATCTTCATAGTTGGTTGAAGTATTTTGAGTAGAAGTTGGTTAGAACTTCTAAGGGTTGTTTGGAGTGGTTTGGGCGCGCGGAGGAGCTAAACCTTGCTCAGGATCGACATTATAACTTGGATAATTTTGGGCTTATCGAGGTAATTATCTTGTCCTCTATTGTAATTGGAAATTACATGTTTGGTTGAATATATAGTTGAAGTATACTATATATGGAACTACTTAGTATTCGCAATGTCTTTTGACTTAAGCTGAAGAATAAAGCCGAAGCGAATTGTATTTACATAGGGTGTATTGCGATGACTTGTGTAATTGTACACGTCAGGGTAGGCGTAAACCCCACGGTTGGCTTGGTGGCTACCTCGATAGAGAGGAGATTTCTGTTGCGGAGGAGTGCGAATTTTCTATAGAAAGATAGAAACTTGTGTTTTGGGGTTAATAGGCGTTTTGACCTTTATAGGTGAAAGTACTAAGAGTAGCGTATTCTACTCGAGGAGTGGAAAGGGCTAGCAAGGTTGTAGTACTTGGAGCATTTTGCTTATTGTCGATAAATCGTCGCGAGGTATGTGAACCTCTTCCTATCTTTTCTAGCATGATTGTTGTGAACTATGTAGTGCGGTAGGCGTACGTGCTAAGTGATTTGGTTGGTTTAAAACATAGGGTGTTATAATAGCTTTATGGGAAGTTAGTTATAACGACCTTATGTAAGTGAAAATGGTTTCTTGATGTTAGAAGTTAAGAGACTTGATCTTATAAGATAAGAGACTTAACTTATTTGTTTTAATGTGGATGTTTGTGAAACCTCATTCGTGAGTAATGAGTACTTGGTTTTAAAGGGATAATGTTTCTTGATTTGGAATCGTAATGTATCGACGGACCATTGCGGCGTTAATAAAGGAAATGTATTGAATAATGATGTGTTGTATTAAAACCGAGAAACCTCCATCTGCATAGAAGCTAAGATGAGACAAAATGATATTACATTTTCTAGATCATGGGCTTTGTAATAAGATCGTTATAAACAAGAATAAACTACTCACGTATATGACATATGTTACTCGATTGTTCTAAAAGGAATCAAGTGATTAAGTTTGGGAACTATGAAACCATTTGAAAATGAGAAGCTTGAGTAATTGAAACTAGGCAAGCGAACTTAGGAAAAGAATGTTGTTACTTGATTTTGAAAAGGAAGGTGGGTTGGTCATTCTAATACTACTGTATCGGGTGACTTTTATAAAAGTAATGGATCTCTTTTAAAAGAACTTAACGTATGTAGTACTTTGGGGTTAAAACCGGACTTTGGCATAAAATGAAAGTACTTTGAGTTGTGTGAAACTTGCACATGCTTGTTGTTGTGAAACTTGACTATCTTGTGATGATAGCCTTTATTGTACAATCGTTGTGTTTACGTGTTACCGTCTCGATAGAGGTCGGTTGGTTGAGAACTTACTTGGGCGTGCGGTGTGGACGGAGAAATTCCGCAGTGCGTCGTTGATAGTATTATTGTTGTTAATCGCTTTGGACATCACGACACGATCGTGGCGCGGGTATGCTTCCATTTTGGTTAAGGTCTTGTGATTTCCCTTTGGACATCCGACACGATCGTGGCGCTGCGGGTATCGTCCATTTGGAATGTTGTCTTATTTTTCCTTGGACATACCGACACGATGCGTAGCGCACGTATGCTTCCATTTGGATTCTTTGTCTTGTTGTTGAAGTCACATGGACATGTCTACACCGATGCACTTCCGGGGCATGTGGCGTGGGACATTGGTATTATTGTTGCATTAAGGACATGTCTACACCGATGCAGTATTCCGGTGGCATGCGGCCATAATGCGAAACTGATTGATGTTGTGGGCGTGAGACCCATAGTTATATTTGAGTGATGACTGTTTTATGTTGTGAACTGTAGTTTGGTTATCATACATGTCTCGCTTTATATAGACTAGTATGATTTCATTTCTGATATTGTACATTTTCACATACTTGGTACTGTTATCTTGACCTCGCCCGGGCTGCGTTACGTCTGCAGTAGAGGTACATCGGTCGTGGTTCCTCGCTCATAGGATCACGATTCAGCGCATTTGAAGCTCGTTTCTCGGAGGCTTATCTTTTAGTAGGTGTTCCACGAGTTGTAGGTTCTTGTACATTCGAGGTATGGCGGCCCTGTCCGTCATAGTCATTGTATATCTTAAGTGCATGTAGTACTTGTTGTGGGCGGGGTTGTAAAAGGATTAAACTGCTCGAGTTTTACGTATATCACGAAGGCAAGCTGTTTTGGTTGGCTTGCTTATTCATTTATCTCTTGTTAAATGACTCTTGTTTTGTGTTCGCTGATTTTCTCGATGTTTGTATCACTAGGGTGCCGGTAAGGCACGATGCACCGCCCCGAACAGTCGTTACAAAAGTGGTATCGAGCGATTAATCCTCGGAAAGTGTCTACACCGTGGCAGTCTAAGAGAGTCTTGATTATCGGTGTGTTATGCACCACATCTATAATCGGAGGCTATAGGACATTTAGGATTGGTTTCCATTCTTCTCATTAGAGATCGTGCCTTAGAGTTGTGTTGTAAGTTGTACCCTACGGCGTATCTCGTTTTTACCGATTATGCCTCCGCGTGCAAAGCAGAGCCCGGGCGCAAGCCGAGGTGCGCTAGTGAGAATCTGAGGAGTACGAGGCGCGAGCCCGCACGATACTGAGGTTGTGCACGGCGCAGCGCGACGCCGCCAGCGAGTTTAGAGCGCGTGATGGGCGATGAGACTCTGATACACGAGCCTCGGTCCCACGATGCAGGCGGGAGATGGGTCACAAGGAGATGGCCCGATTTTTGGGGTTGTGGCCGATATGAGGCAGTGACAGCCGACGGTTCGATAGCACTGATGGATTCACCCGAGCGATAGTTTGAGGCTCACGGACTTTACGAGTTGTAACGCGAGTTTTATGGGTCGAGGCACGAGGATGATCGCGGGAGTTCATCCGAAGCTGACGGATCATGCGGGTGATCAAGGCTTGAAACCGAGTGACCTTTGTTCGCGTCAATTTGCGTGATACCGCGATCGATTGGTTTGATTCATGGGAGCTTTCGGGAGAGCATGCCTGCGGTATGGGATGAGTTTGGGGCTTTCTCACGCACTTCTTGCCTCCGCAGATGAGAGAACGCCGGTAAATGATTTTTGTTCTTGAGGCAGAGAGGCGCCTTTGTCGTGGAGTACAATGTCGAGTTGATTCTTTGGCTCGATATGTCCTGCGCTAGTTGCGAATATGGAGGATAGGGTGCATCGCCACGTCACCGCTAGATGATTATATGGGTGAGTCTTGTGCGGGTGTTTCTCTTCCGGGCATGGACATTGCCGCATGCGGCTCACGCTAGGATGCGAGGCACGGAGGGTCGACGGAATGACACAGATCCCGAGAAGAGGCCGGGCGGCGGGTCGCTGGTAGCTTCGAGGCACCGCCTCGGCGGAGCTAGTTATATACCCCAGCGTGCAGTGGTCCTCCACCGTCTTGAGAGCGGTCGGGGCTCGAGGTTCATTTTCGGCGGAGCGGGGTGTTAACCGGTGAAGCCACCCCTACCTCGTTGTGACCATTGTGGTAGACTCCATTTTGGAAGTGTCGTGCTAGATTGGGAGTTTGTTTTGCATGCGGCCAGCGAGGCCATTTGCGAGGCTGTCCGAGCCAAAGGGATGCGACGATGTCGACGCACCGAGATGTGGGTGGTTCATCACCTTCTGACTATGCCTGCGCAGTGAGCCTATGATTAGAGTGGAGCGGTAGCTCGGGTATATCCTTAACCCTAGAGTTTTGGTATGCTTGTTATGATGATCTCATTATTGTGTGCTATGTGCGGATAGCATTGTGATATGTGTGAGTTAGAATGCATGGTTAGTTGGAAGGATACGTATGGGCATGGTAAGTGTGAACCTTAGACTATTTCACGTGAGACCTTAGAGGTGGATCGTCTTGAGTAAAAGATTCGTTTTATGTTTGACCTTTTAAGGGTGGAGTAGTATCGTGGGATTTATTTGTGTGATAAGTCCGTGGGTAGTGTGAGATGGAAGTGGTAGCTTTCATGATGTGAATTAGTAAGATTGTTAGAATCGGGAACAAGAGTTTATGCGGTTGGGGTGGGTTAGGACCATTTGCGGTCGACCGTAACCGGTTTTAGGTGGGAGTCGATTCGGGTGGTCGCGGTGGTGTGGTAGGGTCACGAGGTGCTAGGCAGAGTTTAGGCGACCATCGTATGAGTTTGTGGATGTGTTGACCAGAATCGTTCGTGAAGGCGGTAATGGCCTTAGGGGATAATACGGCTAGTAAGATGACCAAGTTTGGAGGTGGTGACTCCAGGTTTTGGGAAGCAGGCGATGGTGAAGTGTGTGCGTATACTAGAAGAGTTCAGTGTTCGAGAAGCGGCACGACGAGTAAGGAAGGAAGATAACGTGTGTTATTTCGTGACCGTGTGGCGTTGGCAATTTGTTAGAAGAGCTTCATCGATATCCGTCTTGTGAAGGAACATTCGGACGAATGTTTCTAAGGAGGAGAATGTTATACCCGTATTTCGGAGTATGTATGCGAGGGCGTGCGTGCGAATACGAGAAAAGATTGGAAAGGAAGAAAGAGGTGATTTTTCCACGGAAAAGTTTCCGGTTTGTGAAGGAAAAAGGTTAGATTAATGGAATTGGATTCCCATTTGGTATTCGGACTTCTGGAATATTAGAGAATTATGGAATTTTATTTTGGAAATGGTCACGTGGGGCCCACGGAGAAATTCTGGTTTTGTGGGCCCACTTTGTTTTGAGATTTTGGCCATTGTGGATTTTTTTGAAAGCGTTTTTGAGGCGATGAGAGGTGACACGTGTCACCGCCTAGTGGCTAGTCGAAATGACCTTTGTCTGCACAACACCTTTTGGTTAGAGTCGTTTTTCGGCCGAAACGTTTGCGTAACTGCGAAGGGAAAATTAGGCTATGTCGTTTTGTATTTTTGCGGATTTTTAGAGGCGAAACATACGGACCAGCGGAGGGTGGCGTGTCACCTCACATGAGACAAGTGGGGCGCACTTGGCGAATTGAGGGCTTGTGGTGCTAGATATTTGTGTAGATATTTGTGAGGTTTTAAGGAGTAGGGGCTAGGGTGCACTTGGCTTGATCTTGGCCTTACACTTGCCTTGCACTTGGCTAGATCTTGGCCATTGGTTGCCTTTGGGTATGCTATACATACCCCCTTCGTGGAGGAACTTTCTTCATCCACAAATCATTTTCCAAGTCTTGAAATCTCGCCCCCTGCGTGAGTTGAAATCGTCCAAAGCCCTCCCTCATGGAGCTTTGGTAGAGGCCCTTTGAGTGAGGCTTGTGAGTGGGTACCCCTAGCCTAGTTGTTTCGTATAATACCCCTTTGTGGTATAGAAATACTCCTAGTATTGTTATAATGCCCAAAATACCTTAGCATGCACCTTGTAGTATTCCAAAGATACCTCTTTCGTAGAGTCAAATACTACCTTTTGTCCTTTAGTCTCAAACCGAAACCCTAAGGAAATCTTCAGTTGGTTGAAGTATTTTGAGTAGAAGTTGGTTAGAACTTCTAAGGGTTGTTTGGAGTGGTTTGGAGCGCACTGAGCTAAACCTTTCGGGATCGACATTATAACTTGGATAATTTTGGGCTTATCGAGGTAATTATCTTGTCCCTCTATTGTAATTGGAAATTACATGTTTGGTTGAATATATAGTTGAAGTATACTATATATGGAACTACTTAGTATTCGCAATGTCTTTTGACTTAAGCTGAAGAATAAAGAACCGAATGAATTGTATTTACATAGATGTATTGCGGTAGACTTGTGTAGAATTGTACACGTCAGTAGGCGTGTAAACCCCCACTGGTTGGCTTGCAGCGGCCTCGATAGAGGAGAGATTTACTGTTGCGGGGAGAGTCTTTGCAATTTTCTATAGAAAGATAGAAACTTGTGTTTTGGGGTTAATGACGTTTTGACCTTTATAGGTGAAAGTACTAAGAGTAGCGTATTCTACTCGAGTGGAAAGGGGCTAGCGGTTGTAGTACTTGGAGCATTTTGCTTATTGTCGATAAATCGTCGCGAGGTATGTGAACCTCTTCCTATCTTTTCTAGCATGATTGTTGTGAACTATGTAGTACGGTGAAGCGTACGTGCTAAGTGATTTGGTTGGTTTAAAACATAGGGTGTTATAATAGCTTTATGGGAAGTTAGTTATAACGACCTTATGTAAGTGAAAATGGTTTCTGATGTTAGAAGTTAAGAGACTTGATCTTATAAGATAAGAGACTTAACTTATTTGTTTTAATGTGGATGTTTGTGAAAACCTCATTCGTGAGTAATGAGTACTTGGTTTTAAAGGGATAATGTTTCTTCGATTTCGAATCGAATGTATCGACAGGACATCGCAGCGTTAATAAAGGAAATGTATTGAATAATGATGTGTTGTATTAAAACCGTAGAAACCTCCATCTGCATAGAAGCTAAGATGAGACAAAATGATATTACATTTTCTAGATCATTTCTTGTAATAAGATCGTTATAAACAAGAATAAACTACTCACGTATATGACATATGTTACTCAATTGTTCTAAAAGGAATCAGTGATTAAGTTTGGGAACTATGAAACCATTTGAAAATGAGAAGCTTGAGTAATTGAAACTAGGCAACCGAACTTAGGAAAAGAATGTTGTTACTTGATTTTGAAAAGGAAGGTGGGTTGGTCATTCTAATGCTACGGGTATCGGGTGACTTTTATAAAAGTAATGGATCTCTTTTAAAAGAACTTAACGTATGTAGTACTTTGGGGTTAAAAACCCGGACTTTGGCATAAAATGAAAGTACTTTGAGTTGTGTGAAACTTGCCTATGCTTGTTGTTGTGAAACTTGACTATGCTTGTGATGATAGCCTTTATTGTACAATCGTTGTGTTTCTGTGTTACCGCGTCTCTCGATAGAGGTCGGTTGGTAGTTGAGAACTTACTTGGGCGTCGGCGTGTGGAGAAATTCCGCATGCGTTCACTGATAGTATTATTGTTGTTAATCGCTTTGGACATACCGACACGATCGTAGCGCCGCGGGTATGCTTCCATTTTGGTTAAGGTCTTGTGGTTAATCGCTTTGGATATCTTGACACGATCGTGGCGCACGGGTATGTTTCCATTTGATTATCGCCTTGATTTCCCTTTGGACATACCGACACGACGCGTAGCGCTGCGGGTATGCGTCCATTGGAATGTTGTCTTATTTTTCCTTGGACATACCGACACGATCGTAGCGCGCGTATGCTTCCATTTGGATTCTTTGTCTTGTTGTTGAGTCACATGGACATGTCTACACCGATGCAGAATTCGGCATGTGGCCATGGGACATTGGTATTATTGCATCATGGACATGTCACACCGTCACGATTCGGGCATGCGGCCATAATGCGAACTGATTGATGTTGTGGGCGTGAGACCCATAGTTATATCGAGTGATGATCGTTTTATGTTGTGAATCAGAGTTTGGTTATCATACATGTCTCCTGCTTTATATAGACTAGTATGATTTCATTTACTGATATTGCATGATTCACATACTTGGTATTGTTATCGACTCCTTCGGGCCGCTGCGTTCATGCCGCGTAGAGGTACATCGGTCGTGGTTCCTCGCTCATAGGATCACAGCCAGCGCATTTGAAGCTCCGTTTCTCGGAGGCTTATCTTTTAGTAGTGTTCACGAGTCAGAGGTTCTTGTACATTCGAGGTATGGCGGGGCCTGTCCCGTCATAGTCGTGTATATCTTAAGTGCAGAATCTTGTGGCGGTTGTAAAAGGATTAAAGCTCGAGTTTTCAGTATATCAAGGCAAGCTGTTTTGGTTGCTTTGTTTATTCATTTATCTCTTGTTAAATGACTCTTGTTTTGTGTTCGCTGATTTTCTCGATGTTTGTATCACTAGGGTGCCAGGGTAAGGCACGAACGGCCCCGGGCGGTCGTTCAGATGAAGACAAGTGGTGCAAGTGTAGGCTAGATTTCAACCATGTGGACCTTGTCATCTACCACACCAACTTGCACAAAATATCCTACCAACTAAAGTAGCCCAAATCGTCCAAGCTTGCCGTCCCTAAGCTTCCAATGTGAGGGTGACACATGTCACCCTCCCGTTGGTCCAAAATGTTTCGTCTCTCGGAAAAATCCGCAAAAATTAAAAATGCCATAGCCGGAATTTTCCCTACGAAAGCTGTGTAAACGTTTTGTCGAAAAACGACTCTACTCGTGTTGTGTACAAATTACGAAACTTGCCTAACTTAAGGCTAAAATTATTATACGTACACCCTCACGTACATACTCTGGAAATACGGGGTATAACATTCTCCCCTCCTTAGAAACATTCGTCCCGAATGTTCCTTCTCAAGACGGATAATGATAAAGTTCTTCTAATAAGTTGCCAACGCCACAACCGCCACGAAACACCCAGAAATACTTACATCCAAGTTCACGAGGAAACACCTCTAACATCACAAACTTTTGTCACTTTGCGCGAGGTTCTAGTGTTACTCGACCCAACAAATGGTACCGATCGCACGCGATTCACGAGGTCTAAAATATACATCCTTCGCACCTTCTCCCTTCACAAGAAATGATCATATCTATGCTCGCAATACATGCTCGCCTCTACCCTTACTCGCGTACTCTTCGAACACTTGAACTCTTCTAGTATACGCACCACACTTCGGCTTCAAACTTTGAGTCACTACCTCCAAACTTGGTCATCTTACTAGCCTCGATCTTTCTTAAGGCCATTCGGCCTTCACGATCCGCTCGGTGAACATATCCTCGAACTCATCGATGACCATCTAAACTTGGGCCTAACACCCTCGTGACCTACCATGGCGGGACCACCTAACCGACCCCACCTCGAACAGCCGCGGGTTGGCCCGCAACACGCCCCAACCCGACCCATTGTCGCGCCAACTCTTGCTCCTCGACACGGAACAATCTTGCTAAATCACATCAGGAAAGATACCACTTTCATTTACCCAACCCAGGGACTTATCACACAATACATTTATACGCAAACCAAGTATTTCAACAAAGACTAACCGTAAAATCTTTTATTCAAGATGACCTTACATCTAAGGTCTCAACTGTAATATCCTAAGGTTCATCATTTTCTCACCCCCAGGCTTACCCTTTTTCACCAACCAGGTCCCTAAATCACATTTTAGCACAAAGCTATCCGAACATAACACTTAACACATTATCATAACATCAATACATACGAGTCTCTAGAGGGTTAGGGATATACCTGAATCAACCGCTCCACTCTAATCATAGGCCTGCCCTGCAGGGCGCATAGCTGTAGGCGCGATGAACACCGCCATCGATCCGCAGGTCGCCAAGCTGCGGCATTCTCCTATAAGCACGCTCTCGTCACATGCTCGACGGCCGCAGTGAAACAAGCACCGATAAAGACGACATTCCCGGATGATGTTTGCCACATCGTGCACGGCGGGATATGAATCTCGGCTAGCACTCACGTATATCGTGAACGAGAAGCCTGGAGCTCGACCAGCTCCGAATACTGAACGCCCCGGCGATCGCGGGGTCCACTGCATCGTGGAGGTACATAACTAGATCGGCCGAGGCGGTCCGCCTCGAAGTTACCAAAGGACCTCGTCTGGCCTCTTCTCGCGATCTCGCCATTCCGTCGACCTCTCCGTGCCTCATCCTAGTGCATGAGCTTGCGCGGCAATGTCCATGCGGCCGAGAGCTACACCCGTACAAGCCTCGCTAAGTAATCATCCGGCCCGTGGCGTAGCGGTGTACTCGCCCTCCATATCGGCTACCACCGGGGGCACATACCGAGCTAATGAGTCGAACTCACATTGTACTCTCTAACCGTCCGCCCGCCCCGCCTCAGCGTCAAAAATCCGGCCGAGCCCTCTCATCTGTGGGGCAAGAAATGTGCAAGAAAAGCCTTGAGAACTCGTCCCATACGGCTGGAGTGCATGCTCTTCCCGACAACTCCCACGAATCAAACTAGCCAATCGCAGTATCACGCGGTGATGCGTAACCCAATACCACCGACTTCGCCTCGAGACTCGATCACTCACGATCCGTCATTGTCGCTTGATAAACTCCCGAGGGTCATCTCGCCTCGATCCATAGAACATTTGGCTACAACTCGGAAAGTCACGTAGCCTCAAACTGCTCGCCGGGGTGAACTACGGGTGCTCCGGGCCGAATCGCGTCTAGCCTATCCTCATATCTCGCCACGACCACGCCAAGAATCGCCATCTCCTTGTACCCATCTCATCTCGCTCCAGTGTGGGACCGAGGCTCAGTGCATCAGAGTCTCGGCCATCGCTGCGGCTCTAAACTCGGCTGGCGGCGGGCGGCCGCGAAACTCGCCGAAGCATCGTCTCAGTATCTTGACCGCTCGCGCCTCGTACTCCTCTGTATCTCACTAACAGCTCCCTCGACTGCCTTGCCCATCTGGGCCTGGGTTGCCTTACGCGGAGGCATAACAGCTAAAGGAAAGGAATACGTCGAGGGTCCAACTTATCACACGCCTCTAAGGCACGATCTCGAATGAGAAGAATGAAACCAATCCTAAATGTCCTATAGCCTCACGATTATAGATGTGGTGCACAACACACCGATAATCAAGACTCTACTAGACACGGTCTATAGACACTTTCCGAGGACTAAGCGCTCGATACCACTTTTGTCACGCGAACCGCCCGTGGATGGTGCCTTACCGGGCACCTAGTGATGCAACATCGAGAAAATCAGCGAAATAAAAACATGAACATGAATTAAGAGACATGATAAATAAACAAAGCAACCAAAGCGGTTGCCTTGATATATACATAAATACGGTCAGTTATCTTTTTTGGACTACGCCACAACAAGATTACTGCACTTAAGAAGTGACAATAACTATGACGGACGGGGCCCGCCATACCACGAATGTACAAGAACCTACTGACAGGGTAACATACCAAAGATAAGCCTCCAAGGAACGGAGCTTCCCAACACGCTGAAAGGTGATCCTATAAGCGGGATCGGCGATCGATGTACCTCTACTGCGGCATGAACGCGGCCTCCGGGCGAGGTCGAGACAACAGTACTAAGTATGTGAAATCAGAAATACAAGAAATGAAATCATAATAGTCTATATAAAGCAGGAGACATGTATGATAACCAAACTACAGTTCACAACATAAAAGCAGTCATGTCAAGTCAGGGACTCACGCCCTCAAAGTCATCCCTCATGCCCGTGGAACTCCTTCCTCACTGCCGGCAGTCTAGGTACAAATCATGTGATACGTATAACAGGTCTCGGCCCATCTTATGGACCCAATATAGAACGTGTGGAATACATTCCCGGTTCATCCCATGAACCGGTAGTCGAGTGGAATACATTCCCGGATGAACCGGTAGTCAAGTGAAATACATTCCCGGATGAACCGGTAGTCAAGTGAAATACATTCCCGGATGAACCGGTAGTCAAGTGAGATACATTCCCGGATGAACCGGTAGTCAAGTGAAATACATTCCCGGATGAACCGGTAGTCAAGTGAAATACATTCCCGGATGAACCGGTAGTCGAGTAGAACACAATACTTGCACAACAAGGCTATCATACGTAACATGGTCAAGTTTCATAACAACAAGCATAGGCAAGTTATACACAACTCAAGGTACTTTCATTTTATGTCAAAGTCCGGATTTTAACCCTAAAGTACTACGTACGTTAAATTCCTTTTAAGATCCATTTCTTTTACCAAGGTCACCCGATACCCGTAGTATAAAATTAGAGTGACTAACATTGTTAAGTAAACCAAAATGCTTTCCTTTGTAAAATCAAGTAACAACCTTATTTTCCAAACGTTCAAGTTTGCCTAATTTCAAATGCTCAAGTTTCTCATTTTAGAAAAAGGTTTCGTAGTTCATAGTTTTAATCCTTTAAAACATAATTCTCCTTTAAACGTTTTGAGAAACATATGTCTTATATGTGAGTAGGTTATTTTTGTTTATAATCAATCTTATTAAGCAGCCATGATCTAGGAAATGTAATATCATTTTGTCTCATCTTAGCTTCTATGCAGATGGAGGTTTCCACTGGTTTTAATACCATACTTCATTATTCAATACATTTCCCTTTATTAACGCTGCAGTGGTTTGTCGATACTCATTCTGATTTCTGAAATCAGTAAAACATTATTCATTTTAAAACCAAGTACTCATTACTCACGAATGAGGTTTCACACTTTTAACAAAATTCATATAAATACCATTAATTTGAGTCTCTTATTTTCAAAAAATCAGTAAACCATTCTTTTTATCACTCTTAAGACGTTATACCTAACTTCCCATAAAGCTAGTACAACTCTTATGTTTTCAAAGCCAAGTATTACTACACATCAAATCCGTTATAAGTCAAATCAGTTACCCTTTGAAACCACAAGGCATTTTCTTACCTACATAAAGCTGTTATAACCAACTTCCCATAAAGCCGTTATAACACTTTATTTTTCAAACCAATCAAATATATTAAACACATGTACGTCTACCGTACTACATAGTTATACACATATCATGCTAGAACAGATAGGAAGAGGTTCACATACCTCGCGACGATTATCGACTAATAGCAAAGTGATCCAAGTACCTCAAACCGTCGGCTACTCCTTAAGCCAAGTAGATCACGCCATACGCAGTACTTCAACCTATAGAGGCCACAAGGCGCCTATTAACATCCTAGATCTTAATGTAGAATATTCTACAGAAAATTCGGCAGCACCTCCCCCCCCCCGCAACAGCGTAATCTCCTCCTCTATTGAGGCCAGCTACCAAGCCAACCAGGGGGGGGTTTGCACGTCTAACCGGACGTGTACAATTCTACTCACAGTAATACTACACAAGTCTACTGTAATATAGTCCTATGTAATTACAGTTCAGTTCACTTATTAAAATTCAGGCTTAAGTCGCAAGACATTGTCGTAAGTATTATTCAGGCTTAAGTCAAAAGACATTGCCGCACAACTATGTTCAGTTCTATATATAGTATACTTAACCATATACTCCTACAACATGTAATTTCCAATTACAACAGAAGGTCAAGAATGTTTACCTCGATAAGCCCAAAATTATCCGAGTTTATATGTCGATCCTGAGCAAGGTTTAGCTCCTACTCGTGCGCCCGACCGCCTAATCAACCCTTAGAAGTTCCAACCAACTTCTACTTATAACTTCAACTACGGGTGAAGATTTACTTAGGGTTTCGTTTTAGTGACTGAGGGAAAGTATAATGGTATTTTCTGGGCTTGTATAAGTGTAACCTTGGGAATACTACAAGGTATTTGGGCCAAGGTATTTGGACATTATAACAATACTAGGAGAGTATTTCTATACCACAACAAGGGGTATTTATACGAGACAACTAGGCTAGGGGGGGGTGTACCCCTCGGCTAGGGCACCACAAAGGGGGAGGGGGAAGCTCTCGGCCAAAGGGCCTTCTCAAAGGGAGAGGGGGGTCTTTTGGACGAGATCAAATAAGAGGGAGGGAGTATTTGAGACTTAGAAAGATTGCTCAAGTTTTTGGATGAAGAAAGTCTTCAACTTAGAGGGGTATTTATAGGTCAAGTAAAGGCCAACCAATGGCCAAGATGAAGACAAGTGTGGTGCAAGTGTAGGGCTAGATTTCAACCATGTGGACCTTATCCATCTACCACACCAACTTGCACAAAATATCCTACCAACTAAAGTAGCCCAAATCGTCCAAGCTTGCCGTCCCTAAGCTTCCAATGTGAGGGTGACACATGTCACCCTCCCGTTGGTCCAAAATGTTTCGTCTCTCGGAAAAATCCGCAAAAATTAAAAATGCCATAGCCGGAATTTTCCCTACGAAAGCTGTGGAAACGTTTCGTCGAAAAACGACTCCTATCGGGTGTTGTGTACAAATTTCGAAACTTGCCTAACTTAAGGCTAAAATTATTATATGTACACCCTCACGTACATACTCTGGAAATACGGGGTATAACATTTCTGCACTGGTGGATGTGCATAATCTAATCTGCTGGTGAGGTGACTCGACTCGAAAGTTACCAAAGGACCTTGCTGCTCTGGCCCTATTATGCTGTCCTTCGTTAACCCGTTGATCTCTACGTTTCTTGGCCTGCTGCGCATAAGCCCGTACACAGGCCATGCTCAAGCCTAACTGAAGAATTACTCTCGCACAACCCTTTCTAAGATATTCATCAAGACTCGCGGTACATCGGTATGCTCTGCAGCCAAATCCAGCTAGTAATGTGGTCGCCTCTTTGCAATCTATATTCTGTCTCCGTCGTGGAACGAAGGTTCAAATGTCATGGCCGCGAGGAACCGCCGCCAAGTGCTAAACTCTCTTTGGGGCTAGTGACGAGCATAACTCCCGAATGAAGCACTACCCTAGGTAAAGATTGGGCCCGCCCTCGTAACCCCTCAGATTTACTCGCAGCCTCCTCGCTTGCCCTCCTCTGGGCGGGTTGCCTTACGCGAAGGCATAACGGTAAGGGAAAGGAATACGTGAGAGGGTCCAACTTGAAACACAACTCTAAGGCACGATCTCAGAGTGAGAAGAATAGAAACCAATCCTAGATATCCTATAGCCTCCTGATTATTGGTGTGGTACACAACACACCGAGGATTAACTACTCTGATACCACTTTCTGTCACGACCCGAACCCGGGCCCGTGACTGGTGCCTTACCCCGGGCACCCTAGTGATACAACATCAGAGTAATCAGCGGAACATAAAACAAGACATGAAAATATTATGAAGTAAGAAACAGTAATCGGAGAAAACTTGCCTTACGACATATATATATAGATCAATTTAAAACCGAACAGTTACATCCCATTACAACTCGCCACAACGGATTACATGCACCTAAGAATGATACGACAACAATGGCGGACAGGGGCCCCGCCAAACCCCGAATGTAAACACCTACTACGACGAGGACTATACCATGATAAGCCTCCGAGAAACGGAGCTTCCCAACGCCGAATCGTGACCACGAGAGCTAGGATCAACGACTGGTGTACCTCAACCTGCGGCATGAACGCAGCCCCCCGAAGGAGGTCAGTACAACAGGTACCAAGTATATGAAACTGTAAAGTACTTAAATGAAAACATATCATTTTAAAATCAGTTTTGCAAGTATGTATGAAACAACCAAGGTAACCGCACATAGTGCCACATCATAAACAAGAGAAACAATAGGTAAACTGTAACAGGTATTTTCTAGGCTGCGAATGATCGAAGCAGGGCCAATTTCCCGTAGTATCACCATGCAAGCCTAATCCTGGACTCCCGTAGTCCGCATAAGCCACTCATATAGGCCCGCATAGGGTATGTAACCCCGCATCGAGGGTAGCTACTCCTCGGCATCGTCCTGGACTCGTAGTCCGCATGGCCACATAGACCGCATGAGGTATAACCCCGCATCACTAACACGGAACTCCCGTAGCTCGCATAGGTCCTTGGACCCGCATGAGGTATTCTCGAATCATGGTCCTGCATCACCGAGTCTACCCCGTCGGAGGCGACTTAACCCCAGAATATGTCAAGAGGTGAGTGATATTATACTAACATAACAGCTTATCGTTAAACAACATAAGCACAACAAGAGTACTCTCTTACACAAACGTTACAAGACACTAACACACATAGCATCATATCACGTCTACTTATCAAATCAACAAGAAAGTATTACAAGGCTATCACAAACCAACACAATCAAGTTATACACACAAGGTACATTCTAATATATGATTAACAAGATCGGGTATCTATTCCCAAAGTACTTCATACATTATCTTTTAAAAGATATTTTACGTTTACAAAGTCACACAATACGTAGTATATGAAAATAGAGTGATTATCCTTTGAAGTAAATCAAAACACTTCTCTTAGAAAATCAAGTAACAACATTCTTTTCCAAATGTTTCAAGTTTGCCTAATTTCAATTACTCAAGTTTCTCATTTTCAAAGGTTTAGTAGTTCATAATTTTAATCACTTAATGATATAATTCTCCTTTAAAAGCAATTTGAGAAACATATGTCCGATCGTGAGTAGGTTATTCTTGTTTATAACAATCTTATTTAGCGACCATGATCTAGGAAATGTAACATCATTTTGTCTCATCTTAGTTTCTATGCAGATGGAAGTTTCTACCGGTTTTACTAATACATTATTAGTCAAAACATTTCCTTTATTAGCGCTTTGTGGTTTGTTCGATACTTATTCGATTTAGAAATCAAAAACATTATTGCTTTTAAAATCAAGTACTCATTACTCATGAATGAGGTTTTACAACATTTTTAACAAAATGTTAATTACCAAGTAAAACAAGTTAAGTCTCTTATCTTTTAAGATCAAGTCTCTTAACTTTTAAAATCAATAAACCATTCATTTTACCATTCTTAAGACGTTATACCTAACTTCCCATAAAGCTAGTATAACTCTTATGTTTTCAAAACCAAGTATTATTCTTCTGTTAAAAAATGATTCAGCATTCTTTTGAAATACTTCAAGATTCTTTATTATTACACATTAAGTCAGTTATAAGTCAAATCAGTTACCTTTTAAAACCATAAAGCATTTTCTTACTTACATAAAGCTGTTATAACCAACTTCCCATAAAGCCGTTATAACACTTTATGTTTCAAACCAATCAAATACGTTTAACACATGTACGTCTACCGTACTACATAGTTATACACATATCATGCTAGAAAAGGTAGGAAGAGGTTCACATACCTAGCGACGATTATCGACTAATAGCAAAACGCTCCAAGCACCTCAAACCGTCAGCTACTCCTTAAGTCAAGTAGATCGCGCCACGCATAGTACTTCAACCTATAAGGCCACAAGGCGCTTATTAACATCTAGGTCTAATCGTAGAACATTCTACAGAAAATTCGGCAGCACCTCCCCCCCCGCAACAGCGTAAATCTCCTCCTCTATCGGGGCCGGCTACCAAGCCAACCAGGGGGGGTCATACGACTAATCCGGACGTGCACAATTCTACCTCACAGAAAAGCTACACAAGTCTACTGTAATACAGTCCTATGTAATTACAGTTCAACACTCTTCTTTCGAAAAGGTTTCTTATTATTCAGGCTTAAGTCAAAAGACATTGCCGATAACTACGTTCAGTTCTATATATAGTATACTTCAACTATATATTCTAACAACATGTAATTTCCAATTACAATAGGAGGTCAAGAGTGTTTACCTCGATAAGCCCAAAATTATCCGAGTTTAAATGTCGATCCTGAGCAAGGTTTAGCTCCTACTCCGTGCGCTCCGACCCGCTCCAAACAACCCTTAGAAGTTCTAACCAACTTCTACTTAATACTCCAACCAACTATGGAGATTTTCCTTAGGGTTTCGTTTTTGTGACTGACGGGAAGTATAATAGTATTTCTGGGCTTTTCGTATAAGTATAACCTTAGAATACTATAAGGTATACGGCTAAGGTAATTTGGGCATTACAACAATACTTTTGAGAGTATTTCTACCAAAAAGGGGTATTTACGAAACCACTAGGCTAGGGGTACCCTACGACTAGCACCACTGAGTGGAGAGGGCTCTCGCCAAGGGGGAGGATGGTGTTGGACGAGAACACAAATAAGAGAGGGGGAGGATTTTAACACTTAGAGATTTGTAGAATGGATGAAGAAGTCTCCAAAGAGGGGGGTATTTATAGGTCTAGTAAAGGCCAACTAATGGCCAAGATCTTGCCAAGTGCAAGGCAAGTGTAGGGCCAAGATTCACCCATGTGTCCTAAACCAACTAACACATAAAATATCCTACCTACTCCCACTCTCCATTCGTCCAACATCACCGCCCAACGTGTTCCAATGATAGGGTGACAAGTGTCGCCCTCTCGTTGGTCCAAAATGTTTCGTCTCTCGGAAAAATCCGCAAAAATTAAAAATGACATAGCCGGAATTTTCCCTACGAAATCTGTGGAAACGTTTTGTCGAAAAACGACTCTAACCGGGTGTTGTGCACAAAGAATAAATCGGCCAAGCCTATTCTCAAGTTCAAATTTTTCTACGTACGTCCTTACGTACATACTCTGAAAATACGGGGTATAACAAAGCATACCCGTGGGCCACCCATCGTGTCAGTATGTCCAAAAGGAAATAACAAAATAACAATCAAGTGGAAGCATACTCGTGGGCCACCCATCGTGTCAGTATGTCCAAAACAAATAACAAGATCACACTCCTAATGGAAGCATACCCGTGGGCCACCCATCGTGTCAGTATGTCCAAAAGGATCGATATAGTGGAAGCATACATGTGGGCCACCCATCGTGTCAGTATGTCCATCAATCAATCAGATAGCCGGCCATCCAACGAGAGACGCGGTAGCACAGAAATTCAACATTGCACAACAAAGGCTATCACCACAAGCATAGGCAAGTTCAACATATTTTTAGACATTCTTTTTATTACAACAAAACCGGATTTTAACCCCAAGGTACTACGTACTTAAATTCTTTCAAAAAGATCCATTTCTTTCACAAAAAGTCACACGATACCCGTAGTATCAAAATAGAGTAACTATCTTTTTAAGTAAACCAAAACAATTTCCATACCTTTTTTTTAAACCATCTTAAGACAAAACCATGCCTTTCTTTTTAAACCAACACACTTTCCCTTTTTAAAGTCAAGTAACAACATTCTTTTCCAAAAGTTCAAGTTGCCAAATTTCAAATACTCAGGTCTCTTATTTTCGAAAGATTTCATAGTTCATAGTCTTAATCCCTTAATAGCGTAATCTCTTTTAAAACAATTTGAGTAACATATGCCTATGTGGGTGTAGGTTATACTTGTTTATAACAACCTTAATAAAGCAGCCCTGATCTAGGAAATGTAATACAATTTTGTCTTATCTTAGCTTCTATGCAGATGGAGATTTCTACTGGTTTTAATAATAATTAATTATTTGTCAATACATTTTCCTTTATTAACGCTGCAGTGGTTTGTTCGATACTTGTTCTCATTTCCGAAATCAATATAACATTATACCTTTTTAAAACCCAATTACCCATTTCTCATTAAAGCGGTTTCACAACTTTTTAACACAACCCAAGTCCTTATTATTTCACATCAAGTCTTTTATCTTTTAAAAACCACAAACCACTTCTTTGCCCACATAAAGTCGTTATAACAAACTTCCCATAAAGCCGTTATAACACTTTATGTTTTAAACCAACCCAATTCATTTAACACGTACGCCTACCGTACTACATAGTTCACAACATATCATGCTAGAAAAGATAGGAAGAGGTTCACATACCTCGCGACGATTATCGACAATTAGCAAAATGCTCCAAGTACTACAACCTTGCTAGCCCTTTCCACCCTTCAAGTAGAATACGCTACTCGTAGTACTTCCACCTATAATGGCCATAAAACGTCTATCATCTTCTAGATCTCTTCGTAGAATATTCTAAATACAAGAGTCCTTATTCTACAGAAAATTGAAGACCTCCCCTCCCGCAACCACATAAACCACCTTCTCGACCCCGGCCCGCTACCTGGCCAACAACCCCCGGGGGGGGGGGGGGGGTTTACACGTCTAACCGGACGTGTTCAATCCTACTTCACAGTAATACTACACAAGTCCATCAGAATACATCCAATGTAATTACGATTCTCTTCTTTAATATCCTTCATACGATTGTAGTTCAGTTATTTTCAATATTCATTCTATATATAGTATACTCAACTATATCTTACTACAACATGTAATTTCCAGTTATAATAGGGGGATAAAGATCATTACCTCGATAAGCCCAAAATTATCCAAGATTATATGTCGATCCTGAACAACGTTTAGCTCCTAATATGTAAGCTCCAACCCGCTCCAAGCGACACTTAGAGGTTTCTAAACAACTTCTCTTAACACTTCAACTCCAAAAAGTGAAGAACACTTAGGCTACAATTTTGGCAACTCTCGGCCAAGGGGGTGTATTTAGGCTAGGGGTGTGAAATCTTTTCCAACTCTTGGCTACTAATCTTCCTAATATACTAAGGAAGAACACTTAGGAGTTTAAGAATTTTTGGACAAAGTTTGGTTGAGGGAGAGGGGTGTGGGACGAGAGCTTTCTCAAAGAGGGGGGGGGGGGAGTATTTTGCCTTGGAATTTCTCAAGTGTGGATGAAGAATAAGTCTTGCACTTAAGGGGTATTTATAGGACATTCAAGGGCTAGGATTGAAGCAAGTGTGTGGTCAAGATTGGGCCATGTGTGTGTGGGCCCCACTTATCTATCTACTACACAAATATCTAACCAAACATTGACCAAAGGTTTATGGCCTTTTTCATGAATAAAACGTGCCACTTTGCCCAACCAAAACCGTCCAACTTTGCCACCTAAGGGTGACACATGTCGCCCTCCTATTGGTCCAAAATATTTCATCTCTCGGAAAAATCCAAAATAAATAAATTCTTGAAAACGTAAAATTCCTTTACAAGGTTCGGAAAATTTTCCGTCGGAAAAACAAATCCTACATCCTTATCCTACTTGAGGCTTGTATTTTCGTACGTACGTCCTCACATACATACTCCGGAAATACGGGGTATAACATTCTTCCCCCCTTAGAAACATTCGTCCCGAATGTTCCTTCTAAGTCTCAAAACATACATGCGTCGGTATAGTCTTCACTACTATACTTTACGAAACCAATCATGCCACACCTGGCCATATAACATATGCGCAAAATACTTAAATCCAAGTCCACGAGGAATCACCTCAAACACCACAAAAGCTCCCACCCAAGGTCTAAAAGATACTCCCTTCGCACCTCCCCTTCGCAAAAGAAATGATCATTCCCGTTCTCATAACACATGTTCGCCTCATTCCTTACTCGTTGTACCCTTCTCGAACACCCGAACACTTTCTAGTACACGTGCCACGCTTCAGTCATCACTTCAGTTTCCAAAATTTGTGGAGGCACTACCTCCAAACTTGGTCATCTCACTAGCTTCGATTTCCTTCAAGGCCATTCCCGGTCTTCATGGTCCGATTCTGGTCGAACATATCCACGAACTCATACGATGGTTACCTAAACTTGGGCCTTGCACCCTCGTGATCCTACCACCTGGCGGGACCACCTTGAACTGACCACATCTCCTTTCGGGCTGCGGGTTGACCCGCGACATGCCTCAACCCGACCCACCTATCGAGTCAAACTCTCGTTCCCCGATCCGGAACGATCTTACCTATTCAAGTCCTGAAAGCTACCACCTTTATCTCACACAACCCTAGGAATTATCCCACAATGCATTTCAGACATACCAAGTATTTCGACAAAAACTACCGTAAAATCTTTTACTCAAAATGGCCTTTCATCTAAGGTCTCAACTGTTACAAATTCTAAGGCTCAAAATTCTTTCATCCCCAGACTTACCCTTTTCACTAACCAGGCTTCTAAATCACATTTTTAACATAAAGCTATCCGATCATAACACTTAACACATCATCATAACATCAATACAAACTAGTTTTTAGAGGGTTAAGGATATACCTGAAAATCAAATAGGCGGTTCAAAGGACCGCTAAAACTGGGAACTTCCACCGCGACCTCTACCGTGGCCTGCCGGTGTATGAATATCCTGCCTCGCTATTAAAGGTGAAGAACCCGCAACTGATCCTATAGTCTGTGCTATCCCACCAGTGCCACAACCGGTTGGACAATTTCTCGCAAAATGGCCCTGCTGGCCGCATGTAAAACAAACTCCCAAACTAGCAGGGCACTCCCCACCATAGAGCCTACCACAACGGTCACAACGAGGTAGGGGTGGCTTCATCCGCTAACATACCGCTTCCCGAAAATCTGAACTGGAGCCCCGACCGCTCCCGAATACTCGATGCCACGAATCGCGGAGGACCGCCAGATCGGGCGGGGCGCATAACTAGTCTGGCCGAGGCGTCGCTCGAAAGTCACCAAAGGACCTGCTTCTAGCCTTGTTCGATGGTATTGGTCAATCCGTCGGCCTCTCCGTTCTCACATCCGCGCATAAGCTCGCACGCGGTAATGTCCATGCCCTGAAGAGCTACACCCGAGCAACTCGCCAAATAATCGTCGAGCCTCGCGACATGGCGGCACTCGTCCTCCATGTCGGCTACTAACGCGGGCGCAAGCTAATGAGTTAAACTCACATTGTATTCCCAATCAGACGCCAGTCCGCATTAACGTCAAAAATCTGCCGCCCGAGCCTCCTTATCTGTGAGGCAAGAAATGTGCAAGAAATGCCACGAGAACTCGTCCCATACGGTGGAAGTGCATACTCTCCCGACGGCTCCCACGAATCAAACCACGATCGCAGATCACGCGGCCGATGCGAACCTAAGACCACCGACTCGGTCTCCAAGCCTTGATCACTCTCGCGATCGTCAGAATCGCTTGATGAACTCATGCGGATCATCCTCGTGCCTTGACGTAGAACGCCGGGCGGCTACAACTCAGAAAATCTCGTAGTCTCAAGCTATCCGATCTAGGATGAACCACGGTGCTCTCGAAGGCTGGCCCGGCCTATCTCATGTCCGCCACAACTCGCTAATAACGGCCATCTCCTCAGAACCCATCTCTCTGCTCCACGCCGTGGCGAGGCGCAGGTACTGTGGTCTCAGTAGCCACTGCTGCGGCTCTAAACTCTGCTGGGGCCGGCGGCGTCGCAAAACTCGCCGTCTGAAGCACTATCTCAGGTGAAGACTGGGCCTCTGCCCTGGTAATCCTCCGTGCTCTACTCGCAGCTCCCTCTGCTGCCTTGCCCTTCTGGGCTCTGATTGCCTTGCGCGGAGGCATAACTGGGACAAAAGAATACGTCAGAGGGAGTCCAACTTACAACACAGCTCTAAGGCACGATCTCAGAGTGAGAAGAATGGAAACCAATCCTAAATGTCCTGCAGCCTCCTGATTATAGATGTGGTGCACAACACACCGATAATCAAGACTCTACTAGACACGGTCTGTAGACACTTTCCGAGGACTAACTGCTCTGATACCACTTTTTTCACGACCCGACCTCGGGCATCGGTGCCTTACTGGGCACCCTAGTGATACAACACCAGAGAAAATCAGCGGAAAATAAAAACTTAAACATGAAACAAGATATATGATAAATAAAACAGACTGACTAAAACGGTCACCTTTCTGAATATATATATATAAAAACCCGAACAGTTACATCCTTTACAAACCACGCCACAACAAGACATGCACTTAAGAATGTAACAACAACTATGACGGGACAGGGCCCCGCCATACCCCTGAATGTACAAGTACTTACAATGACAGGGGATATACCCAAAGATAAGCCTCCGGAGAAACAGAGCTTCCCAAAACGCTGAACTGTGATCCTAAGAGCGTGGATCCACAACCGATGTACCTCTACCTGCGGCATGAACGCAGCCCGCCGAAGGAGGTCAGTACAACAGGTATCAAGTATGTGAAACTGAAAAAAAATACTGTAAATGAAATCATAGTAGTCTATATAAAATAGGAGACATGAATGATAACCAACTACAGTCCACAATATATAAACAGTCATGTCAAGTCAGAGACTCATGACCATAAAGTCATCACTCAAATATAACCCGGGAATTTAACCCGCACAACGGCCGCATGCCCCGGCATCTTACCTCGGTAAGCATGGCCATGGAACCATCCTAATGGAAGCATACCCGTGGGCCACCCATCGTGTCAGTATGTCCAACGGAAATAACAAGATAACAATCATAATGGAAGCATACTCGTGGGCCACCCATCGTGTCAGTATGTCCAAAGCAAATAACAAGATAACACTCCTAAGGGAAGCATACCCGTGGGCCACCCATCGTGTCAGTATGTCCAAAAGGAAATAACAAAATAACAATCAAGTGGAAGCATACTTGTGGGCCACCCATCGTGTCAGTATGTCCAAAACAAATAACAAGATCACACTCACAATGGAAGCATACCCGGCCACCCATCGTGTCAAGATGTCCAAAAGGATCGATATAGTGGAAGCATACCCGGCCACCCATCGTGTTAGTATTTCCATCAATCAATCGATAGCGACTCTCCAACGAGACGCAGAGTACGCAAATACAACACTTGCACAACAAAGGCTATCACCACAAGCATAGGCAAGTTCAACATATTTTTACACATTGTTTTTATTACAACAAAACCGATTTTAACCCCAAGGTACTACGTGCTTAAATTCTTCCAAAAGATCCATTTCTTTCACAAAAAGTCACACGATACCCGTAGTATCAAAATAGAGTAACTATCTTTTAAGTAAACCAAAACAATTTCCATACCTTCTTTTAAACCATCTTAAGACAAAACCATGCCTTTCTTTTTAAACCAACACACTTTCCCTTTTAAAGTCAAGTAACAACATTCTTTCCAAAAGTTCAAGTTGCCAAATTTCAAATACTCAGTCTCTTATTTTGAAAGATTTCATAGTTCATAGTCTTAATCCCTTAATAACGTAATCTCTTTTAAAACAATTTGAGTAACATATGCCTATGTGGGTGTAGGTTATACTTGTTTATAACAACCTTAATAAAGCATTTCGATCTAGGAAATGTAATACAATTTTGTCTTATCTTAGCTTCTATGCAGATGGAGATTTCTACTGGTTTTAATAATAATTAATTATTTGTCAATACATTTTCCTTTATTAACGCTGCAGTGGTTTTTTCGATACTTGTTCTCATTTCCGAAATCAATATAACATTATTCCTTTTTAAAACCCAATTACCCATTTCTCATTAAAGTGGTTTCACAACTTTTTAACACAACCCAAGTCCTTATTATTTCACATCAAGTCTTTTATCTTTTAAAAACCACAAACCACTTCTTTGCCCACATAAAGTCGTTATAACAAACTTCCCATAAAGCCGTTATAACACTTTATGTTTTAAACCAACCCAATTCATTTAACACATGTACGTCTACCATACTACATAGTTCACAACATATCATGCTAGAAAAGATAGGAAGAGGTTCACATACTCGCGACGATTATCGACAATTAGCAAAATGCTCCAAGTACTACAACCTTGCTAGCCCTTTCCACCCTTCAAGTAGAATACGCTACTCGTAGTACTTCCACCTATAATGGCCATAAAACGTCTATCATCTTCTAGATCTCTTCAGAGAATATTCTAAATACAAGAGTCCTTATTCTACGTAAAATTCGGACCTCCCCTCCGCAATCACATAAATCTCCTCCTACTCTACGGTGCCCGCAAAGCCAACAACTCCCGGGGGGGTTTACACGTCTAACCGGACGTGTTCAATCCTACTTCACAGTAATACTACACAAGTTCATCTGAATACACCCGATGTAATTCTGATTCAGCTTCTCTTCTTTAATATCCTTCTATACAGTGTAATTCTGAGATTCTTTTCAATATTCATTCTATATATAGTATACTCAACTATATCTTACTACAACATGTAATTTCCAATTATAATAGGGGGATAAAGATCATTACCTCGATAAGCCCAAAATTATCCAAGATTATATGTCGATCACGAGCAACGTTTAGCTCCTGTCATGCGCTCCAACCCACTCAGCGACACTTAGAGGTTTCTAAACAACTTCTCTTAACACTTCAACTCCAAAAAGTGAAGAACACTTAGGCTACAATTTTGGCAACTCTCGGCCAGGGGGTGTATTTAGGCTAGGGTGTGAAATTTTTCCAACTCTTGGCTACTAATCTTCGTACTATCGTAAGGAAGAACACTTAAGAGTTTAAGAATTTTTGGACAAAGTTTGGTTGAGGGAGAGGGGTGTGGGACGAGAGCTTTCTCAAAGGGGGGGGGGGAGTATTTTGCCTTGGAATTTCTCAAGTGTGGATGAAGAATAAGTCTTGCACTTAAGGGGTATTTATAGGACATTAAAGGGCTAGGATTGAAGCAAGTGTGTGGTCAAGATTGGGCCATGTGTGGGCCCCACTTATCTATCTACTACACAAATATCTAACCAAACATTGACCAAAGGTTTATGGCCTTTTTCATGAAAATAACGTGCCACTTTGCCCAACCAAAACCGTCCAACTTTGCCACCTAAGGGTGACACATGTTGCCCTCCTATTGGTCCAAAATATTTCATCTCTCGGAAAAATCCAAAATAAATAAATTCTTGAAAACGTAAAATTCCTTTACAAGGTTCGGAAAATTTTCCGTCGGAAAAACAAATCCTACATCCTTATCCTACTTAAGGCTTGTATTTTCGTACGTACGTCCTCACATACATACTCCGGAAATACGGGGTATAACATAGGTTTTGGAACTAAGGCACTAGCCAAAAGGTTTGGAAACCACTTCCTTTTCAAGACTCTATGTACTTTAAGTAAAATACTTCCACTCTTTAAGAATCCAAACTTCACTAAGGCAATGGATTATACAACTTACAATTTAAACATCAAAGTACAACCAAGGAAGTACATAGAACAAATTCTACTTTAGGCAATCCAAATACAACCAAGGAATGGATCATTTAAGGAGTAGGAAATACTTTTTTTATCTTAAGGAATCATGCTAGAAGAGGAGATAGTTCACATACCTTTTCGGCTAAATCCACAAGCTAAGCCGAATACGCCGTACGTAGAAGTGTCAACCTATAATGGTCACAACAAGACTATCAACTTCTAGTTTCTAACGTAGAATAATACTAAGTATATGGTCTCTAATTCTACGGAAAATCGGGCAGCACCTCCTTTGTTTCTACTCACTTTGCCACCTTTTTCAAGGCCGAATACAATAACCAACATGCCACATTTAAGGCTCAAAATAACAACCAAACAAAGGGGATTACACGCCTTACAATACGTGTAAAATTCCGCCCCACAATTCATACCAAGTAGTTTAAAACTCACTAGCCATTCTCGGCCAACAAACCAACAATTCAAAGTCTTATCCAATCCTTTTCCAATTCCAAGTTCTAAGGTCTAACATGTTATATAGTCATAAGCAACTTCAACAACTACAATTTCCTTCTTTATACAACATGCGACGACTTAAACTAATAATCGACTTGAATGCAATCTTAAGGCTAAACATGCTAGTTTTCGGATTAGGGTTCCAATAGCCAATATACTTATCAACTTCATACAATATATCTCATGCTTGCTAATAACCATAGCTACAACAACAAGTAATCTCAATTACTAAAACGACAAGATTATACCTTTATAAGCCCTTAAAATTTCCAAGATTCAAAGTCGCGCCTTAGCAATTCTTAGCTCCTTTCCTTATGTTCCAATCCGCTCCAAGCACTCCTTAGAAGCCTATGAAGAACCCATCTTCAAGTTCCAACTCCAAAGTTGAAGAACTCCTTAAGTTTCCGCCTTACGACTAATACGAAAACGTCGTTTTTCCGAAATCTTTCTATTGAGATATCCTTACAATACCCTTAGGGACATTGGGTTAAAGTCTTGAGGCTAATGTATCAAAACTGCAAAAAATTTTGTGTGGGGATGCTCAAACCCGAGAGCACTTATGCTAGCACAAAGTGTTGTGAAATTTTTCTAAGTCTTCAAGACCTTGTCTTGCTACTAGTATGTATTTATAACACATTGGAGGGTCTAGAATGTTATACCCCGTATTTCCAGAGTATGTACGTGAGGGCGTACGTATAAAAATTTAAGCCTTAAAGTTGGCAAGGTTCGAAATTTGTACACAAGTACCGAAAAGAGTCGTTTTTCGACGAAACGTTTTACAAGACTTGCGAAGGGAAAAATACGGCTATTTCATTTATAATTTTTGCGGATTTTTCCGAGAGACGAAACATTTTGGACCAACGGGAGGGTGACATGTGTCACCCTCACATTGGGCGTGATTGTGGGCGGCTTGGACGAAATGGGAGGTCTTGGTTAGGTAGGATATTTTGTGATAGTTGGTGTGGTAGATGGATAAGGTACACATGGCTTAATCTACACCTTACACTTGCCTAACACTTGGATTGATCTTGGCCATTGGTTGGCCCTTGCTTGACCTATAAATACCCCCCTTAGTTGATGAACTTCTTCATCCAAAAATCATTTTCTAAGAGTTAAAATCCTCCCCTCCCCCTCTTTGTGTGAGCTCGTCCAAAGCCATCCCCCCCCTCCCCTTTGAGAAAGGCCCTCGGCCGAGCACCCCCCCTTGCCTAGTGGTTCTAGCCGAGCCTACCCCCCCCCTTGGTAGAGAAATACTCTCCAAGTATTGTTATAATACCAAAATACTTTAGCCCAAATACCTTGTAGTACTTTCCAAAGTTACCTCTATACGTAGAGCCCGGAAATACTATTATACTTCCTTTAGCCACTAAACGAAACCCTAAGGAAAACCTTCATAGTCGGTTGAAGTGTTAAGTAGAAGTTGCGTAAAACTTCTAAGGGTTGTTTGGAGCGGATTGGAGCACTCGGAGTAGGAGCTAAACGTTGCTCAGGATCGACTTTAAACTTGGATAATTTTGGGCTTACCGAGGTAAATAATCCTATCCTTCTAGTGTAATTGGAAATTACATACTGTAGTTGTATAGAAATGAATATAAGATTCACATAAGAGAATTGAACTGTAATAGAAGGATATTACAGAAAAAGACTTAAACTGAAATCGCATCAGAAGAATATTACCGTAGAAGATTAAACTGTACTTACATAGGACTGTATTTACAGTAGACTTATAACCTTTATTGGTGGACTGTTCTGCGAGTAGCATGTACTACTTGGAAGGTGGACAAGGCTAGCCGGGTTATAGCCGTAGAGTGTTTTGCTTATAGTCGATAATCGTCACGAGGTATGTGATTTTTCCTATACTCTTGAGCATGATATTTTAAAGGAATTTATATAGTACGGTAGACGTACGTGTGGCAATGTCTTTTGACTTAAGCCTGAATAATAAGAACCTTGAAGTATTTTAAAAGAATATATAGTACGGTAGACGTACGTGTGGCAATGTCTTTTGACTTAAGCCTGAATAATAAGAATCTTGAAGTATTTTAAAAGAATATATAGTACGGTAGGCGACGTGGCAATGTCTTTTGACTTAAGCCCTAATAATAAGAATCTTGAAGTATTTTATAAGAATATATATATAGTATTTGTAGGCGTACGTGTGTTAACTGAATGTAGTGTTACAGCAATATCTTTTGACTTAAGCCTGAATAATAAAGAATATTGAAGTATTTCAAAAGATTAAGAAACCATTTTGAAAGAAGAGTAATACTTGGTTTTGAAAACATAAGAGTTATACTAGCTTTATGGGAAGTTAGGTATAACGTCTTAAGAGAGGTAAAGAAAATGGTTTACTGATTTTAGAAGTTAAGAGACTTGATCTTAAAAGATAAGAGACTTGACTAAGTTGAATTGATATGAATTTTGTTAAAAGTGTGAAACCTCATTCGTGAATAATGAGTACTTGGTTTTTAAAAGGAATAATGTTTTACTGATTTCGGAAATCAGAATAAGGATCGAGCAAACCACTGCAGCGCTAATAAAGGGAAATGTATTGAATAATTAAGTATTATTAAAACCAGTAGAAACCTCCATCTGCATAGAAGCTAAGATGAGACAAAATGATATTACATTTCCTAGATCATGGCTGCTTTAATAAGATTGATTATAAACAAGAATAACCTACTCACATATAAGGCATATGTTTCTCAAATTGTTTAAAAGAGAATTATGTTTTAAAAGGATTAAAACTATGAACTACGAAACCTTTTCAAAATGAGAAACTTGAGCATTTGAAATTAGGCAAACTTGAACGTTTGGAAAATAATGTTGTTACTTGATTTTACAAAGGGAAGTGTTTTGGTTTACTTAACAATGTTAGTCACTCTATTTTTATACTACGTAGTACTTTAGGGTTAAAACCCGGACTTTGACATAAAATGAAAGTACCTTGAGTTGTGTATAACTTGCCTATGCTTGTTGTTGTGAAACTTGCCTATGCTTGTTGTGATAGCCTTTGTTGTGCAAGAATTGTGTTTCTATACTACCGCGTCTCTCGGTAGAGGGCCGGTTGACTTGTTGAGAACTTGCTTGGACGCGTGATGTGACGAGAATTCCACCGCACGCCTCCGCTGATAGTGTTATTTTGTTGTCAGATCCTCTTGACCCATCGACACGATGGGTGGCCCACGGTATGGTTCCATTAGGATTGTTATTACATGGACTAGCTCTCCATGAGGATTTACTGTTCGGCCTGGTATCCGGTGGTGGCCAGACTTGCCCGCCTCGTGTTGGCTGATTCGGCCTTGGTACCTGGTAGTTAGCCCTCGCACTTGCCCCGTTCAGTGTAGTGACAAAGTCTCGTGACACGGCCTTGGTACCTGGTAGTTAGCCCTCGTACTTGCCCCGGTCAGCTACGTGACACGACCTTGGTATCTGGTAGTCGGCTTTCGTACTTGCCCCGTGTCAGCTTCGTGGTTTGGTTGTATAGTATTGTTAGTACGGCTTTGGCATCAGGTAGGACTTGGTGTTCATATGTACTCTTTGGTGTTATTATATCATAGACTGCCGGCAGTGAGGAAGGTATTCCACGGGCATGATTGATGTTGCGGGCGTGAGACCCATAGTTATATTTGAGTGATGACTCGAGGCGTGATTCACGACTTGCATGATCGCTATTTATCGTGAATCGTAGTTTGGTTATCATTCATGTCTCTCGCTTTTTATAGATCGCTATGATTTCATTTATGATATTTTCAGTTCACATACTTGGTACTTGTTATCGACCTCTTCGGGCTGCGTTCATGCCGCAGGTAGGGGTACACCAGTGTTGATCCCCGCTTTTAGGATCACATTTCAGCGTATTGGGAAGCTCCGTTCCTTCGGAGGCTTATCTTTGGTATGTTACCCTGAGTCTGTAGGTTCTTGTACATTCAGGGGTATGGCGGGGCCCTGTCCCGTCATAGTTGTTGTAAAAATCTTAGAGGTCTGTAGCACTGTTGTGGGCAGGGTTGTAAGGATTGTAACTGTTCAAATGTCGATATATATATATATATGCTGAGAGGCAACCGTTTTGGTTGGCCTATTTTCTTTTATCTTGATCCATATCTATTTGTATGTTTAAGTTTTTATTTCCGCTGGTTTTTCTCTGATGTTGTATCACTAGGGTGCCCGGGGTAAGGCACCAGTCACGGGCCCGGGTTCGGGTCGTGACAAAAGTGGTATCAGAGCAGTTAGTCCTCGGAAAGTGTCTACAGACCGTGTCTAGTAGAGTCTTGATTATCGGTGTGTTGTGCACCACATCTATAATCAGGAGGCTGCAGGACATTTAGGATTGGTTTCCCTTCTTCTCATTCTGAGATCGTGCCTTAGAGCTGTGTGATAAGTTGGACCCCTCTGACGTATTCCTTTCCTTTACCAGTTATGCCTCCGCGTAAGGCAACCCGCCTGGGCAAGGCGCAGAGGAGTCGCGAGTAGAGCAACGGCAGTCTCTACAGAGACCACAGTACCTGAGCCTCCAGTCCCACAGTCTGGAGCAGAAGAGATGGGTTATAAGGAGTGGGCCCAGTTAATGGCCAGGGTTGTGGCCAGACTTGAGGATAGGCTGGACGCAGCAGTTCCAGTAGCACCAGTGGTTCACCCTAGATCAGATAGTTTGAGGCTACGGGATTTTCTGAGTTGTAGCCCGCCAGAGTTTTATGGGTCGAAGTCTGAGGATGACCCGCAGGAGTTCATCAAGCGCCAGCGGATCATGAGAGTGATCAAGGCATCGGAGACCGAGTCAGTGGTCCTAGGTTCGCATCGACTGCGTGATACTGCAGTCGACTGGTTTGATTCGTGGGAGCTGTCCCGGGGAGAGCATGCACTTCCAGCCGTTTGGGACGAGTTCTCAAGGGCTTTTCTTGCACATTTCTTGCCTCCACAGATGAGGAGGGCTCGGGCCGACAGATTTTTGGTGTTGCGGCAGAACGGACGTACGGTTCGGGAGTACAATGTGGAGTTCGACTCATTGGCTCGATACGTCCCCGCGTTAGTAGCTAGTATGGAGGATCGAGTGCACCGATATGTTACAGGGCTCGATGATTACCTAGCAGAGAGTTGTTCGGGTGTAGCTCTTCAGCCGGGCATGGACATTGCCCGCATGCAGGCTTATGCACTTGGATGTGAGGAGCGGAGAAATCGACGGAATGACCAAGATCAGCAGAAGAGGGCCAGAACAGCAGGGTCCTTTGATAACCTTCGAGGCGGACCGCCTCAGCAGCAGACTAGTTATGTACCTCCGCCAAGATGCAGTGGTCTCCACCTTTCGGGACCTTCGGGATATTCAGAGCAGTCGGGGCTCCTGTGTTTCATATTTTCGCGAGTAGGAGTGTCGCGGATGAGGTCTCCTTGTCTCGGTGGCCGTTGTGGAAAACTTCATAAGGGAGAGTGTCGTACTAACTTGGGAGATTGTTATTCTTGCGGCCAATGAGGCCATATCCGCGAAACCGTCCGGGGCAGCGCTGGTAGAATAGCACGACTACGGATCGATTGCGGGTTCTTCACCTTCCTTAGCTAGGCAGGATGTTCATACACCGGCAGGCCACGGCAGAGGTCGCGGTGGAAGTTCCCAGTTTTAGCGGTCCTTTGAACCGCCTATTTTCAGGTATATCCTTAACCCTCTAGAGACTTGTATGTATTGATGTGATGATAATGTGTTAAGTGTTATGTTCGGATATCTTTGTGCTAAAATGTGATTTAGAAGCCTGGTTAGTAAAAAGGGTAAGCCTGGGGGTGAGAAAATGATGAACCTTAGAATATTACAGTTGAGACCTTAGATGTAAGGCCGTCTTGAGTACAAGATTTTGCGGGTGATCTTTGTCAGAATGTAAGTATACATGGAGTAATTGTGGGAAAATTCCTTGGGTGGTGTAAAATGGAAGTGGTAGCTTTCATGACCTGTATAGGTAAGATTGTTAGGATAGGAAACAAGAGCTTAATGCGTTAAGTGGGTCGGGTTGGGGCCATGTTGCGCCAACCCGCGGCCGCTTTCGGTGGGGTCAGCTCTGGTGTTCCGCCAGTGGTAGGTCACGAGGGTGCTAGGCCCAAGTTTAGATGACCATCGTATGAGTTCGTGGATATGTTCGACCGAAGCGGATCGTGAAGGCCGGAATGGCCTTAAGGGAGATCGAGGCTAGTAAGATGACCAAGTTCGGAGGTGGTGACTCAAAGTTTTGGGAACTGAAGCGATGACTGAAGTATGGTCCGTATACTAGAGAAGTTCAAGTGTTCGAGAAGAGTACGACGGGTAAGGATAGATGTGAACATGTGCTGAGAGAATAGAAATGATCGTTACCCTTGTGAAGTAAAGCTGCGAAGGAATATCTGTTAGACCGGGGGGTGGAAGCTTTTGTAATGCTAGAGGTGATTCCTCGTTGACTTGGGTTAAGTACTGGAGCGTGTGTTATTTATGTGGCCATATGTGGCATTGGCAACTTGTTTAAGTTAAGAAGAACTTTATCGTTATCCGTTGAGAAGGAACATTCGACGAATGTTTCTACGAGGGAAGAATGTTATACCGTATTTCAGTATGTACGTGAGGGCGCACGTATAAAAATTTAAGCCTTAAAGTTGGCAAGGTTCAAATTTGTACACAAGTACCAAAAGAGTCGTTTTTCGACTAAACGCTTTACAAGACTTGGCGGGAAAAATACGCTATGTCATTTATAATTTTTGCGGATTTTTCCGAGAGACGAAACATTTTGGACCAACGGGAGGGTTACATGTCACCTCACATTGGGCGTGATTGTGGCGGCTTGGACGAAATGGGAGGTCTTGGTTAGGTAGGATATTTTGTGATAGTTGGTGTGGTAGTTGTATAAGGTACACATGGCTTAATCTACACCTTACACTTGCCTAACACTTAGATTGATCTTGGCCATTGGTCGCCCTTGCTTGACCTATAAATACCCCTTAGTTGATGAACTTCTTCATCCAAAAATCATTTTCTAAGTGTTAAAATCCTCCCCACAGTCTTTGTGTGAGCTCGTCCAAAGCCATCCCCATCCCGCTTGAGAAAGGCCCTACGAGCACCCCCTTGCCTAGTGGTTCTAGCCGAGCCTACCCCCTCCCTTGGTAGAGAAATACTCCAAGTATTGTTATAATACCAAAATACTTTAGCCCAAATACCTTGTAGTACTTTCCAAAGTTACCTCTATACGTAGAGTCCGAAATACTATTATACTTCCTTTAGCCACTAAACGAAACCCTACGAAAACCTTCATAGTCGGTTGAAGTGTTAAGTAGAAGGCGTAAAACTTCTAAGGGTTGTTTGGAGCGGATTGAGCACTCGGAGTAGGAGCTAAACGTTGCTCAGGATCGACTTTAAACTTGGATAATTTTGGGCTACCGAGGTAAATAATCCTATCCTTCTAGTGTAATTGGAAATTACATCTGTAGTTGTATAGAAATGAATATAAGATTCATAAGAGAATTGAATCGTAATAGAAGGATATTACGTAAAAGAATTAAATCAAATCGCATCGTAAGAATATTACAAGAGAAGATTAAATGCATTTACTTACATAGGACTGTATTTACAGTAGACTTATAACCTTTATTGGTGGATCGCTGCGAGTAGCATGTACTACTTGGAAGGTGGACAAGGCTAGCCGGGTTATAGCCGTGAAGCGTTTTGCTTATAGTCGATAATCGTCACGAGGTATGTGATTCTTCCTATACTCTTGAGCATGATATTTTAAAGGAATTTATATAGTACGGTAGGCGACGTGTGGCAAATGTCTTATGACTTAAGCCCGAATAATAAGAACTGAAGTATTTTAAAAGAATATATAGTACAGACGACGTGTGGCAATGTCTTTTGACTTAAGCTGAATAATAAGAACCTCAAGTATTTTAAAATAATATATAGTACGGTAGACGTACGTGACAATGTCTTTTGACTTAAGCCTGAATAATAAGAATCTTGAAGTATTTTATAAGAATATATATATAGTACGGTAGGCGTACGTGTGTTAACTGAATGTAGTGTTACGGCAATATCTTTTGACTTAAGCCTGAATAATAAAAAATCTTGAAGTATTTCAAAAGATTAAGAAACCGTTTTGAAAGAAGAGTAATACTTGGTTTTGAAAACATAAGAGTTATACTAGCTTTATGGGAAGTTAGGTATAACGTCTTAAGAGAGGTAAAGAAAATGGTTTACTGATTTTAGAAGTTAAGAGACTTGATCTTAAAAGATAAGAGACTTGACTTAATTGAATTGATATGAATTTTGTTAAAAGTGTGAAACCTCATTCGTGAATAATGAGTACTTGGTTTTTAAAAGGAATAATGTTTCTTGATTTCGAAATCGAATAAGGATCGAGCAAACCATCATAGCTAATAAAAGGAAATGTATTGAATAATTAAGTATTATTAAAACCAAGAGAAACCTCCATCCGCATGAAGCTAAGATGAGACAAAATGATATTACATTTCCTAGATCATGGCTGCTTTAATAAGATTGATTATAAACAAGAATAACCTACTCACATATAAGGCATATGTTTCTCAAATTGTTTAAAAGAGAATTATGTTTTAAAAGGATTAAAACTATGAACTACAAACCTTTTCAAAACGAGAAACTCGAGCATTTGAAATTAGGCAAACTTGAACGTTTGGAAAATAATGTTGTTACTTGATTTTACAAAGGGAAGTGTTTTGGTTTACTTAACAATGTTAGTCACTCTATTTTTATACTACGCAGTACTTTAGGGTTAAAACCCGGACTTTGACATAAAATGAAAGTACCTTGAGTTGTGTATAACTTGCCTATGCTTGTTATTGTGAAACTTGCCTATGCTTGTTGTGATAGCCTTTGTTGTGCAAGAATTGTGTTTCTATACTACCGCGTCTCTAGAGGCCGTTGACTTGTTGAGAACTTGCTTGGACGCAATACAGCGACGGAGAATTCCACGCACGCCCCGCTGATAGTGTTATTTTGTTGTATCCTCGACCTACACTTGTCCCGCTTCAGTAGTGACGAAGTCTCGTGACACGCCTTGGTACCGTAGTTAGCCCTCGTATTGCCCGCCAGCTACGTGACACGCCTTGGTATCCGTAGTCGGCTTGCATTTGCCCCGTGTCGCCTTCGTGGTTTGGTTGTATAGTATTGTTAGTACGCTTTGGCATCGTGTAGGACTTGGTGTTCATATGTACTCGGTGTTATTATATCATAGATCGCGATGAGGAAGGTATTCCACGCATGATTGATGTTGCGGCGTGAGACCCATAGTTATATTTGAGTGATGACTCGAGGCGTGAGTCCACGACTTGCATGATCGCTATTTATCGTGAATCGTAGTTTGGTTATCATACATGTCTCTCGCTTTTTATAGATCGCTATGATTTCATTTACGATTTTCGCCACATACTTGGTACTTGTTGCATCGACTTCCTTCGGGGCCGCGTTCATGCCGCGGTAGGGTACACCATGTTGATCCACGCTTAGGATCACATTTCAGCGTATTGAAGCTCGCCTTCCTTGAGGCTTATCTTTGCATGTTACCCGAGTCCGCAGGTTCTTATACATCTGGGTATGGCGGGCCCCGTCCCGTCATAGTTGTTGTAAAAATCTTAGAGGTGCAGAGCACCGTTGTAGGTGGTTGTAAGGATTATAACTGTTCAAATGTCGATATATATATATATATGCTGAGAGGCAACCGTTTTGGTTGGCCTATTTTCTTTTATCTTGATCCATATCTATTTGTATGTTTAAGTTTTTATTTCCGCTGGTTTTTCTCTGATGTTGTATCACTAGGGTGCCCGGGGTAAGGCACCAGTCACGGGCCCGGGTTCGGGTCGTGACACAGACTTAAACAAATGGATGGCTAAGATGAGTTTCACTAGGATCAAGCCCATGTGGACAAGTTGACAAATCAACAAAATCAAACTTGCAAGACTTATCTTCCACCATGGTAAATGACCATCCAATCCTTACTAATTTTCGTCCAACACCATATGGGAGTGCCACATGTCGCCTCCCATTCGTCCATAAAATTTCAGAACCCTCATGGGCCCTACAAAATGTAAAATTTCTGTGGGCCCCACGTGACCAAATCAGAAAATAATTTTCCATAATGTTTATAAGTTCCATACTCTTCAAATAATGCATTTTGAGAATCCAATTCTCAACAACGAACATTTCTCCTTTCCGACGTTCTAAGATTTTCTCAGGAAAAACAATTCTTCCTTTCGCATCAATTTCCAAGTCTTGATTCCTTACGCATATTCTCTTATACATGTCCTGGACTTACGGGATGTAACATCCTTCCCCTCTTAGAAACATTCGTCCCCGAATGTTCTTAGTCGGTTGTCAAGCTATACAAACTTCGGCACAAACTCTATACTATGATTATCAATCAATACACCACAAGACCAACGATGCCACACATGACCACCACATATCATATGTAAACATATCAATGGACCTTCCGTCCGCGACCCCTTCTCACAAAACTCGAAGGTTACAGTCTTATCACAAACAAGATCTTTAGAGGTTACTTTCTTTCCTTACTTGTCATACTTTCTCGTACTTTCAAACTTATCTAGTACATGTACAAAATCTCAAATATTGTTTCTGTTCTCCAATCCTTGGAGTTACTAACCAAACTTGGCCATTATACTACTTGAATTTCCGCTAAGGCTCTTCTCGGTCCTTACGACTGACCTGGTGAACGCATCCACAAACTCGCATAACGATTAACCCAACTTGGGCTGCATCCTCGTGACCCTATCACATAGCGAGACCACTAACAACTGACATCACCCCATTCCATACTACCGGCTGACCCGAAATGAGTCCACCACCCAACCCAGCGTCACACTTAACTTCTCATTCTTAGTCTGAAATAAATCTCTCTCTTATCTCAAGGTACTTCTTACCCTATCCCCTATTCACTAGAGGTTCACATAAGCCAAAGTATTCCTATCAGACATTCTTCCCTATCGGCCTTACTCTTATTATGGGCAATTACTACGTGTGAACTCTACACAACTATAGTCTCGGTTCACTTACCATTCTTGTCAATATTCTTAACTTCACTTGACTAATCAAAGTATCCCTACCTCTGAGGTACTATCACTTTACAACTCTAGCAATAAAGGGAAAACATATACGCTAGGGTAAAATCTGAATCTATCAATGCACGTATGATTCAAAAGAATCGAAATATACTTGTAACCCCGTGCGATGTTGCCTCCTGATCCTGCCTAGTAGTCACGTCATCTCTACGGTTCGAAGGACCGCCAGAACTATAAACTCCACCCTGACCTCTACCACGGCTGGCTGACATCTGAACACCCCGCTCGGGGACACACACCGTGGAGGAAAGGGAACCAACCACTGGCCTCATAGTCGAGCCACCTCACCTGCTCCTTCTAAAAGGACATACTCGCATATGGCCGGACGGCCACAATAATAACAAACACTGCGCCATAACGGCATTTCCAAATGACGCTTTAATATATCGAAACACCGAGGAAAAAGTGGCTCGATCGAGAAACTCCTCCGCTTCCTTTGAGAACCTCGACCGGAGCTTGGACCGCTTCTAAATACCTTGTGGGGTCCAATCTCCCACTGTGCTCGCGGGGTATGTACTGTGGGCTGGGACGAATATCTCACTCACGAGACTTCGCCCAAAACTCACCGGATAACCAACCGGCCTAGCCTCTTACGCCGATTTCCGCTTTGGCCTCTACCCTCCAGACACCGCCTGCATCGCCGAATAACTTCCTCGCTGTGAAATCAGAGCACCGCTTATCTTGGTCAATAACATAATTGCTTCCTCATGACCCTATAGTCTTCCCTAATCGAAATCGAGGCCCCGTGTGCTGGTATCAAAACTCGCGTAGAAGAACTTCGCCGATCGGAACAACATCCAGATACCCGGGCATAAGCCTTATCAACTCCATGAGTCCGACTAGTAGCTCTCGCTACTCATTTGCCCTTCGCGGCCGCTGTTCTCCTCGAGGCATAATCGTAACACAAAATCACGCCGAGAGGAATTATCTTACTAACACAAATTTCTATGGCACGATCTTAGAGTGAGAAGAATAGAAACTAACTCATAAATGTCTCGTAGCCTCCTGTTTATGGGTGTGGCGCGCAACACACCGATAATCAAGACTCTACTAGACACGATGTCAGACATTCCGAGGACCGATCGCTCGATACCACTCGACTAAAACACTTTTATGTCCGATCGCGACCTTGAACTTGTAACTCCCATAACTTTCATTCCGATGTCCTATCGACGAACGGTCGTTGCGTTGGAAACTAGACTCAACGAACTAGGCCTTGAAACACCTAAGAACTCTCATCGTAACGGTCATAACCCGCCCTAAAGTTGACTAAAAACCCGTCCGAAACAATCCGTCAACTTATCTTTCGAAACTTTTAAGTCTTAATCCCTTTCGTACGCTCTCATACGCATGGTCAGAACTACGGGGTGTAATATTATCACCCCCTTAGAAACATTCGTCCCAAATGTTCCTTCTAGGCTTACTCAAACCACAATCTCAACATAGACCCTCTTAACTATTTCTCTTGCAAATAAAGATGCTCCACATGCCACAACAATACTTAAGCATAATTGCCAAATAAAACTAATAAGTAGGAAAGTGGGTTACCTGGAGGTGTAGGGAACAAGTGAGGATACTTCTTCATCATGTCCTCCTCTGCTTCCCACGCCATCTCCTCCTCGCTCGCTCCGCCATAAGACTTTGACGAAGCCACATCCTTTGTCCAAGTCGCCTAACTCGACGATCGAGTATCGCTATGGACTCTCTCATACGATAACCCTCTCACACCGGACATCACAAATCGGGTGCACTCTAGATGGATCTCCATACATTTCCGCAACATAGATACATGAAAATCGGGTGTATCGCCTCCGTGTCGGACGGCAGATTCAACTCATAGGCAACCTTGCCTACCTACAAATGTCCGATAAGGCCCAATGTATTGGGCTAAGTTTCCTTCTTTCCAAATCACATCACGCCTTCATGGGTGATACCTTCGAAGACCCAATCACTCACTCAAACTCCGTGTCGACGCCGATGATCTGCATACGACTTCTATCGACTATGAGCTGCCAACAACCGCTCCTGGATAAGCTTCACCTTATCCACAACCTACTGAATCAAGTCTGGCCCGACTAACTGCACTTCTCCCACCTCGAACCAGCCTAACGGTGACCGCACTTCTCCCGTATAAGGCCTCGTAAGGCGCCATCCGAATACTAGAATGGTAGATGTTGTTATAAGCAAACTCCACCAGAGGTAATGATCCTCCCACTACCTCGAAATCAATAACACAAGCCCGCAAGATATCCTCGAGTGTTCGATAATGCGCCGACTGCCCGCTCGGTTCGAGGATGAACGCAGATCGAGACTCACCGTGTTCTAATCCCGTCGAAAGACCTCGAAGTTAGCCGTGAATCGGGCTCTCTGTCAAATAATCGATATAGGAACTCGCGCCTCACAATCTCTCCGATATACGCCTAGCATAATCTCGGCCAAAAGTCGTCCCCGATCGGAAGAAAATGGGCTGATTTCACGTCGACAATAACCCAAATGGAATCATGCTTCCTCTGAGTGTGAGGTAATCCTGTAATAAAATCCATATTTACCACCTCCCACTTCCAAGTCGGAATATCCATAGCCTGCAATAGCCCACCGGGCTTCTGGTGCTCAACCTTGACCTGCTGACAATTCGGGCACTGCGCCACGAACTTCGCGACATCCCTCTTCAGGCCATCCAACAGCATACACATCCGAGGTCATGGTACATCTTAGTCGAATCGATGAATAGAATAACGAGCACCGCGCCTCCCTGCATTATGCCGGCGAAGTCCTGTCACATCGGGAACACACAACCGGCCCTCAACTCTTAGCACCCCATCATGCGCTACCTCAAATAGACTCTTCTCCTTCTGAAGAGCCGCATCGCGATACCTTACCATAATCGGATCCTCATACTGTCGCCTTTTCACCTCCTCGACGATGGAAGACTCGGCAACCTCTCGAACCCGAACACCATTACTATCAGAATCAACCAAACGAACCCCAAGGCTCGCTAGCTGATGTAACTCTCGAACCATATCCCTTCTCTCTGGCTGTACATCAGACATATTACCCATCGACCTGCGACTAAGGGCATCTGCAACTACATTGGCCTTCCCTGGGTGGTATAGAATATCGACATCATAATCCTTAAGTAGTTCCAACCACCGTCTCTGCCGCAAGTTCAACTCCCTCTGGCTGAAGATATACTGGAGACTCTTGTGGTCTGTGTAAATATCCACATGAACTCCATATAAATAATGTCTCCAGATCTTCAAGGCATGAATCACTGCTGCCAACTCCAAGTCATGTGTGGGATAGTTCTTCTCATGCTTCCTGAGCTGTCGAGATGCGTAAGCTATAACTTTGTTGTGCTACATCAGTACGCACCCAAGCCCGACACCTGACGCATCACAATAAACCAGATATCCGTCTAAACCCTCTGGAAGAGTAAGAACTGGGGCGGTCGTCAATTTCTCCTTTAGTAACTGGAAACTCTCCTCACAAGCATCCGTCCACCGGAACATAGCTGCTTTCTGAGTCAGCCTAGTCAAAGGTGCTGAGATGGAAGCAAACTTCTCCACAAACCTTCGATAATAACCTGCAAGGCCCAAAAGGCGCGCACTCCGTGTAGCTGGTCTAGGCCAAGTCTGATCGCTTCAATCTTTGTTGTATCAACCTGAATACCATCGGCCCCGAGAACATGCCCTACGAAAGCCACTGAAGCCAACCAAAAATAGCATTTTGAGAACTTGGCATACAATCGCGGCCCGAGGACTCAATACCGCCTCAAATGATTCGCATGCTCTCGCTCAGGCGCAATAAACCAGATATCATCAATGAATACTATAACGCATATCCAAGAATGGCTGAACACCCGGTTTATCAAATCCATGAATACTGGGCGTTGGTCAACCCAAAGACATCACCGAACTCATAGTGCCCATAACGGTCCCGAATGCAGCCTTTGGGATATCCGCTCTCTAACTCGCACTGATGATAAACTGCATCGCAGTCTATCTTGAGAAACACCTTGCACTCGCAATCTGTCAAACAAATCATCAACTCGGGAAGGGGATATCTGTTGATAGTCACCTTATTCACCGTCTGTAATCAACACACATACGCAGCGTCCCATCCTTCTTCTTTACAAATAATACTGGCGCTCCCCAGGGAGAAACACTTGGCCTGATAAAGCCTTTTTCCAGCAAATCTTTCAACTGGTCTTTCAATTCCCTCAACTCAAGAAAGCATCCTCGTATAGCGGAATAGATATCGGTCGAGTGTCCGCGCCAAATCAATGCAAAACTCAATCTCCCTCTCGTGAGGATACCCGGCACTCGTCGGGAATACGTCCGAAACTCTCTAACGGCCGAATCGATCAAGGTCCGGTATCTCACCTCGATTTCGAATACCCAAACCATATGGTAGATATACCCCTTCCGCACCATCTTCCTAGCCTTGAGGTAAGAAATAAACCTACCCCTCGACGATGCAATATTCCCCTTATACTCGATAATCGGCCACCAGAAACCGAACTGCATCAATCTCTCTCATACCCACATTGGCATAGCAAGATGCTAGCCAATCCATACCCATAATCACATCAAAGTCCGTCATATCCAACTCTATCAAGTCGGCTAGAGTCTGACGACCGTATATAGTCACTAGGCAAGCCTTATATACTCGCTCGGCTACCACCGAATTACCTACTGGCGTAGCCACCTCAAAAGGTTTTATGGACTCGGGCTCTATCCCTATTCTACCAGCAATATGAGGAGATATATAGGACAAGGTAGAACCTGGATCTATCAAAGCATATACATCACCGCAAGAACCCAATAATGTACCCGCGATTTACATCCGTGACGCCCCGGTCCTCGATACCGGACATAGCATAAATGCGATTCGAGGACCACTGAATCGGGACCTCGCCACGACCGCCGCGACTGCCGCCCGTGAACACTCGCCCTCCGGGCGATCGCCACCAAGACGAAGATCCGCGATCGACCGCTTGGCCGAACCATAACATCCTCGCCAGACTGCCTGACAATCTTCTCAAATGGCCTCCGCTGCTACAAGAGTAACAAGCTCCCGTAGTCATACGTCACTTGCCCGGGTGAGACCTACCGCATTGAATACACCGAGATGTAGGTGGCCTTATCTGACTGAAACCCCGGTCCCTCTGGGAACCCGGCCTCGAACTCGCTCCCGCACTCAATACCTCAGACGTCCGGAAGGCGCGGAGGAGCGCTCAACTGGCCGAGGTGCAACCGTCACGCCGAGGTTGTCTTCTCGAAAACTACCAGAGGACCTCGCCGCCTCTTCTCGCAGATACTTGTCAATCCGCCGCCCGTGTTCTCACACCTGCGTATATGCTCGCACGCTGGCAATGTCCATGCCCGGCTGAAGAGCTACCCCCGTGCAACTCTCTGCCAAGTAATCATCGAGCCCCGTGATATAGCGGTGCACCCTGTCCTCCATGTCTTCTACCAAAGCGGGTACATACAGAGCCAATGAATCAAACTCTACGTTGTACTCGACCGTCCGCCCGCCTCGCCTCAACGCCGTAAACCTATCACCGAGCTCTCATCTCGCGAGGCAAGAAATGGCTATGAACGCCCGAGAACTCGTCCCAAAATACCGGAAGCGCATGCTCCCCGATAGTTCCCATGAATCATACTACCAACCGCAGATCTCCGCAGACGTGGAACCCAATAATACCGACTCGCCTCCGAGGCCATAATCACTCATGATCCAGAATCGTTTGATAAACTCCTGAGGATCATCCTCAGGCCTCGACCCATAGAACTCTGGTGGGCTTCAACTCAAAAAGTCCCGAAGTCTCAAGTTGTCAGATCTGGGGTGAACTACGGGTACAGCCGGAACCGCTCTCTCTCGTCTGTCCTCCTTCCTAGCCACGATCCTGGCCAATAACTGGGCCATCTCCTTGTAGCCCATATCCTCTCGCTTCCAGCCGTAATCGAGGCTGTGTACCGTGGTCTTAGTAGTCGCCGCCGCTGCCAACTTTGGGGTTGGCGACGCTGGAACTTCGCCGTCCAAACATCTCTCGTAAAGATCGGCATGTGCCCTAGTAACCCTCTGTGTCCTACTAGCAGCTCCCTCAGCTGCCTTGCCCTTCTGGGCCGGGTTGCCTTGCGTGAAGGCATAACTCTATTGCACGATCTTAGAGTGAAATAATGGAAACCAATCCTAAATATCATGCAGCCTCCTGATTATAGATGTGGTGCACAACACATCGATGATCAAGACTCTACTAGACACGGTCTGTAGACATTTTCCGAGGACTAACTGCTCTGCCACTTTTGTCACGACCACCTCGGCCGTGGATCGTGCCTCTACCGGCACCCGTCGTATACATCGAGAATAGCAAAGGAATATACATAACACATAACTCGTATTATAAACATCACCGCAAGCCGATAAGGCCGCTTCCATAAAAATACAATAAATCAAAGTACAACTTGTTCTTACAAAGACAACCCACAAACGTGACTACGCACTTAGGAATAATAATCGTGGCGGACAGGCCCCGCCATACCCCTGAATGTACATAACATCTATGACACCAGGGAGAACCGTACCAAAAGTCGAGCCTCCGGAGGAATGGAGCTTCTGACACCTGAGCAAAGATCCTAAGAATGAGGATCCACCACCGCTAACCCCTACCGCAGATTTAACGCAGCCCCCGAGGAAGGGGGTCAGTACACAATATGTACCAAGTATGTAAAACTGGAAAATACTGTAATAATATCATAAATCTAAAATAAGCTGGAGTCATGGATCAAAATCAAATTACATTGTACTGTGTCTTACTAACAATGAGAGTAACAAATATAAACTTTACTGCATAAAAATAGGAGGCCCATGATCAAAACAGGGTCCCTCGCCAGTAGTATCATTAAGCAATCCTACTCCTGGGACTATTTCACCCGCATGGATTCTGTGGACCCGCATGAGGTATTCCTCGCGTCATGGGTAGCAAATACATGGAATACACAGAAGGTGGTATAATGTCTTAGGGGTGTACCCCTCATTTATACTCTTACCCTAAATGAGGTGGTATAACGTCTGGGATTTACCCTCATTTATACTCTTACTCAAGAACGTGGTATAACCTCTGGGATGTACTTCATTTATACTCTTACCCCAAGCAGGTGGTATAACGCCTTGAGATGTACTTCATTTATACTCTTATCCTGAAGAAGGTGGTATAACGTCTTGGGGATTTACCCCTCATTTATACTCTTACCCTAGCTCAACCGGCTATCATACATAACATAAGTAAGTTAAGAAATCCACTAACTTTTTATTAGTCTGGCTCATATACCCTCTCATTTTAGTTTACTTAAGGCACTAACATATCTTAATAAAAGAAAACCGGGAATTCAACCCAAGTATTACATATTTCTACTCTTTTAAAACTGACTCCTTTTCATATAAAACTTTTAGGCAATTGATGCGTTAAAATCAATTTGTCTTTCATAATTCAAGTCATTTGTCCCTACTCATCTTACTTAGTGTAAACCTTTCCTTATTAACCTTCCATAAGGCTAATATAACCAACTTCCCATAAAGTCGTTATATTAACTTTATACATTAGTCGAATATCTTTCCCTATATCCAAGAGACTTATACTTTTAAAACGAAACAAGTATCACATACTTAAAATACTTCAAGTCCCTTAACTTTGAAACTTAAGAAATTATTAAAACAAGTAAGGAATATCAAAGCCTTGTACGTCTACCGTACTACATAGATGCAACTATTCATGCTCAAGAGGTAGGAAAGTTCCACATACCTCTTCGGTCAATCCACTTGCTAAGTCCAAACTACCGCACGTAGTATGTCAACCTATAATGACCATAATACGTTTATTAACCTCAAGTTTCAATGTAGAATATTCCAAGTTCAAAGTCACTAAATTCTATGGAAAATCGGGCAGCATTTCCTTTGTTTGTACATACTTTGCCACATTTTTCAAGGCCGAATTCAACAACCAAACGCCACTTTTAAGGCCCAACAATCCAAACATTTCAAAGGGGATTACACACCTAAACTTAGGTGTGTAAAATTCTGCCCCATAATGTATAACAACTAACTTAACAAGTTTAAGGTAGTATTTAGGCTACAACATGCTTACATAACCTTCTTATCCAATTCTTTCATATCCAAACCATATTTCTTACATGAAATTTATCTAAGAGCCATATTTCCAACTACAAGTTCTTTCTTCTTCACATGCAACACCAAAAACTAGCTAAAAGAGAAGAATTGTTACCTTAGAGCTTTAGCCAAATTAATCCAACAAATTTGCTATCCTCCTTTCCAAAAACACCACCACAATAACTCTTACAAGCTAGCCAACAAGATTCCTTCTTGCCACACTTTTTTCAGATTTTCCTCAAGCTTTGATTTCCTCTTGAAAATCTAGAGAGAAGGGAGAGCTTTTAGCTTTAGAGAAAGATGAGAGCTTGAAGAATGACCAAGTCTTCAAGACTTGGTCAATAAGTAGTACATGCAAAATCAGATGGGGAGGGGGGGGGGACACTTGTCACCCTCCCATGGCCTTTTTTTTAAAACAAAACAAACTTCGATTTTTCCACCAACTTCGCAGAACCCGCTCTGTGCCGCGGCAAACCTCGCGACTCCAGAACATTCCGCGCCGCGCCTCGCTTCTGGCCTGGCGCTGCAACATCAGCGAACACTCAGATAATCTGCGCCATGCCTCGTGGCTCCCGATCAAACACTTTTCTGTCCGATCACAAGACCGAACTTGTAACTCCCATAACTTTCTACTCCGATGTCTTATCGACGAACGGTTGGTTGCGTTGGAAACTAGACTCAACGAACTACGCACTAGGCCTTTGAAACACCTAAGAACTCTCATCAGAATGGGTCATAACCCGCCCTAAAGTTGACTAAAACTCATCCAAACAATCCACAACTTATCTTTCAAAATTTTAAGTCTTAATCCCTTTCAGACGCTCATACGCATGGTCGTAACTACGGGTGTAACACTGGTCCCGCCTTAGTATTGTTTAAAACTCTTAGAGGTCCTGTAGTCATATTGTGGGTCGACTTGTAAAAAAAGATGAGATCTTTTGGATCATGTATATATGTATATAGAGGCGGCCCTGTCAGCTAGCCTGTTTCTTACTTCATGTTGACACATGTCTATGAGATTATTTAGCTTCTGTTGGTTGTCTCTGATGTATATATATAGGGGTGCCCAGGTAGGGCACCGCCGCGGCTGGCCTGGTCCGTGACAAATGTGGTATCGTGAGCGCTTATTCCTCGTAAAAGTATCTACAGCATCGTGTCTAGTAGAGTCTTGATTATCGGTGTTGTGCACCACACCTATGTCACGACCCGCCGCGATCGTGCCTACCGGGCACCCTGCCTGTATACATCGAGAATAGCAATGAACATACATAACATAAAAACATGTTTAGACAATAAACATCACAAAGCTAGCCGATAAGGCCGCTTCCATAAAACACATAATCAAAAGTAAAATTGTACAACTCTTGCTTAAATTTACCAACCACAAATGTGGCTGCTGCACTACTAGAATAATAACCGTGGCGGGACAGGCCCCGCCATACCCCGAATGTACATAAAATCTACAACATCGGGAAAATCGTACTAAAAGACAAGCCTCCGAGAAAATGGAGCTTCGACACTGAGCATGTGATCCTAAGAATGAGGATCCACCACCGCTACTCTACCGCAGACGAACGCAAATTTCGAGAAGGGCCAAGACACAATATGTACTAAGTATGTAAAATCGAAAATATCAGAATTACATCATAAGTCTAAAACAAAGCCGAGACATGTGTGATAATCAAATTACAAGATATCAGGTCTTACTAACAATGATAGTAAATAAGAGTATACTTACTACATAAAAATAGAGGCTCTCGATCAAAGCAGACAACCCGCCGCAGATCATTACAATCTTACTCCCGGGACTATTTCACCCGCAAGCGGTCGTGGACCCGCATGAGGTATTCTCACATCACGGGTAGCAAATCCATGGAGTGGTATAATGTCTCGGGGTCTACCCCAATCATACTCGTATGGTGGTATAACGCCTTGGGGTGTACTTCATTTATACTCTACCGCGAGGCGTGGTATAACGCCTCGGTGTACTTCATTTATACTCTTACCCTGAAGAAGGTGGTATAACGTCTTGGGGGTGTACCCCTCATTTATACTCTTACCCTAGCTCAACCGTCCATCATACATAACATAAGCCCTACCGGCTTATCATACATAACATAAGCACTACCGACTTATCATACAATATATAAGCAAGTTAATAAATCCCCTAACTTCTTATTAGTCTTGTTCATATACACTCTCATTTTAGTTTACTTAAGACACTTACATGTCTTTATAAATGTTCGGGAATTTAACCCAAAGTACTACATACTTCTATTCTTTTAAAATGACTCTTTTTCATATAAAACTTCCGAGATACTAATAACCATAGTATCAAGTCACAAAATGTTTAGAAATAAAATTAGGCTTCTAAATCAAGTGACTTCTTCTCTTTTAAAACCTTAGGCAATTGATGCCTTAAAATCAAATTGCCTTTCATTAAATCAAGTCATTTATCCTTATTTATCTTTCCATAAAGCTAATATAACCAACTTCCCATAAAGTCGTTATATTAACTTTATACCTTAGCCAATTACAATTTCCTATCCAAGGGACTTATACGTTTAAAACGACACAAGTATCATATACTTTAATACACTTCAAGTCCCTTAACTTTAAAAACTTAAGACATCCTTAATACTTTTAAAGAAGTGAGTTAATCTCCTAACTCACCCAACTTGGCTATTCTTAAAACAAGTAAAGGATATCAAGATCTCAGACGCTTCATCGCACTATATACGTGCAACTATTCATGCTCAAAAGATAGGAAAGTTCTACATACCTCTTCGGGTCAATCCACTTGCTAAGTACAATATCCCGTCCGTAGTATGTCAACCTATAATGTCCACAATACGTGTATTAACGTCTTACTTCAAATGTAGAATATTATAAGTACAAAGTCACTAAATTCTACGGAAAATCGGACAACACTTCCTTTGTTTCTACATACTTTGCCACCTTTTTCAAGGCCGAATTCAATAACCAAACACGCCACATTTAAGGCTCAATCAATGTAGTTAACAATAGGGGATTACACACCTATAAGACGTGTAAAATTCCGCCCCACAATTGATATCAAACTAGCACAAACTACTAGGCCAATTCGGCAACTTGAGATACAATAACACCAATTCTAATCCAATTTCCTTTTCTTAGCATAACATGATATCAAGTCGCAATCGATTACAACTACTACAATCTTCAAGTAAGTAACATGCGACGATTCTAAATAACGACCAAATTGTAATTCAACTTCAAAAGGCTTATATGTCATTTCGGATTTAAGGCTACAACAATCCATAACACTTATAAAACATAAACACATATACTTCATGCTAGCAAACATGTAAGGCTAACAACAATATATAATCTTGTAACACTTTAAGAGACAAGATTACTACCTCAACGAGTCTTAGTCCAACTTCAAATCCGAAGTCGGTCCCTAGCAACTTAGAGCCTCTTCTGACACTTCAATCCCACTGAGACCCTTAGAATAACACAAACAACTTTCCTTCAATCTTCCAAACAAAACCTAGAAAAGCAACTAGGTTTTCATCTTGCGACTAATACGAAAACTATCTTTTTCCGGGATTTTTCTATTGAGATACCCTTGCAATACCCTCATGAACCTTGGTTTAAAGTGTGGAGCTTAATGGACAACAAACAATTTTTTTTCCTTTTTGAGAGTATGGAACCTGAGAGCTATCTCCTTGTGTTCTTCAAATTCTTGAAATTTTTTCTAAGTGTAGAAGTTAGTCTTGCTACTAGTACTACTATATAGCACAATGGAGGGTCAAGATGTGTACAAATGTGTGGCTTGGATGAAGTTCTTTTAAATATCAAGACATGTGGTCCCATTGACTAAGTCAATATTATCAAGCTCTTCAACTTGCAAGACTTTGTCATCCTAACAATGGTCAAATGACACTTATACCCATGGTATTTAGTCCAAGCTCACTTAAGGGGGGTGACACGTGTCGCCCTCCCATTCGTCACAATATTTCGTTTTCCGACAATTTCATAATTCCGATAAATTTTTACAAGTCTCTAATCTTAACATTTCTGAGTTATTACGTACGTTCTTAATACATGTCCTACAAATACGGGGTGTAACATTCTTCCCCCCTTAGAAACATTCGTCCCCGAATGTTCTTTCGGAGTCAAACTTATAATTAGCGACATAGTTTCCTTTTACAACCCCGACATACCAATAATGCCACACATGGCCACATAATAGCACTTAAACAAAAATTGCTTCAATTAAAACTTGACAAGTAAGGGAAAATGAAATACCTGAAGGTGTAGGGAATAAGTGAGGATACTTTTTCAACATGTCCTCCTCCGCTTCCCAAGTTATCTCCTCCCGGTTATCATTCCTCCACAAGACTTTGACGGAAGTCACATCCTTCGTCCGCAATGCTCGACCGGGCGACGAGTATCGCTATGGGACTCTCCTCATACGAGCAACCCCTCTCACACTGACCTCACTAGCAGGAAAACTCGCCGGATCTCCGATACACTTCCGCAACATAGAAACATGGAAGACCGGATGTACCGCCTCTAACTCGATTACAGATCTAACTCATAGGCAACCTTGCCTACTCTACTGATGATCCGGTAGGCCCAATGTAACTCCGAAGTTTTCCTTCTTTCCGAATCTCATCACACCCTTCATGGGTGACACCTTCAAGAACACCCAATCGCTCACCAAACTCCAAATGCCGACGCCGATTATCCGCATATGACTTCGCCACTCGAAGCCGCTATCAGCTTCTCCCGATAAGCTTCACCTTATCCACATCCCGCCAACCAAGTCCGTGCCAACTAATCGCATTCTCGCCCACGCCGAACCAACCAATCGACTACACTTCCGCCATACAAAGCCTCAGATGGCGCCATCTCAGATACCGGAATGGTAGCCGTTGTTATAAGCAAACTCCACAAGAGGCAAATGATCCTTCCAGCTACCTCGAAATCAATCACGCAGCTCGCAAAGATATCCTCGTTGTCCGATAGTACGCCCGCCGCCCGCTACCGAGGATGAAACGCAGACCGAGACTCACCAGGTTCCCTAATCCTTCGAAAGACCTCCGGTTAGCCAGAACCGCTCTCTATTCGATATAATCGATACAGTGGACTCCGTGCGCCTCACAATCTCTCCGATGTACAATATGGCATAGTCTCACCAAAACGCCGCCCCGATCGAAGGAAATGGATCGATTTCATCACCACAACAATAACCCAAATGGAGTCTTACTTCTCCGAGTACGAGGTAACCTCAGAATAAAGTCCATGTTGATTACCTCCCACTTCCATGTCGGAATCTCAATAGCCGCAATAGCCCACTAGGCCTCCGTGCTCGACTGACCCGGGCAATTAGACACTGGCAACAAAACTCGCCACGCCCCTCTTCGTGCCATCCCACCAATACATACATCCGAGGTCATGGTACATCTTGGTCGACTTTGATGAATAGAATAACGAGCACCGCGTGCCTCCCCGTAATCCGACGGTCCCGCCACATCGGAACACACAACCGCCTCAAATCTTAGCACCCCATCAGCGCTACTCGAATAGACTCTTCCTCCCAAGAGTTGCATCTCGATACCGCATCAACATCGATCCTCATATCGTCGCTTCTTCACCTCATCAACGATGGAAGACTCAGAACCTCACTAACCCGCACTCCACTATCGCTTCAGACGATCAATCGAACCCTAAGGCTCGCTAATCGACGGATATTGTCACGACCGACTGCCCGCGGATCGTGCCTTACCCCGCACCCTAGTGATACAACATCGAGAAAAACCAAATAAATAAAAACTCATGAAAGAAAACAGTTGAAATAAGAAAATAAAGCTAACCCAAACTGCTACCTTTTTGTACATAAATGAAAACTCGAACAGCTATATCCCTTACAAACTCGCCACAACAAAGGTTATGCACTTAAGAATTTTAAAACCATAATGACGGACAGGCCCCGCCATGCCCCGAATATACAAAAGTCTACCACTTCGTGGAACCGCATCACAGACAAGCTTTCTGAGATACGGAGCTTTCCGAGAACCGAACAACGATCCTAAGAGCGGATCAACAGTTACATGTACTCAACTCGCAGATGAACGCACTCGGCGAGGTCAAGATAACAGTACCAAGTATGTGAAATCAAAATATCAGAAATGAAATCATAATAGTCTATATAAAAACAGAGACATGTATGATAACCAAACTACAGCTCACAATATATATTAGCAAATATGTCAAGATAGGACTCATGCCCGTGAAATCATCACTCAAATACAACCCGAATTTAACTCGCACAATGGCCGCATGCCCCACATCTCACCTCAGATAAGCACGGCCCTCGAACTGCCCTAGTGGGCCCATACCCGTGGACCATCCATCGTGGCTCGTGATACCCAAAGGAGATAACAAGATAACAATCCTCGTGGAAGCATACCCGGGCTACCCAACGTGTCGCATGTCCAAACAAATAACAAGAGAATACTCACTGGAAGCATACCCGTGGCTACCCAACGCGTCAAGATGTCCAACAAATAACAATAATAACACCCTAATGGAAGCATACCCGGCCTCCCAACGTGTCAAGATGTCCATCAAGAATCGATATAATGGAAGCATACTCGGCTACCCAACGTGTCAAGATGTCCATCAATCAACTGATAGCCGCTTCTCCAACGAGACGCGCAGAGTACGTAAATATAACACTTGCACAACAAAAGCTATCACAACAAGCATAGGCCGCTCAACGATTTCATTTCATGTCAACAATTCCGGGTTTCAACCCCAAAATACTACATACTTTCATTCCTTCAAAACAAAGACCTCTTTCTACGTAAAAGCCACACGATACTAACACCCGTAGTATCGAACATACTCAGGTTTAAATCAAGCACTTTAAACACTTTTTAGCACAACGTCAAGTATACCATTTAAAAATCCAATTATCTAACCCCTTTAGGATCAAGGTACTCCTACCTTTTATAACCAAGCCACGTATGTTTTTCCATCACAAAGAATTCAATATTTGAAAACAAGTTACCAATCTAAATCCAATAATGAATCCATTTCTTTATTTTCCATAAAGTCGTTATAACTAACTTCCCATAAAGCTATTATAACACTTTATGTTTTAAAATAATACAAGACAAAACCATGCCTTTCTTTTAAAACAAAACACTTCAAATTCTTAAGTCTCTTTTCTTTAGAAATTGAGTTCCTTACCTTGGGATTTTTAAGAAGATCCAAAACTTGATTACAATAATTCTTATTAGAGCAGCCATGATCTAGGAAATGTAATACCATTTTGTCTTATCTTAGCTTCTATGCAGATGGAGGTTTCTACTGGTTTTAACATGATAAATTGTCATTACTTCTTTCCTTTATTAACGCTGCATTGGCTTGTTCGATTCTTATTCCCATTTCCGAAATTTATGCAACATTATTCTTTTAAAAACCAAGTACTCATTTCTCACGAATGAGGTTTCACACTTTTCAACACCATTTAGGTCAATTACAAGTCAAATCTCTTATCTTTTGAAATCAACAAACCATTCTTTTAGCTACATAAAGTGGTTATAACAAACTTCTCATACAGCCGTTATAACACTTTATGTTTTAAACCAACTAATTACAACTATAAGCCCTTTATGAGACCAAGAGGGCTTATTCTTTAACAACCAAGCACCCATTACTAACGAATGGGAGTTTACTACTTTTTCACACAATCAAGACCTTTACACTTCATATCAAGTCAAGGCACAAAAGGGAAATTTAATTCCTTTAAACACACGCAAGGCTTCACCGTGACTATATATTTCACAAATAGTCATACTGAAGAGGATAGGAAGAATCACATACCTCGCGACGATTATCGACGGTTAGCAAAATGCTCCACAGTACTATCCTCCTTAAGTAGAATATGCTACCGTAGTACTTCAATCCTATAAGGGTCATAAAACGTCTATCAATCTCTAGCTTCAACGAGAATAACCAAGTGCAAGCGTCCCTACATTCTACGGAAAGTCTGACATCACTTGCTTTTTTTATACTTTCTATGCAAACTCTTTCAAGGCCGAATTTCATTAACGAACGCAACATTTAAGGTTCAATTAATCCAGAATTACAAGTGGGATTACACGCCTACTAAATCGTAAAATTCCGCCCACAACAACACATAATAAACCAATAATTTCCATGCCATTCTTGCCAACCATATAACCAATACTAACCCCTTTCAACTCTTTTCCAATCCAAGTTCTTAGTTCTAACATGATATCTAGCCCTAGACATCTTCAACAACTACAATCCCTTTACAACACGCGACACCAAATTAGTAACCAAATCAAGTTACAATCTTAAGGCTAACATGCCCATTTTCGGTTTCAACAAGACAACAAGATCCAAATCTATTCAAATATAATGTACCTCGTGCTCAATTCTAAACTACTAAAATATAATTTCTGTGCTCATTTCTAAACTACTAAAACAAGTATAACTCATAACCAAGAGAAGGAAACTTTTACCTTTGGAGAAGCCCACAAAACCCCTTTCTTCCACTTCTTTCCACAAACTCGCCCACCGCTTCCCACAAGTTTACCCACACTTTTCCTTCTTGCCGCCGCTCCAACAATTTCTCCTAAGGCAAGGTTTCTTCAAGAAAACTAGAGAGAAAGGGAGAGGATTTCATTGGGAGGGTTTTGAGATGAAATGGCCAAGTCTTCCAAGACTTGGCCCTAAAATAGGACCACTTTCTGGTAAAGGACGGGAGGGACACTTGTCACCCTCCCATAGGTTTTAAACAAAATATCCCCTTTTTCGCCTTCGCAAGAAAATCCCGCCGCGGCGCTTCCACGTCCGAAAAGTTCCAAAGATTCCGCGCCGCCTCGCATTCTGGCAAGCGCTGCAACCCCGCGAACTCCCAAGACAACCGCCATGCCTCAGATTCAGCAGGCCACTGCACTCGAACCGACAACCATGCTTTGCCCGACTGCACCAAACTTGAAACTTCCATAACTTTTGACCATGTCCTATCGATTTAACGGTTTGTTGCGTTGGGAACTAGATTTAACGGAATACACACTAGGCTTTTTAAACACCTCGAAATTCTTAACAACTAGGGTACAACACTCCAAGGTAGACTCAAAATCCGTCCAATACATGTTTGTCAACTTATCTATCGACTTTCAAATCTTATATTCCTTGGTATGTTCTTATCTTAACTCCTTGAATTTACAGGGTGTAACATTCTTCCCCCCTTAGAAACATTCGTCCCGAATGTTCCTTCTAAGTCTCCAAAACGCAGACGCCGGTATAGTCTTCACCACTGCACTTACAAAAGAATCAGTTATGCCACTCATGGACTTATCACCCGACTATACTCCCGTGAAACTATGTACTTCGACAAAGATAATCAGAAAATCTTTTACTCTAGCCGGCCTTACCTCTAAGGTCTCGATTGTTATAAATTCTAAGGTTCAAAATTTTCTCATCCCCAGACTTACCCTTTTCACTAATCCGGCTTCTAAATCACATTTTTAACACAAAGTTATCCGAACATAACACTTAACACATCACCATAACATCAATGCATACTAGTCTCTATAGGGTTAAGAATATACTCAGAACTATTACTTCACTTCCTTTTTGTCGCTCTACTCATGTTTCTTCCCCGCACGCACAAAAGCGAGGAGACGAACCACCACCGATCCCGGCGTCGAGTCTCTACATCCACGCCACCTCCGTCGACAATTTCTCGCAAATGGCCCGCCGCCGCATGCAAAACAAACTCCCATTCCGTAACGACACTCCCATTATGGAGCCTACCACAACGACCACAATGAGGTAGGGTGGTCCCATCTCGACTAACGCCCCCGCTTCCCAAAACTCAAACTCGAGCCCCGACCGCCCCGAATCTCCCGAATATCTCAAGATCGCGTGGAGCACTCAGCATCGGGCGGAGGCGCATAACTAGTCCTGGCCGAGGTTGCTCGCCTCGGCGTCACCAGAGGAACCCGCCCCGGCCCTCTTCTCGCCGATTCGTTATTCTGCCGACCCTACGCCTCACACCCAAGTGCATAAGCTCGCATGCGGAAATATCCATGCCCTACAAGAGCTACTCCTGCAACTCTCTCGCTAAGTAGTCATCGAGTCTCGTGACATAACGGTGCACTCTATCCTCCATATTCGCCACTGTAGCTGGGACATACCGAGCCAATGAGTCAAGCTCTACATTGTACTCCCGAATCAGGCGCCTCTTTGTCTCAAAGATCAAAATTTGTTTACCGTGTCCTCTCATCCATGAGGAAAGAAATGGCCAAGGAAAGCCTCCGAGAACTCACCCCAACCAGCGGAGGCGCATGCTCCCCGGACAGCTCCCACGAATCAAACCTACGATCGCAGATTACGCATGAGTGTGAACCCAAAACCACCGACTCGGTCTCCAAAGCCTCGATCACTCTATGATCCGTCAGAATCGCTTGATTAACTCCTCGAGGATCATCCTCGTGCCTCACCCATAAAACTCGTGGGATGCAACTCGTAAAATCCCGTAGTCTCAAACTATCGACTTCGTGAACTATGGGTACCATCGAATCGAATCGCAGATCCAAATTTATCCTCACGTTCGCCACGATCCCGCCAAGAATCGGGCCATCTCCTTGTAACCCATCTCCTTCCGCCTGTGCCGTGGACCGAGGCTCGTGTGTCGTGGTCTCAGAGACCGCCGCTTTACTCGCAGCCTCCTCGCCGCTTTGCCTGGGCTCGCTGCCTCATGCGAGGCATCACCGTATACAAAGAATACGCCGAGGAGTCCAACTTATAACACACTCTAAGGCACGATCTCAGAGTGAGAAGAATGGAAACCAATCCTAAATATCCTATAGCCTCCTCGATTATAGATGTGGTGCACAACACACCGATAATCAAGACTTCATCGATACGGTCAGACACTTTCCGAGGATTAATCGCTTCGATACCACTTTTGTCACGACCCGACTCGCCCGTGATCGTGTCTTACCCTGCACCCTAGTGATACAACATCGAGAAAACCAAATAAATAAAAACTCATAAAAGAAAAAAAGGAAATAAGAAAACAAAGCAACCTAAACGGTTACCTTTTTGTACATAAATGAAAACTTGAATAGTTACATCCCTTACAAACTCGCCCACAACAAAGGTTACTGCACTTAAGAATTTTAAACCATAATGACGGACAGGCCCCGCCATGCCCCGAATATACAAAAGTCTACCACTGTGGAACCGTATCACAGACAAGCTTTCTGAGATACGGAGCTTCGAGAACCGAACAACGATCCTAAGAGTGCGGATCAAGAAGTTATGTACCTCAACTCGCAGATGAACGCACTCCGGGCGAGGTCAAGACAACAGTACCAAGTATGTGAAATCAAAATATCAGAAATGAAATCATAATAGTCTATATAAAAACACGAGACACGATGATAACCAAACTACATTTCACAATATATATTAGCAAATCATGTAAAGATAGGACTCATGCCCGTGAAATCATCACTCAAATACAACCCGGAATTTAACCCGCACAACGGCCGCATGCCCCAAGATCTCACCTCAGATAAGCACGGCCTCGAACCATCCTAGCTGGCCCATACCGTGGACCATCCATCGTGGTCGTGATGCCCAAAGGAGATAACAAGATAACAATCCTCGTGGAAGCATACCCGGCTACCCAACGTGCTCGGTGATGTCCAAACAAATAACAAGAGAATACTCACCGTGGAAGCATACCCGGCTACCCAACATGTCAAGATGTCCAATCAAATAACAATAATAACACCTAACGGAAGCATACCCGGCCTCCCAACGTGTCAAGATGTCCATCAAGAATCGATATAGGAAGATACCCGGGCTACCTAACGTGGTGATGTCCATCAATCAACTGATAGCCGCCTCCAACGAGACGCCAGAGTACGTAAATACAACACTTGCACAACAAAAGCTATCACAACAAGCATAGGCCGCTTCAACGATTTTCATTTCATGTCAACAATTCTGGGTTTCAACCCCAAAATACTACATACTTTCATTCCTTCAAAACAAAGACCTCTTTCTACGTAAAAGCCACATGATACTAACACTCGTAGTATCGAACACATTCAGGTTTAAATCAAGCACTTTAAACGCTTTTTAGAACAACGTCAAGTATACCATTTAAAAATCCAATTATCTAACCCCTTTAGGATCAAGGTACTCCTACCTTTTATAACCAAGCCACGTATGTTTTTCCATCACAAAGAATTCAATATTTGAAAACAAGTTACCAATCTAAATCCAATAATGAATCCATTTCTTTATTTTCCATAAAGTCGTTATAACTAACTTCCCATAAAGCTATTATAACACTTTATGTTTTAAAACAATACAAGACAAAACCATGCCTTTCTTTTAAAACAAAACACTTCAAATTCGTAAGTCTCTTTTCTTTTAGAAATTGAGTTCCTTACCTTGGGATTTTTAAGAAGATCCAAAACTTGATTACAATAATTCTTATTAGAGCAGCCATGATCTAGGAAATGTAATACCATTTTGTCTTATCTTAGCTTCTATGCAGATGGAGGTTTCTACTGGTTTTAACATGATAAATTGTCATTACTTCTTTCCTTTATTAACGCTGCATTGGCTTGTTCGATTCTTATTCCCATTTCAGAAATTTATGCAACATTATTCTTTTAAAAAACAAGTACTCATTTCTCACGAATGAGGTTTCACACTTTTCAACACCATTTAGGTCAATTACAAGTCAAATCTCTTATCTTTTGAAATCAACAAACCATTCTTGTAGCTACATAAAGTGGTTATAACAAACTTCCCATAAAGCCGTTATAACACTTTATGTTTTAAACCAACCAATTACAACTATAAGCCCTTTATGAGACCAAGAGGGCTTATTCTTTAACAACCAAGTACCCATTACTAACGAATGGGAGTTTACTACTTTTTCACACAATCAAGACCTTTACACTTCATATCAAGTCAAGGCACAAAAGGGAAATTTAATTCCTTTAACACACGCTGCCTCACCGCACTATATATTTCACAAATAGTCATGTCAAGAGGATAGGAAGAATCACATACCTCGCGACGATTATCGACGGTTAGCAAAATGCTCCACAGTACTATCCTCCTTAAGTAGAATATGCTACCGTAGTACTTCAATCCTATAAGGGTCATAAAACGTCTATCAATCTCTAGCTTCGAACGTAGAATAACTAAGTGCAAGGTCCCTACATTCTACGGAAAGTCGGACATCACTTCCTTTGTTTCTACTTACTATGCCACCTCTTTCAAGGCCGAATTTCAATAACCAACTCCACATTTAAGGTTCAATTAATCCAGAAATTACAAGGGGATTACACGCCTACTAAAATGTGTAAAATTCCGCCCCACAACAACACATAATAAACCAATAATTTCCATGCCATTCTTGGCCAACCATATAACCAATACTAACCCCTTTCAACTCTTTTCCAATCCAAGTTCTTAGGTCTAACATGATATCTAGCCCTAGACATCTTCAACAACTACAATCCCCCTTTACAACATGCGACGACCAAATTAGTAACCAAATTGAAGTTACAATCTTAAGGCTAACATGCCCATTTTCGGTTTCAAAAAGACAACAAGATCCAAATCTATTCAAATATAACAGCCTCAGGCTCAATTCTAAACTACTAAAATATAATTTCTGTGCTCATTTCTAAACTACTAAAACAAGTATAACTCATAACCAAGAGAAGGGGAAACTTTTACCTTTGGAGAAGCCCACAAAAACCCCTTTCTTCCACTTCTTTTCCACAAACTCGCCCACCGCTTCCACAAGTTTACCCACACTTTTCCTTCTTGCCGCTCCAACAATTTCTCCTAAGGCAAGGTTTCTTCAAGAAAACTAGAGAGAAAGGAGAGGATTTCATCGAGGGTTTTGAGATGAAATGGCCAAGTCTTCCAAGACTTGGCCTAAAATAGACCACTTTCTGGTAAAGGACGGGAGGACACTTGTCACCCTCCATAGGTTTTAAACAAAATATCCCCTGCTTTGCCCCTTTCACAAAAATCCCGCGCGCGCTCTTCCACTTCAAAAGTTCCAAATTCCCGCGCTGCTCAGATTCGGTGCGCGGCGCTGCAACCTCGCGAACTCCCAAGATAACCGCGCCATGCCCAGATTTCGGCGCATTGCACTTCGAACCGACAATCTGCTGCTTTGCCCGACTGCACCAAACTTGAAACTTCCATAACTTTTGACTCGATGTCCTATCGACTAACGGTTTGTTGCGCTGGGAACTAGATTTAACTGACTACACACTAGGCTTTCTTAACAACCGGGTACAACACTCCAAGGTAGACTCAAAATCCGTCCAACACATGTTTGTCAACTTATCTATCGACTTTCAAATCTTATATTCCTCGTATGTTCTTATCTTAACTCCTTGAATTTACTGGGTGTAATGATATGACGCATCATGTCCCGCCTCTCCGGTCGTACCTCATGCACTCCCATCGATCTACGACTCAAGGCATCCGCAACCACGCCGCTTTCCCTGATGGTATAGAATATCAACATCATAATCTTTTAACAACTATAACCACCGCCTCGCCGCAAGTTCAGCTCCTCCGCTCAAGATATATCGAGGCTCTGTGGTCCGTATAAATATCCACACGAACCCCATAAAATAATGTCTCCAAATCTTCAAGGCATGAATAATCGCGCTAACTCAAAGTCGCGGGTGGTAATTCTCTCATGCTCAGAATCACGGAAAGCATAGGCTATAACCTTGCCGTGCTGCATCAAAACACACCCTAGCTCGATACCCAAGGCATCACAATAATTCATCTACCCGTCTAACCCCTCAGGAAGAGTAAGAACCGGAGCCGTCGTCAACCTTTCCTTCAGTAACTGGAAGCCCTTCTCGCAAGCCTCTGTCCACTGGAACTTAGCTGCCTTCTGAGTCAGCCTAGTCAATGGTGCTGAAATCGAAGCAAACTGCTCCACAAACCTACGATAATAACTCGCCAAATTTCTAAGAAATCGCGCACTTGGCCGGAGTAGTAGGTCTCGCCAAGACTGATCGCTTCAATCTTCTCCATATCCACCAAAACCATCACCACACACGTGCTCCAGAATGCCACCGAGGCCAACCAAAACTCACACTGAGAACTTGGCGAACAATCGCCGCCCGAGGACCCTGGTACCGCCTCGTGATATGCATGCTCCGCTCAGACGCTAATAAACCAGATGTCATCAATGAATACTATCACAAATGTATCAAAATGGCTTGAACACCCGCTCATCAAGTCCATAAATACTACCGAGCGCTGGTCAAACCGGAAGACATCACTCGAACTCATAAGGCCCATATCTGGTCCCGAATGCGCTTTTGATATTCGCTCGAACTCGCACTGATGATAACTGCACTGCCACGACCCGCTTCAAGTTCGTGACGTGCCTTACCCGCACCCAAGTAGTCATACATCATAGTAATCAATCGGAATATAAAACAAGACATGAAACAATATGAAATGAGAAACAATTTATCGAGAAGGTTGCCTTTCGCATATATATATATACATCAAGAGGAATAGCTATATCCCAACTTTACAACAGACTACTGCACTTCTGGAAGTAAATAACTATGGCGTGGCCCCGCCATACCTCGAATGTACAAAATATCTACAACACCAGTGAGAGTCGCACTAAAAGTCGAGCCTCCGAGAAACTGAGCTCCCGACACTGCAGTAAGGATCCTAAGAATGAGGATCTACCACCGCTTCCCTTTACATGCATGAACGCAGCTTCAAGGAGGTCAAGCATAACAGTACCAAGTATGTGAAATCAGAAAGTACTTTAAATGAAATCATATCATTTTAAAACCAATTTTACAAATATGTACGAAACAACCAATGTAACCGCACATGTTGCCACATCATAACCAAAAGCAAAATAAATATAACATAATTGGTCTTTTATAGGCCGCTAATGATCGAAGCAAGGCTAATCGCCTATAGTATCATTATGCGAGCCTAATCTCGAACTCCCGCACCGCATAGGTCACACACGCACTCGCATGAGGTATTCTCGATCGGGGTAGCTAACCCGCAGATCCTCCTCGACTCCCGCACCGCATAGTCACATTGCATCGCATGCAGGTATTCTCGCATCATAGTCACATTGCATCGCATGAGGTATACCGTGACGGTAACACACCGAGTGATCATCCCGAACTCCCGCAGCCCGCACGGTCACATAGACCGCATGAGGTATTCTCGCATCGAGGGTGGCAAGTCCTCATCATAACAAGTCGCGGGTATGTGATATAATAACAAGATAACGCTTAACGCTTAACAACGTAAGCACAACAAGAATAACCCCTTACACAACATCACAAGACACTAACACACGAGCATCATAACATGTTTACTTATCAAACCATCTTACTACACTTTTCGTAAATCAATACAAGACTTTCATAAACAAATAAGTAAACTGCCTTTTATCTTTCTTAAGTCGTTATACCTAACTTTCCATAAAACTAGTATAACTCTTAAGCTTTTAAAACCAAGTATTACTTTTCTTTCAAAAATGATTCATAACTCTTTCGAAATACTTCAAGATTCTTATTATTTAAAACTCAATTCAAAAGACATCAGAGTAAAACCAATTTTAGTTAACACACGTACGTCTACCGTAATATATATATATATATATATAAAATATCATGCTCAAGAGGATAGGAAGAATCACATACCTCCTCTACAAATCCACCGCCAAGTCGAATATGTCGCATGATAGTATCAACCTATAATAGTAAAATACGCCTATCAACGCCTAGACTACTATGTAGAATATTCTAAGGTATGTTCTCTATCCTACTAAAATGGGCAAGACTTCCCTACCACAAACTACTCAAGTCATCAGAAATACAAATTCCATGTAAGTACAAATCAATTCTCTTCTTTATACCCTCCTTCCATATATCTTATACTTATTTCTTTACTACTACAAAGATGTAATCTCCAACTACAATAAGGACAAGATATTTACATCTGTAAGCCCAAAATTATCCAAGTTTAAATGTCGATCCCGAACAACGCTTAGCTCCTAATTTGCACGTCCGATAGCTCCAAGAAACCCTTAGAAGTTTCTAAACAACTTCTACTTAACACTTCAACCAACTATGAAGATTTTCCTAGGGTTTCATTTTCAGACTAAAGGATATAAAGTAGTATTTCCTGCTTTTAGTATAGAGGTGACTTTGGAATACAACAAGGTATTTGGCTAAGGTATTTTGAATAGTAATAATACTTGAGAATATTTTTCTACCATGTGTGGGTTTCATTTAAACTACTAGGAAAGGGGGAGGACTCGACGAGAACTACTAAGAGGAGAGGGATTTGAGACTTGGAAAATGTTTAATGGACGAAGAAGTCTCGCACTAGAGGGGTATTTATAGAACAACGGCGGCCAAGATTCAAGCAAGTGGAGAGTGTAGATTTGGTAGCTTGTTCAAGTGAAGTCTTCCACCAAGTGTTCACCACAATAATGGGACATATGTCCACCACAAAATTGGAACATATGTCCACCACAACAAAGAGCCATGTGGCCTTCCACTAGCACAAAAAAAACGTCCAAGGCAAGTGTCACGACCCGACCACGGGCCCGCGACTGGTGTCTTACCCCGGGCACCCTAGTGATACAACATCAGAGAAAATCAGCGGAAATGAAAACTTACACATGAAACAAGATATACAATAATGAAATAAGAAAACAGGCTAACCAAAACGGTTACCTTTCTGAATATATAAATAAAACTTGAACCCGAATAGTTACATCCCTTTTTCAAACTCGCCACAACAAAGATTACATGCACTTCTAAGAATGTTATAATAACAACGACGGACAGTATTCTCGCCATACCCCTGAATGTAAGTACCTACAACGACAGGGGACTATACCAAAGATAAGCCTCCGGAGAAACGGAGCTTCCCAAAACGCTGAACTGTGATCCAATGAGCGAGGATCAACAATCGTGTACTCTACCATGCAGATGTAACGCAGCTTCGGCGAGGTCAATACAACAGGTACCAAGTATGTGAAACTGAAAATACTGTAAATGAAATCATAGTAGTCTATATAAAACAGGATACATATATGATAACCAAACTACAATACATAATATGTAAGCAAATACGCCAAGTCGTGACTCACGCCTCAAAGTCATCACTCAAATATAACTACGGGTCTCATGCCCGCAACATCAATCATGCCCGTGGAACACCTTCATCATCGCTAGCCTACGATAACCACACCAAGGAGTACACATGAACACCGTGTCCCATCTGTCATAAAACCGTGACGGCAAGTACGGCGCTAACTACTGATACCAAAGCCGCATCATCAATCGACCGGCAAGTACGAAAGCCAACTACCGATACCAAAGCCGCACTAACAAATCTATATAACCATACCACGGTCGACCGAGAGCAAGTACGAAAGCCAACTACCGATACCACCGCGCCACGTGAATGGGCCGGGCAAGTACGAAGACTAACTACCGATACCGTTTAATCACGAGACTTCACAAAATTGAACGGGCAAGTACGGCTAACTACTGTGATACTGTCAATCACCACGCACTCCTGGGCATGTACGAGAGCCAACTACCGATACCGCCGAATCAAGAAACCTCACGGAGAGCTAGTCCATGGAATAATAATAATCACGTGTCGCATCTGGAATGCTCCACACCGCAGACGCCCAAGTAAGATCATAACAAATCACCGCCTCCTCGAGACGCGGTGGTATAGAAATACAATACTAGCACGACAAGGCTATCACACGCAAACATAGGCAAGTTACACACAACTCAAGGTACTTTCATTTTATGCCAAAGTCCAGGTTTGAACCCCAAAGTACTACGTACGTTAAATTCTTTTTAAAAGATCCATTTCTTTTACAAAGGTCACCCGATGCCCGTATTATCAAAATAGAGTGACTAACATTTTAAGTAAACCAAAACAACTTCCATACTTTCCTTTTTAAACCAAATTAAGACAATACTATACCTTCTTTTTAGACCAAAACACTTCTCATTTTAAAGTCAAGTTACCATTTTAAAACTAATGATAAAACCATTTTTTTTGTTTTCATAAAGTCGTTATAACTAACTTCCCATAAAGCTGTTATAACACTTTATGTTTTAAACCAATTTATGACAAAACCATGTCTTTCTTTTAAACCAAAAACTCTTCAATTCCTCAAGTCGTTTTTCTTTTAGAAATCAAGTTCCTTAATATTTCACATCAAGTCATTTATAAGTCAAGTCTCTTATCTTTTAAAAACCACAAACCATTTCTTTACCAACATAAAGTTGTTATAGCAAACTTCCCATAAAGCCATTATAACACTTTATGTTTTAAACCAACCAAATTCATTTAGCACACGACGCCTACCGCATTACATAGTTCACAACAATCATGCTAGAAAAGATAGAAGAGGTTCACATACCTCGCGACGATTATCGATAATTAGCAAAACGCTCCACGACTTCTAACCTTGCTCGCTTTTTCCACCCTTCAAGTATAATACGCCACTGTAGTACTTCAACCTATAAATGACACAAAACGCCTATCAACCTCTAGATCTCTTCAGAGAATAATTCTAGATACAAGATTCCTTATTCTACGGAAAATTCAAGCAAAGACCTCCCTCCCCGCAACCACAAAATCTCCTCTCTAACGAGGCGCATACCAAACTAACAATCCCGTGTGGAGGGTTACACGCCTAACCTGACGTACAATTCTACTCCACAATAATACTACAAGTCTATCAGAATACAAATTCCATGTAAATACGCTCAATTCTTTATAATCATCCTTCCAATATATCTTATACTCAATTCTAAACTACTACAACATGTAATCTCTAATTACAATAGTGACATAGGTAATTACCTCGATAAGCCTAAAATTATCCAAGATATAAGTCCATCCCGAGCAACGCTTAGCTCCACTCCTTACGCCCAACCCGCCTCCAAGCAACCCTTAGAAGTTTCTAAACAACTTCTCTTAACACTTCATCTAAGCTATGAAGATTTTTCTAGTGGCTTCATTTTGCACTATGGAATAAAGAGTATTTCCTGCTCTTATGTTGGGATTTTTGGAATACCACCAGGATTTAGGCTAAAGTATTTGAATAACAACAATACTTGAAGAATTCTACTCAAGGTGGGGTGTTTGGACAAGAACTCACTAAGGAGTGAGGGAATTTTTTTCCTCGGAAACTTTCTAACGTGGATGAAATAAAGTCTTGCACACGCGGGTATTTATAGGAAATCAATGGCCAAGATCTAGGCAAGTGGATGGCGAGGATGGGTACATGTGTGTGGGTAGTTGGCCAACCATTTGGCTACCATAAATGGGACAAGTGGCCACCACAAAACGGGCCACTTGTCCACCAAAAACGCGCCACTCGTTCTTCTCCACCGCCAACACGGCCACACGGGGTGACACGGTCGCCCCTACTCGCCCAAAATATTTCATCTTCCAAAATATCCGTAATGACAAAAATCCAAAATAAAGCTGGCCCTACAAAACCAGAATTTTCCCGGGCCCCACGTGACCAATTTCTAAATAAAATTTCATAATTCTCAAATATTCAAAAAGTCCAAATACCAAACTGGGAATCCAATTCCTTTAACGAACATTTTTCCTTCACAAAATCCGAAACTTTTCCGTTTAAAAATCACATCTTTCTTCCTTTCCAATTTTAATGTCGATTCTCGCACGCACGCCCTCGTGATACATACTCGAACTACTGGTGTAACATTCTTCCCTTAGAAACATTTGTCCCAATGTTCCTTCTAAGCCTCTAATCATACAAGCGCACTGTGATAGTCTTCACTACTATACTTACAAAACCAATTATGCCACACATGGCCATAATATAACATACGCGCAAAACTCAATCCAAGCCAACGAGGAATCACCCCTAACGTATAACAACACAAAACTTCCACCCATGGTCCAAAGGATACTTTCTTCACATCTATACTTATAAAAAGGACACTTCACATCTTCGCTTCTTTTCTTACTGTTGCACTTCTCCTCGCACACTCGAACTCTTCCTCATATACTTACCACATTTCTCACATTGCTTCGCCTAAAATCTCGGGTTACTATCTCTAACTTGGTCATCATTAATCGGGAACACTGGAGGATCTCCGATTACTCTTCCAAACATAGCAACATGGAATACGGACGCATCGCTTCCTAAGCCTGACCAAGAAGTAACTTATGTGCAACCCGCCTATTCTACTATTATCCGAAAATGCCCAAAGCACTTCGCTAAGTTTCCTTCTTTCCAAATTTCGTCACACCCTTCCGGGGTGGTACCTTCAAGAAGACCCACCGTCAACCTGAACTCCAAGTGTCGACGTTGATCGTCCGCACGACTTCTGTTGACTCTGAGCTGCTAATAACTTCTTCTGGATAAGCTTCACCTTATCCACATCCTGCTGAAACAAGTAGGGACCAAACTATCTGAACCTTGCCGACATCGAACCAATCGACCGACAACCTACACTTCCGCCCATACAAAGCTTCATAAGGCACCATCCGAATACTGAAATGGTAGCTAGTATAATACTTACTCAACAAGAGGCAAATAATCCTCACATCTACCCTCAAATCAAAACACCGCCCAGAACCTATCCTCAAATGTCCGATAAATGCGATGTTCGTCCGCTGCCCGAGGGTGAATGCACATCGAGACTCACCTGAGTTCCTAACCCCGCCGTAAAACCTCCCAAAAAGAAATAGCCATAAACCGGGCTCCACCGTCGCCATAAAAATAAAAGTAGGAACCCCGCAATTTCTTTACAACCTTCCCGATATACAACATCTCGCATAACCTCCGCCGAGTAAATACCCGACTAAAAGACAAGATGGCCGACCTCATCGCCCTACTACTGGTCGAACGATCCACAAACTCGCACGATGGTTATCTAAACTGGGCCTAACACCCTCGTGACTTATCATCTAATGGACCACCTCAAATCGACCCACCACATTCCGGCCGCGGTTGACTCGCGAAATGGCCTCAACCCGACCCACTTCAGACTAAACTCGCTCCTCAATCCGAACAATATTACTGGGCTCACGCCACGAAAGCTACTACTTCCATCTCACACTACCCATGGATTTATCACAACTTACACCATGCTAACCGAACATAGCACTCCACACGTATCTATCATAACAACCTAAAAAGTCTCTAAGGTCAAGATCTCCTCAGAATTCATCGCCTCACTTTCCTTTGCCGCCTAATCAAATCTTGCTCACGGGCGATAACTACGTAAGGTGACGAACCACCATCGATCCCGGCGAAGTCGTAACATTCGCGCCACCTGCTCGGACAATTTCGCAAATGGCCCGCCGCCGCAAGCCTAACAAGCTATCTAAGTAGTACGACACTCCCATAAGAACCCCTACCACAACGACTCATACCGAGCGGGGTGGCCTCCGGCTAACACCCCTTCCTCTCCGATCCATCAATCAAGAATCGACTGCAGGCTAAGTCATCCCACATGATCACTCCTACTAGACATTCTCCTCACATGTCCGCCACTAACGCGGGACATAACGAGCCAATAAGTCAAACTCTATATCAGATTCCCAACCGCCCGCCTGCTCGCTCAACCTCATAAATCTATTCGCCCGAGCTCTCTCATCTCGCGAGGGCAAGGTGTAAGAAATGCCTCGAGGTCTTGATCACTTTCACGATCCGCCGAATCGCTTAATAAACTCCTCGATGATCTTCTCGCCTAGATCCATAGAAATCGGGTGGATCAACTCAAGAAGTCCCAAATCTCAACTATCTGATCTAGGTGAATTCATCGTACCGCGAATCCTCCGACTCGCTCGCTCTCATTCCTAGCCACAAGCCTAGCTAGTAATCGCCATTTCTTGTAACTCATATCCTCGCCTCGGTCGTGAAATCGAGGCTCGTATCGTGGGCCTCGTGAGAAATTATTGCCGCCTAAACTCACGGGCTAGTGGCGCCATAAAACTCGGCTGCCGTCAAGTACTATTCGTGTAATGACGCCCGGGCCTCCTAACCCTCTCGTGTTCTACTCGTAGCTCCTCTCGCCGCTTGCCCTTCTCGGGCTCGCTGCCTCTGCAGGCATAACAGTGCAAAGAATACGCCGAGGAGTCCAACTTATAACACCTCTAAGGCACGATCTCAGAGTGAGAAGAATGGAAATCAATCCTAAATATCTCGCAGCCTCTCGATTATAAAGGTGGTGCACAACACACCGATAATCAAGACTTACTAGATACGGTCAGAGACACTTTCCGAAGATTAATCGCTCGATACCACTTTTGTCACGACTCGACCACTGCTCGCGATCGTGCCTTACCCCGGTCACCCTAGTTATACAACATCAGAGAAAATCAGCGTAAATGAAAACTTACACATGAAACAAGATATAAAATAATGAAATAATAAAACAAAGCAACCAAAACGCTACCTTTCAATATATAAATAAAACTTGAACCCGAACAGCTATATCCCTTTTTCAAACTCGCCCACAACAAGATTGCTGCACTTAAGAATGTTATAACAACAACGACGATGTGGCTCGCCATACCCCGAATGTAAGTACCTACAACGACAGTGGACTATACCAAAGATAAGCCTCCGAGAAACGAGCTTCCTAAAACGCTGAATCGTGATCCCATGAGCGAGGATCAACAATCGTGTACATCTACCACGGTGATGAACGCACTTCAAGGAGGTCAGTACAACAGGTACTAAGTATGTGAAACTGAAAATACTGTAAATGAAATCATAGTAGTCTATATAAAATAAGAGACATATATGATAACCAAACTACAGTACATAATATGTAAATCACGCTAAGTCGTGACTCACGCCTCAAAGTCATCACTCAAATATAACTACGGGTCTCATGCCCGCAACATCAATCATGCCCGTGGAACACCTTCCTCACCGCTAGCCTACGATAACCACACCAAGGAGTACACATGAACACAGTCCCATCTCAGGTCATAAAACCGTGACGGGCAAGTACGGGCGCTAACTACCGATACCAAAGCCGAATCATCAATCGATCGGGCAAGTACGAAAGCTAACTACCGATACCAAAGTCGCATCAACAAATCTATATAACCATACCACGGCCGACCTGTGGCAAGTACGAAAGCCAACTACCGATACCACTCGCGCCACGAATGGGTCGTGGCAAGTATTTAAGACTAACTACCGATACTGCCGGAATCACGAAACTTCACAAAACTGAACGGGCAAGTACGGCTAACTACTGATACTGTTTAATCACCACGACTCGGGCAAGTACGAGCCAACTACCGATACCAAGCCGAATCAAGAAACCTCACGGAGAGCTAGTCCATGGAATAATAATAATCACGTGCCGCATCTGCGGAATGCTTTGTCACCGCCAGACGCCCAAGTAAGATCATAACAAATCGCCGGCCCTCCTCGAGACGCGGTGGTATAGAAATACAATACTAGAATGACAAGGCTATCACACGCAAACATAGGCAAGTTACACACAACTCAAGGTACTTTCATTTTATGCCAAAGTCCAGGTTTTAACCCCAAAGTACTACGTACGTTAAATTCTTTTTAAAAGATCCATTTCTTTTACAAAGGTCACCCGATGCCCGTATTATCAAAATAGAGTGACTAACATTTTAAGTAAACCAAAACAACTTCCATACTTTCCTTTTTAAACCAAATTAAGACAATACTTTGCCTTCTTTTTAGAACAAAACACTTCTCCTTTTAAAGTCAAGTTACAATTTTAAAACTAATGATAAAACCATTCTTTTGTTTTCATAAAGTCGTTATAACTAACTTCCCATAAAGCTGTTATAACACTTTATGTTTTAAACCAATTTATGACAAAACCATGTCTTTCTTTTAAACCAAAACTCTTCAATTCCTCAAGTCTCTTTTCTTTTAGAAATCAAGTTCCTTAATATTTCACATCAAGTCATTTATAAGTCAAGTCTCTTATCTTTTAAAAACCACAAACCATTTCTTTACCTACATAAAGTTGTTATAGCAAACTTCCCATAAAGCCATTATAACACTTTATGTTTTAAACCAACCAAATTCATTTAGCATACGTGACGCCTACCATACTACATAGTTCACAACAATCATGCTAGAAAAGATAGGAAGAGGTTCACATACCTCGCGACGATTATCGATAATTAGCAAAACTCTCCACGCACTCTAACCTTGCTCGCCTTTTCCACCCTTCAAGTAATACGCTACTCGTAGTACTTCAACCTAAAACGGCCACACAACGCCTATCAACCTCTAGATCTTTCAGAGAATAATTCTAGATACAAGATTCCTTATTCTACTAAAAATTCAAGAAGATCTCCTCCCCGCAACCACAAAATCTCCTCTCTAACGAGGCCTCGCTACCAAACGAACAATCCTTGGGTTACACGCCTAACCTGACGTACAATTCTACTCCACAATAATACTACAAGTCATCAGAATACACCTATGTAAATACAGTTCAATTCTTTATAATCATCCTTCCAATATATCTTATACTCAATTCTAAACTACTACAACATGTAATCTCTAATTACAATAGGGGGACATAGGTAATTACATCGATAAGCCTAAAATTATCCAAGATATAAGTCGATCCCGAGCAACGCTTAGCTCCACTTACGCCCAACCCGCTCCAAGCAACCCCAGAAGTTTCTAAACAACTTCTCTTAACACTTCATCTAAGCTATGAAGATTTTTCTAGGCTTCATTTTGCGACTATGGAATAAAGTAGTATTTCCTGCTCTTATGTTGGGATTTTTGGAATACCACCAGGGATTTAGGCTAAAGTATTTGGAATAACAACAATACTTGAAGAATTCTACTCAAGGTGGGGTGTTTGGACAAGAACTCACTAAGGGAGGAGGGAATTTTTTTCCTTGGAAACTTTCTAATGCTGGATGAAATAAAGTCTTGCACACGCGGTATTTATAGGGAAATCAATGGCCAAGATCTAGGCAAGTGGACGGTGAGGATGGGTACATGTGTGTGGGTAGTTGGCCAACCATTTGGCTACCATTAAATGGGACAAGTGGCCACCACAAAACGGGCCACTTGTCCACCAAAAACGCGCCACTGTCTCTTCTCCACCCGCCAACACGGCCACACGGGGTGACATGTCGCCCCTACTCGCCCAAAATATTTCATCTTCCGAAAATATCCGTAATGCCAAAAATCCGAAAATAAAGCTGGGCCCTACAAAATCAGAATTTTCCCGTGGGCCCCACGTGACCAATTTCGGAAATGAAATTTCATAATTCTCAAATATTCGAAAAAGTCCAAATACCAAATCTGGGAATTCAATTCCCTTTAACGAACATTTTTCCTTCACAAAATCCGGAAACTTTTCCGTCGAAAAATCACATCTTTCTTCCTTTCCAATTTTAATGTCGTATTATCGTACGTACGTCTTCGTATACATACCCTGGAACTACGGGGTGTAACAGCAAGCTCCCACTTGCCCACAAAAAAATCGTCCACCTACTCCCACTCACCCAAAGAAAATATCTTGCAAGACTTGACTTTTTTACTTGTCCACTAGCCCAACATTTTGTCCAACCCATGCCAACTAAGGGTGACACATGTCGCCCTTCTATTGGTCCAAAATATTTCATCTCTCGGAAAAATCCGTAATCGGTTAAAATATTAAAAACGTAGAATTTCCTTCACAAGATTCGGAATCTTTTCCGTCGAAAGTTCACAATTTCATACTAAACCTAATTAGGGCTTATACAATTGTACGTACGTCCTCACATACATACTCTGGAAATACGGGGTATAACATTCTCCCCTCCTTAGAAATATTCGTCCCGAATGTTCCTTCTCAAGACAGATAACGATATAGTTCCGCACAACTTAAACAATTTGCAAATGCCACACATGGCCACAATACAACACTTAAGTACATATGCCAAAGAAAATTTATAAGTAGGAAAGTGAGTTACATGGGGGTGTGGGGAATAAGTGAGGATACTTCTGCCTCATGTCCTCCTCTGCTTCCCACGTCATCTTCTCTCTGTTCTCGTTCCGCCATAAGACCTGACTAAGCCACATCCTTCGTCCGCACCGCCTAACTCCGACGATCGAGTATCGCATGGACTCTCTCATACGATAACCCCTGGCCACCGACATCGCCAATCGGGTGTACTCTAGATGGATCCCCGATACATCTCCTCAAAGATAGAAACATGAAACCGGACGCATCGCTTCCGCATCGGACGGCAGATCCAACTCATAGAAACCTTGCCTACCTCGCGACAACTGATAAGGCCCAATGTACCTTGTGTTGAGCTTCCTTTCTTCCCAAATCTCATCACACCCTTCATGGGTGACACCTTCAGAAAACCCAATCATCAACCTCAAACCTGCATGCCGACGACGATGATTTGCATACGACTTCGCCGACTCGAGTCGCCAATAGCCGCCTCGGATAAGCTTCACCTTATCCATCGTCAGACAAGTCTAGTCCTACTAATCGCACTCTCGCCCACATCAAACCAGCCTTTATCGGCGATCCGCACTTCCTCCCATACAAGGCCTCATAAGGCGCCATCTCGAATACCGAGTGGTAGCTATTATTATACGCAAACTCTATTAGAGGAAAATGATCCTCCCCTACCCTCGGTCAATAACACAGCTCGCAAAGATATCCTCAAGCAGTCCGGATAAGACGCTCCGCTCTGCCTGTCTGAGGATGGAATGCAGATCGAGGCTCACTCGCATCCCTAATCCTTCGAAAGACCTCCAGTTAGCCATAAACCGGGCTCTCGTCGATATGATAGAAATAGGGACCCCATGCGCCTCACGATCTCTGATGTAAAGTCTAGCATAATCTTCACCGAAAAGTTGCTCGACGGAAGAAAGTGGGCTGATTTCACACCGTCGACGATAACCCAGATAGAATCATGTTTCTGAGTGCGAGGTAACCCTGCGATAAAGTCCATGTTGATCACCTCCCACTTCCGTGCCGGGATCTCTATCGCTCGCAATAATCCACTGTGCCTCGATGCTCTACCTTCACCGCCGATAACACGCACCGAGCCACAAACTCGCAACGCCCTCTTCAAGCCATCCCACCAATACACAGACCGAGGTCGTGGTACATCTTTGTCGCACTCGGATGGATAGAGTAACGCGCGCAGGTGCTTCCTAGAACTCGCCGCCAAGTCCCGCAATATCCGGAACACACAACCTGCCCTCAAACCTTAGCACACCGTCAGTGCTACTCAAAAGGACCCTTCCTCACGAAGAGCCGTATCACGATACGGGTCAAAATCGGATCTCAAATCGCGTTCTTCACCTCTTCGACGATGGAAGACTCGGCAACCTCTCGAACTCAACCCCACTACTATCGTAATCAATCAATCGGACTCAAGGCTCGCTAGTGATGCAACTCGCGACCATGCCCTCCTCTCTGCTGCACATCCGATAGACTCCCATCGACCCACGACTGCGGCATCCGCCACAACATCGCCTTCCCGTGGTACAGATATTGACATCATAATCCTCGAGTAACTCTAACCACCGCCTCGCGTAAGTTCACTCCTCCGTCAAGATATACCGAGGCTCTTGTGGTCCGTAAATATCCACACGAACCCCATACAAATAGTGCCTCCAGATCTTCAAGGCGTGAATCACCGCTAACTCCAAGTCACGCGGGTAGTTCCTCTCATGCTTCTTAAGATGTCGGACGCGATGCTATAACCTCGCTTCACGCTGATCAACACACATCCATGCCCGAGCACGACGATCACAATACACCACATAGTCGTCTAGACCCTCTGGAAGAGTAAGAACTGGGGCGGTTGTCAATCTCTCTTTCAGTAACCGGAAGCCCTTCTCACAAGCATCCGTCCACTGAAACTTAGCTCCTTCTCGAGTCACTTAGTCAAAGGTTCCAAATAAGCAAACTTCCACGAACCTCCGATAAGAATCTGCAAGGCCTAGAAAGACGCGCACTCGCTGAGTAAGAGTTCAGGCCAACTCCCGATCGCTCGATCTTGGCCAGATTCACTGTAATACCATCAGCCCCTACAATGTGCCTAAGAAAAGCCACCGAATCCAACCAAAACTCACATTTGGAAAACTTGGGGTACAACCGTGGTCTCGAGAACTCTCAAGACAGCTTCAAACGCTCGCATGCCCTCGCTCGAGCGAGAATAAACCAAGATGTCATCAATGAATACTATCACAAATGTATCCAGAATGGCTTGAACACTTGCTCATCAAATCCATAAATACCACGAGCATCGTCAAACCGAAAGACATAACCTCGAACTCATAGTGCCGCACGGTCCGAATGCACCCTAGGGACATCCGCCTCTCTAACTCGCACTGATGATAGCCCGATCGCAGATCAATCTTGAGAAACATCTCGCATCCTCGCAACCGGTCGAACAAATCATCAATCCCGGGAAGGGTACTGTTTATTTGTTACACCTCGTAGTTCCTGTGGTACGATGTGACGCACGCATTTAGATTCGGACTTTTGGAATATTTGAGAATTATGGAATTTTATTTCCGAATTGGTCACGGGCCCACTGAGAAATTTACGCTTGTGGGCCCACTTTATTTTCGGATTTTTGGAATTACTGATATTTTCTAAGATGAAATATTTTGGACGAGTAGGAGGCGACACACGGCACTCTACGTGGCCCTATGGCCGAAATTAGGCCACTGACGTTGTGGTGACATGTTGGCAAGCCACTTGTCCCCTTTGTGGTATATATGGTTGGTTAAATTCATACACACATGTCCCAAGATCTCACCACACACTTGCCTTGATCTTGGCCATTTATTTCTCTATAAATAGACTCTTAAGCTTGCAAGACTTCATTCATTCCACACTTAGATATTTCAAGTCTTGAAAATCGCCTCCTTCCCTTGTTGTGAGCTCTCGGTTTTGAGCCTCCTTGACCTAAAGTTGTCCAAAAATTCTTAAACCTTTAAGTGTTCTTCCTGTGTGTTAGGAAGATTGTAAACCAAAAGTTGGAAAAGATTTCACACCCTAGCCTTAGATATACACCTCGGCGAAACTTGCCATAGTTTGAGCCAAGTGTTCTTCACTTTGAGTCGATCTTCAAGAGGTTGTTTAGAAACTTCTAAGGGTTGCTCGGAGCGGGTTGGAGCGTAAGGAATCGAGCTAAACGTTGCTCAGATCGACTTATAATCTTGGATAATTTTGGGCTTATCGAGGTAATGATCTACGCCCTCTATCAGAATTGGATATTACATATCAGAGTAGTTTAGAATTGAATATAAGATTTATCGGAAGGATGATTATAAAGAATTGACAGATTTACCGTAGACTTGTAATATTATTGGCGGTTGTACACGCCCTGGTTAGACGTGTAACCCCCTCGAGTTATTGGCCTCGTAGCGGGCCTTGTTAGGGGAGGAGATTTATGTGGTCATGCGGGGAGGAGGTGCCGAATTTTCCGTAGAATAAGGAACCTTGTACTTAGAATTATTCTACGAAGAGATCGAGAAGTCGATAGACGCTTGTGGGCCTTTTTTGTGGAAGATCGCGAGTAGTGTATTCTACTCAAGGGTGGAAAAGGCTAGCAGGTTACAAGATTGGAGCTTTTTGCTTTTGTCGATAATCGTCGCGAGGTATGTGAACCTCTTCCTATCTTTTCTAGCATGATGTTGTGAACTATGTAGTACGGTGACGACGTGTGCTAAAACTAATTTTGGTTGAGTTTTTAAAAGATAAGAGACTTGACTTATATTTGACTTGATATGAAATGTGAAGAACTTGAATCAGGTTAAAGTGGTGAAACCTCATTCGTGAGTAATGAGTACTTGGTCTAGAAAAAGGAATAAGTTATATTAATTTCGAAATGGGAATAACTATCGAACAAGCCATCATAGCGTTAATAAAGGAAAATGTAATGATAATTAATTATATTAAAACCAAGAGAAACCTCCATCCGCATAAGCTAAGATAAGACAAAATTGTATTACATTTTCTAGATCATGGCTGCTCTAATAAGAATTATTATAATCAAGTTTTGATTTTCTTAAAATTCCAAAGTAAGGAACTTGATTTATAAAAGAAAAGAGACTTAAGAATTTGAAGTGTTTTGGTTTGAAAGAAAGGCATGTTTTTGTCTTAAATTGGTTTAAAACATAAAGTGTTATAATAGCTTTATGGGAAGTTAGTTATAACGACTTTATGGAAACAAAAGAATGGTTTTATTATTGATTTAAAATGGTAACTTGATTTTGGGAAAAGAGAAGTAACTTGAGTTTAAAAGTATAAGTAACTTATTTTCAAATATCGAACTTTTCTTGACGAAAAATATGTTGGCTTGGTTTTAAAAGGTAGGAGTACCTTGATCTTAAAAGAGTTGGTTACTGGTTTTAAATGTATACTTGACTGTTTTAAAAGTGTAAGCCACTTGGTTTAAAAAAGTGTAAAGTACTTTATTTAAACATGAACGTGTTTGGTACTACTGATAATAGTATCGAGTTGTTTTACGTAAAAGAGATCTTTTGAAAGGATTATCAGATGTAGTACTTGGGGTTAAAACCCGGATTTGTTGTCATAAAATGGAAGTCTAAGAGTGTTAGATTTGCCTATGCTAGTCGTGGATAGCCTTGGTGGTATTACTATGTTACCGTCTCGCTTGGAGGTCTGACTTGTGGTGAATCTGTTGACGCATCGCAATGATGGAGGATTCCACGGGTATGTTTCCATTTTGTTTGATCTCGCCACGCAGATATCACGAGGATGCCGGGCACGCGACCAGACGCGTTAGACGCCCGTGACGTTTCATCGACGTACGGCAGCGACGGAGGATTCCACTGCATGCTTCCATTGATATTATCACACGGATACGTCTACACCGGCGAGGGATTCCGGCACGCGCCATGCAGCGGTTAAACTCCCGATATGTTATTATTGTCACACGGGCATGTCTACACCGATGAGGATTCCGGGGCATGTGACCATTACTATTATTCCACGGGCTAGCTCCCACGAAGACCGTTTACACCGGCGAGGGATTCCGGGGCATGGTATATGCGATCATTATTCCACGGGCTAGCTCTACGAAGACCGCACTGCGATGAGGACGCCGAGGGCACGCATGGCCATGTTACACCGATGAGGGATTCGGGACACGCGTCGCCAGACATATATATATATATACGTGTTATATATGTGGTACGCCGATAGTGAGGTAGATGCCACCGCGGGTCACATGGTTATACGTTACACCTACTACGGCCAAGTGATGGAGGATACCACGCGGAGGTATATATATATGTATTGTATATGTGTACGCCGACGTGAGGTAGGATGCCACTGGCGTCACACGAGTATGATTTATGTCATAGATCGCGAAATGAGAAAGGAATTCCACGTACGAGTGATGACTGAGGCGTGAGTCCCCGACTAGACCTGACTGCTTATATGTTGTGTACTGTAGTTTGGTTATCATACATGTCTCCTGCTTTATATAGACTATTATTGTTATATCCCGTATTTCAAGAGTATGTATGTGAGGACGTACGTACAATTTTGTAAGCCCGAATTATTGTTAAGGACGAAATTGTGCACATCCACGAAAAAGATTTGTTTTTCCGAACCTTGTAAAGGAATTTTACGTTTTCAGGAATTTATTTATTTTGGATTTTTCCGAGAGATGAAATATTTTGGACCAATGGTAGGGCTTATACGTGTCACCCAAGCAGACGGCGGCGAGGAGTTGTTGGCACGCTTTTACATGGAAAAGGCCTTAAACATTTGGTCAATGCTTTGCTAGATATTTGTGTAGTAGATGGATGTGGGACCCACACAACACTTGTCCAAATCTCCACCATCCACTTGCTTTGATCTTGGCCATTGATTGGCCTATAAATACCCCTTAAGTTCAAGACTTATTCTTCATCCACTTAACAATTTCCAAGTCTCAAAAACTCCCTCCTTTTGAGAGCTCTCGTCCAAACCCCTTTCCCCTCTTCCTCGCTGGTCTCGCCAAACCCCCTTGGTAGAAAAATATTCTCCAAGTATTGTTACTATTCCAAAATACCTTGGCCCAAATACCTTGTAGTATTCCAAAGTTACCTCTATACTAAAAAGCCCTAAATGCTACTTTATATCCTTTAGTCACAAAACGGCCCTAGGAAAATCTTCTTAGTTGGTTGAAGTATTAAGTAGAAGTTGTTTAGAACTTATAAGGGTTTCTTGGAGCGAATTGGAGCGCATGCAATAGAGCTAAACCTTGCTCAGATCGACTTTAATCTTGGATAATTTTGGGCTTATCGAGGTAAATATCGTTGTTCTTCTATTGTAATTGGAAATTACATATAGTAGGTTATAATCGAGTATAAGATATGTATGACGGTATAAAATAAGAGAATTGAATCAGAATTACATAGACTGTATTTACTGAGACTTGAGTAGTTTGACGCAGTGAAGTCGCCCAATTTTCCGTAGAAGTAAGAACCTTCTCGCTAGAATATTCTACAGAGCGCAGACGCTGATAGACGATTTATTTGACTATTATAGGTTGATACTCGCGCGACATATTCGACTTGGCAGGTGGATTTCGCCAAGGAGGTATGTGATTCTTCCTATCGTCTTGAGCATGATATTTTAAAAGAATATATATAGTACGGTAGACGTACGTGTGTTAACTGAACGTGGTTTTACTTCGATGTCTTTTGACTTGAGTTTTAAATAATAAGAATCTTGAAGTATTTCAAAAGAATTAAGAATCGTTTTTGAAAGAAGAGTAATACTTGGTTTTAAAAGCTTAAGAGTTATACTAGCTTTATGGGAAGTTAGGTATAACGACTTAAGAGAAATAAAAGGAACGGTTTACTTAATTGTTTATGAAAGCCTTGTATTGATTTCGGAAATGAGAATAAGTATCGAACAAACCACTGCAGCGCTAATAAAGGAAAATGTATTGACTAATTAAGTATTATTAAAACCAGTGACAAAATTGTATTACATTTCCTAGATCATGACTGCTTTAAGATCATTAATAAACAAGTTTTGATTTTCTTAAAATTTCAAAGTAAGGACTTGATTTATAAAAGACAAAGACTTGAAAATTTGAAGTGTTTTCGTTTAAAAAGGAAGGCATGCTTTTGTCTTAAGTTGGTTCAAAAAGAAGGTAGGGAAATTGTTTTGGTTTACTTAAAAAGATAGTCACTCTATTTTGATACTACGGGTATCGTGTGACTCTTGTGAAAGAAACGGATCTTTTTAAAGAGTTAATGTATGAAGTACTTTGGGGATAAAACCCGAACTTGTTGACATAAAATAGAAAGTACCTTGTGTGAATAACTTGACTATGTTGGTTTGTGATAGCCTTGTAATACTTTCTTGTTGGTTTGATAAGTAAACATGTTAGGACGCTACGATGTTAGTGTCTTGTGATGTTTGTGTAAAGGGTTTTCCTTGATTGTGCTTATGTTGTTTAACGATGCCGTTATGTTAGTATTGTACCACCACCTCGACATGTTATACCGGGGTTGTCGCTCGACGCGAGGATGCCTCACGCGGTCCAGGGACCTACGCGAGCTACGAGTTCCGGTTAGTGTGCGAGGATACCTCGCGGTCTATGTGGCCACGCGGACTACGCAGAGTCCGTGACGACGCCGAGGAGCGGCTACCCGACGCGGAATACCTCACGCAGCTGGTGGCCTACGCGAGTCGGTAAGTTCCAGATTTGACGCGCATTGATATCGAGGGCGAGTGGCCCGCCGATCACGTGGCGCGGTCTAGAAAGACCTCGTGATACGCCTTTATAGCATTGTTGGTACCGTGGGTTTTAGTAGTCACAGCCTTCGCATTTACCCCGCATGCTTTATTATGACACGTGGGACCCGTGTTCATGTGTATTCCTCGGTGCTTTTATATCACGGATCGCCGGTGAGGAAGGAATTCCAATCGTTACACCCGTAGTTCCGTGGTATGTATGTGAGGACGCATTTGAGATTACGCATAAATATTGGAAAGAAAGAAAGACGCGATTTTTCGACTAAAAGTTTCCGGGTTTTGTGAAGGAAAAAGGTTCGCTGATGGGAATTGGATTCCCGATTTGGTATTCGGGCTTCTTGAATTATATTAGAATTATGGAATTTTATTTAATTGGTCACTGGGCCCACGGAGAAATTTACTGGCTTTGTGGGCCCACTTTGTTTTCTAGATTTTGGCCATTATGGATATTTTTGGAAGATGAAATATTTTGATTTAGCAGAGGCGACACGTGTCACCCCCTAGGTGGCCTTGTGGCGAAATCACGTGCCAAGTGGCCAAGACAAGCCGCCAAGTCTGCAAGATATTTTAGTCGACAAGGGCTTGCATGGGCCCACACACACACTTGTCCCCAATCTCAACCACACACTTGCCTTCATCCTAGCCCTTGGTTGTCCTATATATGCACCCTTAGTTGATGAAATCTTGCACACTTAGATATTTCAAGACTTGAGAAAGATGTTCATCTCCCTCCCTCTCTCCTAGCTCTCGTCGAACACCCCTCTCTAACCTAACCTTGTCCAATAATTCCTAAACTCCTAAGTGTTCTTCCCTAGTATATTAGGAAGACTATTAACCAAAAGTTGGAAAAGATTTCACCCCTAGCCTCTAAAAGTGCCACCTCGCCGAGAGCTCTTGGAAGGTTAACCTTAGTGTTCTTCACTTGTTTGAGTTTGTTCTTGAAGAGATGATGGTTAGGAGCTTCTTAGGGTTATTTGTAGTGGGTTGGAACTCAAAGGATTTGGAGCTAAGACTTGCTTGGAGCGACATTAAGTTCATGGATAATTTTGGGCTATTTGAGGTAGTGAATCTTAAACCTATTTGTGAATTGGTCATTATACATATATTATAAGTATATTATGTATTATGTAATATATGGAGTAAAGTTTGGAAGAGTTGGATCTTGTTAACTTGTTAAAAGAAAGGATTGGTCGTTTGCCATTAAAATGGTAAAAACGTATCTTACTTGTGAAGAAGTAATTAACAAAGTAACTATAACTTATATAAAGACGGAATATGTTGGATGACTAATGAAGTAATCGATAAGTAAATGGACAAAGTTGGCCATGACCCCAACTTAAGGATCAGATTTACTTTGGACTATATTTACATTTCGTTAAGGGAAGATTTTTCAATCGCCCGCTTGGGCGCTGTGATCCCTTTTTAATTATCGCTACATGGGCGTGATAGTAAACCGCTACACGGTTGCGCGTAATCCCCTTCTTTTACTTATTGTTGTTACATGGGCGTGATAGTAAACCGCTACGCTTGGGCGTGTAATCCCATTCTTTATGTTGTTTAATTATTACACCTTATATATGGTATATATATTACTGCTATTCGCCTTGGAGAAAGATGGAAAATGAGTAAAATTGGAAGCGCCGCCAAATTTTCCGTAGAATTAGAGGGCTTTTTATTGGTATAAGTCTTCAATGGTAAGAAAGGTTTGATAAAAGTACTATGACCATTTTAGAGCGAGTACTACGTGTGGCGTGATCTACTTGGCTTACGAGTAGCCGACGGTCAAGTACTGAGCGCTTTTGCTATTTGTCGATAATCGTCGCGAGGTATGTGAACCTCTTCCTATCCTTTCTAGCATGATGTTTTGTAAACTATGTAGTACAGAGACGATACGTGCTAAATGAGTATGGTTGGTTCACAACATGTGTGTTATAATAGCTTTATGGGAAGTTAGTTATAACGACTCATGTAGGTAAAATAATGGTTTATTGATCAGAAGTTAAGAGACTTGATCTTGAAAGATAAGAGACTTGACTTAGTTTGACTTGTTATGAATTTTGTTAAAATGTTGTAAAAACCTCATTCATGAGTAATGAGTAGTTGGTTTTAAAAGAATAATGTTTTCCGATTTCGAAATGAGAATAAGTGTTTAACAAAACCACCGCAACGTTAATAAAGGAAAATGTATTGACAAATAACCGATTGTTATTAAAACCAAGAGAAACCTCCATCCGCATAAGCTAAGATAAGACAAAATTGTATTATATTTCCTAGATCATGGTCTGTAGCAAGATTGTTATAAACAAGAATAAACTACCACGATAAGACATATGTTACTCAATTGTTTTAAAAGGGATTAAGACTATGAGTTATGAAACCTTTCTAAAATAAGAAACTCGAGCATTTGAAATTAGGCAAACTTGAACGCTTGGAAAATAATGTTGTTACTTGATTTTACAAAGGGAAGTGTTTTGGTTTACTTAAAAGATAGTCACTCTATTTTTATACTACGTATCAGGTGACTTATTGTGAAAGAAATGGATCTTTTAAAAAGAACTTAATGTATGTAGTACTTTGGGGTTAAAACCCGATTTGTTGTAATAAAATGTAAGTCCACGAGTACGTTGAACTTGCCTATGCTTCAGGTGATAGCCTTTGTTGTGCAAGTGTTGTATTTCGCTACCGCGTCTCGATGGAGGCGGCTGATTTGTTATGAATGATTCTTTATCGAGTCCCACGGACGGGCCGAGACACGATTCCACCGATTCTTTATCGAGTCCCACGGACGGGCCGAGACACGATTCCACCGATTCTTTATCGAGTCCCACGGGACGGGCCGAGACGATTCCACGATTCTTTATCGAGTCTCGCTGGACGGGCCGAGACACGATTCCACCGATTCTTTATCGAGTCCCACGGACGGGCCGAGACACGATTCCACCGTTCTTTATCGAGTCCCATGGACGGGCCGAGACACGATTCCACCGGTTCTTTATCGAGTCCCACGAGATGGGCCGAGACACGTATTCCACACGATTTATACCTAGATCGCGGTGAGGAAGGAGTTCCACGCACGAGGATGACTTCGAGGCGCGAGTCCCGACGACATGATCGCTTTTATGTTACGAAATGAGTTTGCTTATCATACATGTCTCCGCTTTATATAGATCGTTATGATTTCATTTACTGATTTTTCGCCACATACTGTACTGTTGATCGACCTCCTTCGGGCCGCGTTCATGTCGCAGTAGAGGTACATCGGTGGATCCTCGCCATGATCACGCCGTGTTGGAAGCCCCGCTTTCTTCGGAGGATTATCTTTTGCATGTTACCACGAGTGTAGGTTCTTGTACATTCGTGGTATGGCGGCCCCGTCCCGCCATAGTTGTTGTCACTTCTGAGGTATGTAGTACCGCTGTGGCGTAGTTTGTAAAAGGATAATTGTTCTGCTTTTTATGTATATATACGTAAGGCAAATGCTTTGGTTGGCTGTTTACTTATCATGTCTCTTGTTCCATGTTTATGTTTTTATTTCCGCGATTTTCTCCGATGTCAGATCACGAGGGTGCCCGGGTAAGGCACCCACGCCCTGCTCGTCGTGACATCCACGCATGATTGATATCATGGGCATGAGACCCATGGTTATATTTGAGTAATGACTTTGGCGTGAGTCCTCGACTTGACACGATCGCTATATATCAGGTATCGTAAATTGGTTATCATATATGTCTTCGCTTTATATAGACTATTATGATTTCATTTACGTGATTTTCGCCACACACTTGGTACCCGCAGATCGACTCTCTCGGGCCGCGTCATGCCGCAGTGCAGAGGTACACCGCTTGTTGATCCTCGCCATGTGGTCACGTCAAGGTTGTAAGCTCCGTGTCTCCGAGGCTTATTCGTATAGTCCCCGTCGTTGTAGGTACTTACATTCGTGGTATGGCGGGCCCCGTCCCGCCATTGTTGTTATAACATTCTGCAGGTCCGTAGTAATCGCAAGTGTGGTTTGTAAAAGGGATGAATCGCTCAAGCTTTTATATATATATGCCGATGCATGCCTTTTCTCGATAAACTGCTTCTCACTTCATATTGTTTCACGTCTTGTTTTATATTCCGCGTTACTCGATGTAGGTCTACTGGGTGCCCGTAAGGCACTACCACGCCCGGTTCGGTCGTGAAAAAGTGGTATCGTGAGCGCTTAATCCTGAAAGTGTCTACGCATCAGATCTAGTAGAGTCTTGATTATCGCTGTGCGCACTACACCAATAATCGTGAGGCTATAGGATATTTAGGATTGGTTTCCATTCTTCTCACTCGAGATCGTGCCTCAGAGCTGGTTATAAGTTGAACCTCTAACGTATTTCTTTCCTTTACCGCTTATGCCTCCACGCAAGGCAACCCGCCCGTGGCGGCAAGGCATCCGGCGAGTCGCGAGTAGAGCACGAGGGTTACGAGGCACAGTGCCCAATCATCACCGAGGTGGTGCTTCATTCGGGAGTTCTGCGACGCCGCCAAATTTCAAAGCAGAGTCTAGCACACGCAATAGCTCCATCTGCGGCCATGATATTTGAACCTTCGCCCCACGACCGCAGAGTAAAGTATGGATTGCAAAGAGACGCACTCACATTAGCTAGTGGATTTAGCAACCAGAGATTATATTATGTACCGATTTATCACGGGTCTTGATGATTATCTAAGAGAGGTTGTGCAAGAGTAACTCTTCGCAGTACGAGCATGGCTCACAGACGGGCTTATGCGCGCAGCAAGCCGAGAAACGTAGGGATCGACGGGTTAACCAAGATCAGTAGAAGAGGGCCAGAACAGCAGGGTCCTTTGGTAACTTTCGAGGCGAATCGCCTCAGCAGAAGACTGGATACGCACCTCCGCTACAGCAGTGGTCCTCCGCGTGGTTCGTGACGCTCGGTACGCCGAGTTGGTCGAGCTCCAAGGCTTCCGGATCACACTATACGCAGTTCTAGCCACCGTTCGATTTCAGTGTTCATGTGGCGGCAGCGTCATCCCGGGGAATGTCGTCTTTTTGTTGGTGCTTGTTTTACCTGCGGCCGTCAGGGCCATGTGACGAGAGAATGTTCAAGTAGGAGGGATTCTAGCAGGAGGACTCAGCCTACCAGATCAGTTGTGGATTCAGTGGTCCGGAGAGGAAGGAGTGTTAGCCAGAGGAGGCCACCCCACCTCGGTGTGGCCGTTGTGGTAGGTGTCATTGTGGGGAGTGTCGTACTTCTTCGACAACTTGTTATGCCATCATGACAGCAGGCCATTTTATGAGAAATTGTCCCACCAGTGTACGGATGTAGAGACTCACCTTCAGATCGATGGCTAGTTCATCACCTTCCTAGCTATGCGCCCAACAAAGGTGATTGATTAGAACGACAAAGGGAGTGAAGTAGTAGATACAAGTATATCCTTAACCCTCTAGAGATTAGTATGTGTGATAAGATGAGTATATCTTAAGTGTTATGTTCAGATAGCATTGTGTTAATTGTGATTAGAAATCATGGTTAGGTAAAAGGGTAAGATTGGGGATAGGAAAGTGTGAGCCTTAGAGTTTTATACGCTGAGACCTTAGAGGCGAGGCCATCTCGAGTACAATATTTATTATTATGTTTGACCCTTATCGAGTGCATAGTATACGTGAGATATGTTTGTGTGATAAGTCCCCGAGTAGTGTGAAATGAAAGAGGGTAGTCGAGCTAAGAAGACCACTAGGTTTTCGTGACTCGACGGTGAGATTGTTCCGGATCGGAAACAAGAGCTTGGCGCGATAAATAGGTCGGGCCGAGGCCAGATTGCGGGTCAACCCGCAGCCGGCTTGAAGTAAGGAAAATTGTGGTGGTACCGCTTTGTGATAGGTCACGAGGTGTTAGGCCCAAGTTTAGTTAACCATCGACGAGTTCGTGGATGCGTTCGATCAAAGAGTCGGGCCGACGAGGTCACCATCTTGTCTTTCAACAGAATCGCATTTACTACAGAGGGTTACGCGAGATGTTATATATCAGGAAGGTTGTAAGACAAAGACGGGTTCCTACTTTTACTTTATGACAGCAATGGAGCCCGCTTACGGCTATTTCATTTTATGGAGGTTTTACTGTGCAAGGTTAGGAACTCAAAGTGAGTCTCAAGATTGCATTCACCCTCGGGCTGTTTTGATTTCGTGGGTAAAGGTGAGGATTATTCGCTCTTATTGAGCGAGTATTATAATAGCTACCATTTCAGATTCGGATGTCGCCTTATGACGGCCGTATGGGCGTAGGGTAGGTTGCACCGATTGGTTCGATGTTGGCAAGGTGCAGATAGTTGGTTCATACTTGATTCAAAGGACGTGGATAGGTGAAGCTTATCCGTGAGAGGTTATCGCGCTCGAGTCACCGTAAGTCGCATGGATAATCGGCGCCGACACTGGAGTTCAGTCGACGGTGGGTTTTCTTAAAGCGTACCACCGGCGGCGTGACGAGATTTGGAAAGCAGGGAAACATATCCCGAGGTACTTTGAGCTGCAGATCATTTGAAGAATAGGCCGTTGCTTATGTTAGCATTGCCGTCCGACTTAGGAGGCAAGACGTCCGGTCTTTCATGTTGCTATGTTCTAAAAGTATCGAGATCCATCCGCAGTGTTCCTTAATGATGATCAAGTTGGAAATAGTAACCCGAGATTTTGGAAATCAAGCAATAATAGAAAGGTGGTAAGTTTATTTAGGGTTCGGAAAGTGTACGATGAGGTACGACGAGTAAGAGAATAGAAGTGATCATTACTTTTGTGAAGTAAATGCGGCGAGGAATATCTTTTAGACCTCGGGTGGGAGATTTTATGACGCTAGAGGTGATTCCTCGACTTGGAGTTAAGTATTTGCGCGTGTGTTATGTTATGGCCAGGTACGGCATGATTGGTTTCGTAAGTATATTAGTGAAAACTATACCGGCGCTAGCGTGTTTTGTGACTTAGAAGGAACATTCGGGACGAATATTTCTAAGGGGGGAAGAATGTTATATCCCGTATTTCCAGAGTATGTATGTGAGGACGTACGTACAATTTTGTAAGCCCGAATTATTTTTAAGGACGAAATTGTGCACATCCACGAAAAAGATTTGTTTTTCCGACGGAAAATTTTCTGAACCTTGTAAAGGAATTTTACGTTTTCAGGAATTTATTTATTTTGGATTTTTCCGAGAGATGAAATATTTTGGACCAACGAGAGGGCGACATGTGTCACCCTCAAGTAGACGATTTGGTGAGGGAGTTGTTGGCACGTTTTTTACATGGAAAAGGCCTTAAACATTTGGTCAATGTTTTGCTAGATATTTGTGTAGTAGATGGATAAGTGGGACCCACACAACACTTGTCCAAGTATCCACCATCCACTTGCTTTGATCTTGGCCATTGATCGGCCTATAAATACCCCTTAAGTTCAAGACTTATTCTTCATCCACTTAACAATTTCCAAGTCTCAAAAACTCCCTCCCCCTTTGAGAGCTCTCGTCCAAACCCCTTCCCCTTCCTTGTTGGTCTCGCCAAAACCCCTTGGTAGAAAAATATTCTCCAAGTATTGTTACTATTCCAAAATACCTTGGCCCAAAGAAGAGAATTGAACTGTAATTGAGTATAAGATATAGAAGGATGGTATAAGGAAATTAAGGCTAGTAAGATGACCAAGTTTGGAGGTAGTGACTCCAAAGGTTTTGGAAACTGAAGCGATGACTGGAGTATGGTACGTGTACTAGAAAGAGTTCGGTTGTATGAGAACGGTACGACGAGTAAGGAAAGAAGTGAACGTGGGTTAAGAGAATGGAAGTGATCATTTTTGTGAAGTGAAGGTTCAAGAGAGTATCCTTTAGACCTTGGGTGGGAGCTTATGGTGATGTTATGCACGTTAGAGGTGATTCCTCGTTGGCTTGGATTGGAGTTTTGCGCATGTGTTATATTATGGCCAGGTGTGGCATAATTGGTTTTGTAAGTATAGTAGTAGAGACTATACCGACGCATGTACGTTTGGAGACTTAGAAGGAACATTCGGGACAAATGTTTCTAAGGGGGGAAGAATGTTACACCCCGTAGTTCCGTGGTATGTATGGGGGACGCATTTGAGATTACGACATTTAAATTAAAAAGAAGAAAGATGTGATTTTTCGACTAAAAGTTTCCGAATTTTGTGAAGGAAAATGTTCATAAAGGGATTTTGGATTCTGATTTGGTATTCGGACTTTTGGAATATTTGAGAATTATGGAATTTTATTTCCGAATTGGTCACTGGGCCCACGGAGAAATTTACTATTGTGGGGCCCACTTTATTTTCGGATTTTTGGCATTACGGATATTTTCGCAAGATGAAATATTTTGACGAGTAGAGGGCGACACATGGCACTCCCACGTGGCCCTATGGCGAAATTAGGCCACTGACGTTCGTGGTGGACAAGTGGCAAGCCACTTGTCCCCACAACAAGATTACTGACTCTAAGAGATTTTATACAACATGACGACGTGGCCCGCCATACCCCAATGTACAAGTACCTACTGATGTGGACTATACCAAAAGATAAACCTCGGAGAAACGGAGCTTCCCAAACGCCGAATCGCGATCCATGAACGAGGATCAACAATCGCGACTTCTACCGCAGATTTAACGCACTCGGGAGGTCGCATAATAGGTACCAAGTATGTGAAACTGAAAATACTGTAAATGAAATCATAGTAGTCTATATAAAGCAGGAGACATGTATGATAACCAAACTACAGTCCACCATAAATAAGTAGTCATGTCAAGTCAGGGACTCACGCCCTCAAAGTCATCACTCAAATATAGTTATGGGTCTCACGCCCACAACATCAATCATGCCCGTGGAATACCTTCCTCACTGCCGGCAGTCTATAATATTATAACACCAACGAGTACACATGAACACCAGGTCCCACCTGTGTCATAAAAACCGTACGGGGCAAGTACGAAGGCTAACTACCAGATACCAAAGCCGCATCATCAACTGACCGGGGCAAGTACGAGAGCCAACTACCAGATACCAAAGCCGTACTAACAATACTATACAACCAAACCACGAAGTTGACACGGGGCAAGTACGAAAGCCAACTACCAGATGCCAAAGCCGTGTCACGTAGCTGACCGGGGCAAGTACGAGGGCTAACTACCACATACCAAAGTCGTAATCACGAGACTTCGCCACTAAACTGAACGGGGCAAGTACGAAGGCTAACTACCAGGTACCAAAGCCGAATCAGCCACGACCCGGGGCAAGTACGAGAGCCAACTACCAGATACCAAAGCCGAATCAAGAAACCTCACGGAGAGCTAGTCCATGGAATAATACTATCAATGTGTTGCACTGCGGAATCCTCCACACCGCCAGACGCCCAAGTAAGATCATAACAAATCACCGAATCTCCATCGAGAGACTCGGTGGTATAGAAATACAATACTTGCACAACAAGGCTATTACACGCAAACATAGGTAATCTACACCTAACTCGAGGTGCTTTCATTTTATGCCAAAGTCCAGGTATTAATCCCCAAAGTACTACGTACGTTAAATTCTTTTTAAAGGATCCATTTCTTTTACAAAGGTCCCCCGTACCCGTAGTATTAAAATAGAGGGACTAACATTTTTAAGTAAACCAACACACTTTCCTTTTTTAAAATCATGTAACAACATTCTTTTCCAAAAGTTCAAGTTTGCCTAATTTCAAATATTCAAGTCTCTTATTTTCGAAAGATGTCATAGTTCATAGTCTTAATCACTTAATAACGTAATCTCTTTTAAACAATTTGAGTAACATATGCATTAATTGTGAGTAGGTTAATCTTGTTTATAACAATCTTATTCAAGCAGCCATGATCTAGAAAATGTAATACAATTTTGTCTTATCTTAGCTTCTATGCAGATGGAGGTTTCTACTGGTTTTAATAATTAATTAGTCAATACATTTTCTTTTATTAACGCTGCAGTGGTTTGTTCGATACTTGTTCTCATCTCCAAAAACCAATACAACATTATTCCTTTTTTAAAAACCCAATTACCCGTTTCTCATAAAAGCGGTTTCACAACTTTTTAACCCAAACCAAGTCCTTATTGTTTCACGTCAAGTCATTTACCTTTTAAAAACCACAAACCATTTCTTTACCCACATAAAGTTGTTATAACCAACTTCCCATAAAGCCTTTATAACACTTTATGTTTTAAACCAACCAAATTCATTTAACACACGACGCCTACCGCACTACATAGTTCACAACATATCATGCTAGAAAGATAGGAAGAGGTTCACATACCTCGCGACGATTATCGACAATTAGCAAAACGCTCCACAAGATCAGAACCTCGCTAGCCTTTTCCACTCTTCAAGTAGAATACGCCACTCGTAGTACTTCAACCTATAAAGGCCACAAAACGCCTATTAACTTCTAGATCTCTTCAGAGAATATTTCTACGGAAAATTCGCAAAAGACCTCCCCGTAACCACATAAATATCCTCCTCTACTCGTGCCCGCTACTGTGCCAACAACTCTCAGGGTTTACACGCCTAACCTGACGTGTACAATTTGTCTCGCAATGCTACAAGTCTACCAGAACTACACCCCATGTAATTACGCTCAATTCTCTTCTTTAATATCCTTCTAAACAAAGGTAATTACAGTCATTCTTTTCAATATTCATTCTATATATAGTATACTCAACTATATATTACTACAATATGTAATTTCCAATTACAGTAGGGGGATAAAGATCATTACCTCGATAAGCCCAAAATTATCCAAGATTAATGTCGATCCTGAGCAACGTTTAGCTCCTATTCTGTACGCTCCAATCCGCTTCGAGAAACCCTTAGAAGTTTCTACACAACTTCTACTTAGTACTTCAAACAACTATGAAGATTTTCCTGTGGTTTCGCTTTTGTGACTAAAGGAAGTATAGTAGTATTTTCCGCTTTTAGTATAGAGGTAACTTGGAATACTACAAGGTATATGGGCTAAGGTATTTTTGGAATAGTAACAATACTTGGAGAATACTTTTCTACCAAGGGGGGGGGGGGTATTTCGACGAGACAACTAGGAAGGGGGGTGTTCGGCCGAGAGCTTCCTAAGGGGGGGGTACTTTGGACGAAAAATACTAACAAGGGGGAGGGATTTTGAGACTTGGAAAGTGTTTAAGGGGTGAAGATTTAGTCTTGCACTTGAGGGGTATTTATAGAACCACCAATGGTCTAGATTAAAACAAATGGATGGTGTAGATTGGGATCCATGTGAAGTAAGAGGTCTTCCAACCAAGTGTCCACCACAATTTTGGGACATATGTCCACCACAACATTGGGACATATGTCCCCTAACAACCAAGAGCCATGTGGCCTCCACTAGCACACAAAAAAAACGTCCACCACCTTCCCTACCTACCCCCACTCACCCAAAGAAAATATCTTCCAAGACTTGACCATTTGACCTTGTCCACTTGGCCACATTTTCGTCCAACCCATGCCAACTAAGGGTGACACATGTCGCCCTCCTATTGGTCCAAAATATTTCGTCTCTCAGAAAATCCGTAATCGGTTAAAATATTAAAAACGTAGAATTTCCTTCACAAGGTTCGGAATCTTTTCCGTCGAAAGTTCACAATTTCATCCTTAACCTAATTAGGGTTTGTACAAATGTACGTACGTCCTTACATACATACTCTGCAAATACGGGGTATAACACAAACCATATTTCTTACATGCAATTTATCTAAGAGCCATATTTCCAACTACAAGTTCTTTCTTCTTCACATGCAACACCAAAAACTAGCTACAAGAGAAGAATTGTTACCTTAGAGCTTTAGCCAAATTAATCCAACAAATTTGCTATCCTCCTTTCCAAAACACCACCACAATAACTCTTACAAGCTAGCCAACAAGCTTCCTTCTTGCCACACTTTTTCAGATTTTCCTCAAGCTTTGATTTCCTCTTGAAAATCTAGAGAGAAGGGAGAGCTTTTAGCTTTAGAGAGAGATGAGAGCTTGAAGAATGACCAAGTCTTGAAGACTTGGTCAATAAGTAGTGCATGCAAAATCAGATGGGGGGGGGGGACACTTGTCACCCTCACATGGCCTTTTTTTAAAACAAAACAATTTAGATTTTTCCACTCAACTTCGCAGAACCCGCCTCGGCGCGCTGAATCACACACCAACCTCGGCCAGGATCAGTGCCCTACCCGGCACCCTTCTACCTTAACAACACAAGTAAACTGCGGAATTTAAATAACACTTTTTTTTTAAAACCAACATACGTGCAAGGGCAAAGCCGACTAGGCTGCCATATAATGTACATAAACAAAAGACACTTCACTGTACATGAGTCCAACCCCACATATGAATACGCACTTCTAAGAGTTATATCGAACTATGACAGCACAAGGCCCCGCCAGACTCCATAATCAGCATAAAAGCATGCATCGAAAGAACTTATACCAAAAAGATAAACTCCCAATGTAAGAGCTATCCAAAACTCGAGCAGTGGTCCTACACCGCCGATCACCAAACAGCAGACCTAAACTCGCGACATGAACGCAGCTCCTCCGGCGAGGTCAAGACGAAGAATGTACCAAGTATGTGAAGCGTTAGCATCAGTAATTAAATCATAACAGTCTAACAAAATAGGAGACATGTATGATAGCCAACCTACAGTACACAATACATAAACAGTCATATCAAGTCAGGGACGCATGCCCTCAAAGTCATTACTAAAATATAACCATGGGTCTCACGCCCATAATATCAATCATGCCCGTGGAATCCTTCCTCACTGCCGGCAGTCCATGATAATCAAATTACAGTACACTGTGCCTTACTAACAATGAGAGTAAACAGTAGTATACTTACAATACAAATTAGGGAGCTCACGATCAAAGCAGGACCACCCGCCCGCAGTATCAAGCCAAAGTACTTATCAAGGCATACTTAGAATAATTCTCAATTAAACAAGCCAAAGTACTTATCAAGGCACACTTAGACTAATTCTCAATTAATCAAGCCAAAGTACTACGTACGTACATTCTTTTCAAAAGACTCCTTTTTATTTAATACCCCAAGATACTAACACCCGTAGTATCAAGGTGTGTCTATTTTTCAATGTAAGTTACTACACTCTTAGTAAACTCATTTCAAAGCTTGAAATCAAGTAACTTCAAATTTTCACAATCAGGGCAACTTATGCCCATTAATCAAAATAGACAACTTTCTAAACCTTCCATAAAGTCGTTATAACCAACTTCCCATAAAGCCGTTATAACCCTTTATGGTTTTTAGATAATTTCATTCTTTTTATAACTAAGAGACTTATACTTAAAACCAAGTGTTACACCCCGTAATTTCAGGACATGTTTTAAGAACTCACAAGTGTTAAGATTTGAGATTTGTAAAGAAAATTTTATCGGAAATATGAAATTGTCGGAAATCGTATTATTATGACGAATGGGAGGCGCATGTCACCCCCCTTATGTGATGCCTTGGTCGAAATGTGCAAGGGCAAGAGGGTCATTGGACCTTTGTTGCAAGACAAGTCTTGCAACATGAGTAGCATGAGAAATTTGACTAAGTCAAGGTCAATAAGTCTTGATATTTTGTAAGACCACATCCAAGCCTCACATTTGTGTATATCTTGACCATCCAATTCACTATATAATACTAGTAGTGCTAGTGTGAGCTTAACACTTAGAAAATATTTCACAAATTTGAAGAACTCACTAGTGAAGTCTCGGGTTCACTAAGAGAAAAAGAAAAAATTGCTTTCTTGTCCATTTGATTCCACACTTTAAACCAAGGTCTTAGGTGTATTGTAAACACATCTCAATAGAAAAATCTTGGAAAAAGATTGTTTTCTGTTAGTCGAAACGAAAACCTAATGGTCCTTCTAGGTTTTGTTGGAGCTTTGAAGGTTAAATTGTTGGTATTGTTCTAAGGGTCTCAACAAGCGGATTGAGGTGTCTTGGAGAGGCTCTAAACTACTAAGGAGCGACTTCGGATTGGAGTTGGATTAAGAATCATTGAGGTATAATCTTGTTCTTTGAAAGTATTACAAGATTATTTATATTGTTGTTGTTAGCTTTGTATGTCATGCGAGCATGAAGTTGTTATATCAAGTTATAAGGATTATGGATTGATTATAGCCTTGGAAATCAGAAATGTAATGTAAGCCATGATTAAGTTGAATTACAATTTAATCGTTGTTAGAATCGTCGCATGTTATTGACTTGAAGATTATGGTAGTTATAACCAAATGCGACTTGATATCATATTATGCTACCAATTTGGATTGAAATGGAAATTGGATAAGAATTGGTATTGTTGAACTGGCGTAATTTGGACTTGTAGTTTGTATTAGTTTGTTATTCATTTGTGTTGGACTACTTTCTATATAATTGTTAGACAATTGGGGATGTTTAGTTATTCATTTGTATCGACTACCTTCTATATAATTGTGAGCCAATTGGGGTCATTTAGTTATTCATTTGTATCGACTACCTTCTATAAAATTGTGAGCCAATCGCTGTTTGGTTATTGTATTTCGCCTTGAAAAAGGTGGCAAAGTAAGTAAAAACAAAGCGAGGTGTCGTCCGATTTTCCGTAGAAAATGGAGACTTTACACTTATAATATTCTACGATTGAAGTAAGGCTTTAACACGACGTATTGAATATTATAGGTTGACATACTACGCGGGACTTTGTACTTGCAAGTGGTTTGCCCCGACGAGGTATGTAGAACTTTTCCTATCTTTGAGCATGACTAGTTTCACGATATAGTACTCAGAGACGACAAGACTTTGACATTCTTTACTTGTTTTATGAAATGCCAAGTCGGGTGAGTTAGAGATTAACTCACTCCTTTGAGAATATTAAAGATGCCTTAAGTCTTGTTAAAGATAAGGACTTGAAGAATTTTAAAGATGTGATACTTGTGTCGCTTTAAAACGTATAAGTCCTCGATAGAAATTGTACTTGAATAAAGTATAAAGTGAATATAACGACTTTATGGGAGTGGTTATATTGACTTTATGGAAAGATAAATGACTTGATTTAATGGAAGGCAATTCGATTTTAAGGCATCAATTGCCTAAGGTTTTATAAGACATGAGTCACTTGATTTAGAAGCCTAATTTTTATTTCTAAAAGTATTGTGACTTGTCTTGAAAAGAAATTGTAACTGATACTACTATTAGTATCTTGGAAGTTTTATAATGAAATGAGTCATTTTAAAAGCATAGAAGACGTAGTACTGGGTTAAATTCGGATTTTTATAAAAGACATGATAGTGCCTTAGGTAAACTAAAATGAGAGTGTATATGAACAAGAATAGTAAGAAGTTAGGGATTTCTTAACTTGCTTATACATCGCATGATGTCGATAGAGCTTACGTTATGTGTGATAGCCGAATTTGGGCTAATGATATATTATTCGTCATGGTCATTCCCGATTGTGGCATTGTATATTTCCGTGATTTGCTAACCACGATGCGAGAATACCTCACGCCACCGTAAGGGCTTATGCGGGTGAAATAGTCCCACGCAGACGTCCAAATTTACGCGAGAATACCTCACGCGAGTCTGTATGGCTTACGCGGTGAAATAGTCTCATGCGAGGAATACCTCACGCAGTCCACCGACCTACGCGTGAAATAGTCCCGTGAGTAGATTCCAATCCTATTTTTCGTTGTAAGTATACACCTAGTATTACTCTCATTGTTAGTAAGGCAATCGCAATCGTAATTTTGTTATCATACATGTCTCCCGCCGTTAAACTTATGTTGTAATTACGATTTTCCGCTTTACATACTTAGTACATATTGTGTCACCCCTTCCTGGCCGCTCACGCCGCACGAAAGTGGTAAGGTGCTGGATCCACACTCTAGGATCACTTATCGGACGCCTAAGCTCCATTCTCGGAGGCTTGTCTTTCTTTTGGTACGCTCTTCCCCGATGTTGTAGATTATGTACATTCGTGGTATGGCGGCCCCGTCCCGCCACGCTTGTTATTCCTAAGGTCCTGTATTCACATATGTGGTTGGCCGTAAGAACCGAGTTGTAAAGTTGTACTTTTGACTTTGTTTATATTATGGAAGGCGCCTTATCTGGCCAGCCTCGTGTTGTTATATTGTTTACACTGTTATGTTGTGTATGTTCCGCTGTTATTCTCTCGATGTATATCAACAGGTGCCTGTGTAGGCACGCCGCGCCCTGCCGGTCGTGACAAAAGTGGTATCGAGCGCTTAGTCCTCGGAAAGTGTCTACTGCACTATGTCTAGTAGAGTCTTGATTATCGGTGTGTTGTGCACCACATCTATAATCGTGAGGTCGCAAGACATTTAGGATTGGTTTCATTCTTCTCTGAGATCGTGCATTAGAGCTGTCTTTTTAGGTTGAATCCTCTCTGACCTCTTCTTATGAAACAGCTATGCCTCCACGAAAGGCGACCAGAGCCCAGAAGGGCAAGGCAGCAGCAGGAGCCTTTAGCGGTACTCAGAGGGTTACACGGGCTCAGGCACAGACTATGCCTGAGGTAGTAGGCGGGTCGGCAAGTTCAGCCACACCTGCAGTTTTAGAGGAGCCGAGAGCTGCAGTAGCTCCAGAGGTTCCGATACTGCACTCTCCGCCTCACCACCGGCGAGCATAGAGACTACGGGAGCAGATTCTTATTGACCAAGATAGTAGTCGGGCAACACTGACAGAGCAGCACCCACCCAGAGCCATGGGCCATGGATTAGGATTTTCTAGATGTCATCTACCGAAGTTTTATGGTTCGAGGTCCGATGAGGATCCGCAGGAGTTCATTCGACACTACAATGACCATGCAGTCCTTAGGTCTTCGTGAGACAGTTCGTTACGCTAGCCTTCTACCGGTTGCGCAATATCATACCGAATCGGTTTGAGTCGTGGTTGCTTTCGAGAGTGATGATGCTCTTCCAGTATTTGAGAGGAGTTTACAGAGGCTTTCATGGATCACTTTTGCCTCCCGAGATGAGGAGAGCCCTGCAGATGATTCTCGACCTCGAGGCGTAACGAGGACCGCTGTGAGTATAGCTTGAGTTTGACTCTTGGCCGCATACGCACATACTATTGTAGCCGACATGGCGGATAGAGTTCATCGATATGTGATGGTGCTAGACCGTCCATATGATTACATCATGCTTGGGGTGGCTTTTCACCCAGATGACATCGCCTGATGCAGCCTATGCACAGGGATAAAGGATAGAGAGAGGAGGACCAGATTGACGCAGCCACCAAGAGGCTGTGACATCGTGGTCTCGTGGCGCTTTAGAGGCGACAGCCCAAGAATGATCGGGTCCACTTCTCCACCAAAGACAGTGCTTCACACGGCTCGCGGAGGTCCGATCAGCCAGGTCATTCATGAGCAGGTCAGGGCTCCAGGACTTCGGGGTTTCAGGGAGGCAGAGACCGTCACCGATCGAGACCACCCACATCTCGGTGTGCTCGGTGCGGTAGATCTCACCCAGGAGAGTGTCGTGTTCCTGCAGGAGGTTGTTACTCTTGTGGCCACCGGGCACCAAGAGAGATTGTCCGCTCAGAGGCAAAGATGGGTGGTACAAAGACACCGACGGATCGGGCCGGGTCTTCTCCTTCGTGGTTATGCGCCCGAGGGCGTGGTACTCACGACAGCAGGCCGCGGTAGAGAGGTCGTGGTGGTTCCATTCTAGCGTCCCCGTAACCGCATATATTCTCTAGCCACCGCCAGATCGTGAGGCTTCCGACGCCATCACGGTACATTATCGATTTCAGCCGTGATGTTTATGCATTGATAGATCCAGGTTCTACCTTGTCCTATGTGTCCCCTCTTATTGCGGGTAGAATCGGATAGAGCCAGGTGTCGATAGAGCCGCTTTGAGGTAGCTACGCCAGATGGGTGATCTTGTTAGCCGAAATGTGTATAGAGGTTGTCCAGATTTATTTACAACGCCGGACCTCGCAGACTTGATAGAGCCGAGATGACAGATTTTGATGTCATTATGGTACGGACTGGTTGGCTTCTTGTTATGCCAACGTAGATCGTAGGACAAAGTTGGTTCGGTTCAGCTTCGGCGAGCCAGTTATCGAGTGGCGGGACAACACAGCATCGCCGAGAGGTAGGTTTATTTCTTACCTCAAGGCTAGGAAGATGGTGCAGAAGGGGTACATCTATCATCTGGTTTGGGTATTCGATACAGAGTCTGAGGTGCCGCTTCTTGATCGCCATGGTTAGGAGTTTCGGATGTGTTCCTGGATGATCTTCCGTATCCTCCCGAGAGGAGATCGAGTTTTGTATTGACACATTGCCGACACTGACCTATTTCCATTCCGCCATACAGACGGCACCGCCGAGCCGAGGAGTCAAGGACCACCTGAAAGATTTGCCGGAGAAAGGCTTTATCAGCCTAGTGTATCTCCCCGGGAGCGGTGTTGTTTGTGAAGAAGAAGGATGGACGCCAGTATGTGTTGACTACAACCGGTGAATAAGGTAACCATTAAGAATAGGTACCCTCCCGTGATTGATGATTTGTTTGACCGGGTCAGTGCGCGAGGTGTTTTCAAAGATAGACTCGCGTCCGGTTATCATCGTTCGAGTTCGAGAGGCGACATCTCAAAGATCGCATTCAGACCTTGCATGGGCACTATGAGTTCGTGGTTATGTCTTTAGGCTCACCAACGCTCCAGGTATTTATGGATTTGATGAACCGTGTTCAAGCTTTTTTTGGATACGTTTGTGATTGTATTCATTGATGACATCCCGTGTATTCACTGACAGAGCGAGCACGCAGATCACTTGAGGATCAGATTGGGATTCTCCTGAGCCGCAATTATTCGCCAAGTTCTCCAAGTGTGAGTTTTGGTGGCCTCGTGGCATTCCCGGGCATATTATTGGGGCCGACGGTTCGCGTGGATACGCAAAAGATCGAGGCGCCAAGTCTTGGCCGAGGCCTACTACTCCGACCTAGGCACGCAGCTTTCAGGACTAGCGGGTTATTATCGTAGGTTCAGGAGCGCTTTGCTTCGATTTCAAAGACCGCTGACTAGCCGACTCGTGGCGCAGCCAAGTTCCAGCGACGAGGTCATGCGGCGTGGTTTTCATTCTTTGAGGAGAGGTTGACTACAACCCCAGTTCTTACTCTTCCTGAGGGGTTAAATGGGAACGTGATCTATTATGATGCCTCGGCATCGGGCTAGGGTGTGTTTCACGCAAAGACGGCAAGGTTATAGCCTATGCTTCCTAGATACGGAAGCATGAGAGGAATTACCCTACCCATGACTTAGAGTTGGCCACGGTATTCATGCCTCAAGATTTGGAGACACTATTTGTACGGGTTCATGTGGATATTTTTACAGACCACAAGAGCCTTGGATATCTTCGTGCAGTATGAGTCGAATTCGAGACAGAGACGGTGGTTAGAGTTGCTGAAAGACTATGATGTTGATATTCTATACCATCCGGGGAAGGCCAACGTAGTTGCTGATGCCTTGAGTCGTAGATCGATGGGAGCCTATCGTGAGGTACAGCCAGAGAGGCGATACGGTCCGTCAGATCCACCGATTAGCGAGCTTGGGGTTCGATTGATCGATACCGACGATAGTGAGTACGGTTCGCGAGGTTGCCGAGTCTTCCATCGTTGATGAGGTGAAGAGGCGCTTGAGGACCCAATGTTGGTGCGGTACCGTGATGCAGCTCTTCGGGAGGAGAAGAGTCTTTTCGAGGTAGCGCCTGATGGGGTGCTGAGATTTGAGGGCCGGTTGTGTGTTCCCGATGTATCAGGACTTCGTCAGCAGATTCTGGGGGAGGCACACAGCGCTCGATATTATATTCATCCGGGGTCGACCAAGATGTACCATGACCTCAGATGTTTGTATTGGTGGGATGGCACAAAAGGACGTGGCGTTTTGTCGCACGGTCCTAATTGCCGCAAGGTTAAGGTCGAGCACCAGAGGCCCAATGGATTATTGCGCTATTGAGATTCCGACTTGGAAGTGGGAGATGATCAACATGGACTTTGTTACAGGGTTACCTCGTACTCAGAGGAAGTACGACTCCATTTGGGTTATTGTTGACAGGCTGACGAAATCAACCCATTTCCTTCCAGTCAGGACGACGTTTTCAGCTGAGGACTATGCCAGATTGTACATCCGAGAGATAGTGAGGCTGCACGGTGTTCCGGTGTCGATTATATCTGATAGGGGAGCCCAGTTTATGGCTAACTTCTGGAGGTCTTTCCAGAAGGGTTTAGGGACACAGGTGAGTCTCAAAGACAAAGATTTCACCTCGATCGACGGCGGCAGAGCGCATTATCCGCATACACTTCGAGGATATGCCGAGCTGCGTGATTGATTTCGATGGTAATGGAGGATCATTTGCCTCTCGTGGAGTTTGCTTATAATAACAGCTACCATTCCAGTATACAGATGGCGCCATACGAGGCTTTATATGGGCGGAAATGCAGGTCGCCGATCGGTTGGTTCGACGTGGGCGAGGTACAGTTAGTTGGCCTGCACTTGGTACGGCCGTGGATAAGGTGGCTTATCCAGAGAGATCGCATACTCGAGTCGGCAAAAGTCATACGCGGATAATCGGCGTCGGATTTGGAGTTTCGTAGACGATTGGGTCTTTTGAAGGTGTCACCCATGGCGGTGTGATGAGATTGTAGAAGGGGAAACTCAACCCAAGGTACATCGGGCCCTACCGATCGTCAGAGTGGGCAAGGCGTTGCCTATGAGTTGGATCTGCCATCCGAGTCGAGGCGGTACATCCGATTCCATGTTTCTATGTTGCGAAAGTGTATCGGTGATCCAAATGAGAGTTTTCCTACTAGTGAGGTCCAGTGACATAGGGTTATCGTATGAGGAGAGTCCCATAGCGATACTCGATCGCTGGTCGCAATCATGACCAAGGATGTAGCTTCCACAAAGTCCTGTGGAGAAATGATAACCGGGAGGAGATTACTTGGGAAGTGAGGAGGACATGTTGAGGAGGTATCCTCACTTATTTCCTATACCTTCGTGTATTTCATTTTCCTTACTTGTCGTTTTAATTGAAGTGTTTTCTTTGCTTAAATGCTTTTATGTGGCATGAGTGGCATTTTTGGTATGTCGTTGTGGAAAGGAAACTATGTCGCTGATTGTAAGTGTGACTCAAAAGAACATTCTGGGACGAATGTTTCTAAGGGGGAAGAATGTTACACCAGTAATTTCGTGACATGTTTTAAGAACTCACAAGTGTTAAGATTTGAGATTTGTAAAGAAAATTTTATCTAAATATGAAATTGTGGAAATCGTATTATTATGACGAATGGGAGGGCGACAAGTGTCACCCCCCTTATGTGATGCCTTGGTCGAAATGTGCAAGGGAAAGAGGGTCATTGGACCTTTATTGCAAGACAAGTCTTGCAACATGAGTAACATGAGAAATTTGACTAAGTCAAGGTCAATAAGTCTTGATATTTTGTAAGACCACATCCAAGCCTCACATTTGTGTATATCTTGACCATCCAATTCACTATATAATACTAGTAGTGCTAGTGTGAGCTTAACACTTAGAAAATATTTCACAAATTTGAAGAACTCACTAGTGAAGTCTCGGGTTCACTAAGAGAAAAAGAAAAAAAATTGCGTTGCTTTGCAATTGGATGCCAAACTTTAAACCAAGGGTCTTAGGTGTATTGTAAACACATCTCAGTAGAAAAATCTTGGAAAAATCTTGTTTTCGGTTTAGTCGCAAAACGAAAACCTAATGGTCCTTCTAGGTTTTGTTGGAGGTTTGAAGGTTAAATTGTTGGTATTGTTCTAAGGGTCTCAACAAGCGGATTGAGGTGTCTTGGAGAGGCTCTAAACTACTAAGGAGCGACTTCGGATTGGAGTTGGATTAAGAATCATTGAGGTATAATCTTGTTCTTTGAAAGTATTACAAGATTATTTATATTGTTGTTGTTAGCTTTGTATGTTGCGAGCATGAAGTTGTTATATTGAAGTTATAAGGATTATGGATTGATTATAGCCTTGGAAATCCGAATGTAATGTAAGCCATGACTAAGTTGAATTACAATTTAATCGTTGTTAGAATCGTCGCATGTTATTGACTTGAAGATTATGGTAGTTATAACCAAATGTGACTTGATGTCATATTATGCTACCAATTTGGATTGAAATGGAAATTGGATAAGAATTGGTATTGTTGAACTCAAGGTGGCCGAATTTGGACTTGTAGTTTGTATTAGTTTGTTATTCATTTGTGTTGGACTACTTTCTATATAATTGTGAGCCAATTGGGGATGTTTAGTTATTCATTTGTATTGGACTACCTTCTATATAATTGTGAGCCAATTGGGGTTGTTTAGTTATTCATTTGTATTGGACTACCTTCTATAAAATTGTGAGCCAATCAATGTTTGGTTATTGTATTTCGCCTTGAAAAGGTGGCAAAGTAAGTAAAAACAAAGGAGGTGTCCGATTTTCCGTAGAAAATGGAGACTTTACACTTATAATATCCTACGATTGAAGTAAGGCTTTAATGCACGATTGTGAATATTATAGGTTGACATACTACAGTGGACTTTGTACTTGGCAAGTGGTTTGCCCCGACGAGGTATGTAGAACTTTTCCTATCTTTGAGCATGACTAGTTTCACGATATAGTACGCAGACGACAAGACATTGACATTCTTTACTTGTTTTATGAAATGTCAAGTCGGGTGAGTTAGAGATTAACTCACTCCTTTGAGAATATTAAAGATGTCTTAAGTCTTGTTAAAGATAAGGGACTTGAAGAATTTTAAAGTATGTGATACTTGTGTCGTTTTAAAAACGTATAAGTCCCTTGGATAGGAAATTGTACTTGACTAAAGTATAAAGTGAATATAACGACTTTATGGGGAGTGAGTTATATTGACTTTATGGAAAGATAAATGACTTGATTTAATGGAAGGCAATTCGATTTTAAGGCATCAATTGCCTAAGGTTTTATAAGACATGAGTCACTTGATTTAGAAGCCTAATTTTTTTTTCTAAAAGTTTTGTGACTTGTCTTGAAAAGAAATTGTAACTTGATACTACGGTTATTAGTATCTTGGAAGTTTTATAATGAAATGAGTCATTTTAAAAGCATAGAAGTACGTAGTACTTTGGGTTAAATTCCCGGATTTTTATAAAAGACATGATAGTGCCTTAGGTAAACTAAAATGAGAGTGTATATGAACAAGAATAGTAAGAAGTTAGGGGATTTCTTAACTTGCTTATACATTGCATGATAAGCCGATAGAGCTTATGTTATGTGTGATAGCCGGATTTGGGCTAATGATATATTATTCGTTGCGGGGTCATTCCCCGGGATTGTGGCATTGTATATTTCCGTGGATTTGCTAACCACGATGCGAGGAATACCTCATGCGAGTCCGTAAGGGCTTATGCGGGTGAAATAGTCCCATGCAGATGGGTCCAGCCTATGCGAGGAATACCTCATGCGAGTCCATAAGGGCTTATGCGGGTGAAATAGTCCCATGCGAGGAATACCTCACGCAGTCCACCGACCTACGGGTGAAATAGTCCCAGGAGTAGGATTCCAATCCTATTTTTCGTTGTAAGTATACACCTAGTATTACTCTCATTGTTAGTAAGGCACTATGTACTGTAATTTTGTTATCATACATGTCTCCGGCTTTCTGTTAAACTTATGTTGTAATTACAAGATTTTCCGCTTTTACATACTTAGTACATATCAGGTAATCGACCCTTCCTCGTGGGCTGCGTCACGCCGCAGAAAGTGGTAAGGTGTTGCGGATCCACACTCTTAGGATCACTTATCGGACGTCGGAAGCTTCATTCTCCGGAGGCTTGTCTTTCTTTTGGTACAGTCTTTCCCTGATGTTGTAGATTATGTACATTCAGGGGTATGGCGGGGCCCTGTCCCGCCACAGTTGTTATTCCTAGAGGTCTGTATTCACATATGTGGTTGGGCTGTAAGAACTGAGTTGTAAAGTTGTACTTTTGACTTTGTTTATATTATGGAAGACGGCTTTATCGGCTAGCCTGTGTTGTTATATTGTTTACACCTGTGTTATGTTGTGTATGTTCCGCTGTTATTCTCTGATGTATACTCAACAGGTGCCTGTGTAGGCACTGGGCCATGCCCGGTCGGGTCGTGACACCAAGTATCACAAACTTTCAAATCAAGTTTCTTAACTTTCAAAAATACTTCGAGTCTCTTAATATATAGAAAACAAGTTTCTTCTACTTTTAAACCTCAAGTAACTCACACCTTTAAAACAAGTTACTTCTCTTAAATCATGTCATTTCTCCTCTTTTAAAACAATTAAGTAAATCACTCCTTTGACTCCCCTAAAGTCATTATAATGACCTTTAGGTTGTCACGACCCGACCTCGGGCCCGCGACTGGTGCCTTACCCCGGGCACCCTAGTGATACAACATCAGAGAAAATCAGCGGAAAATAAAAACTTAAACATGAAACAAGATATATGATAAATAAAACAGGCTGACCAAAACGGTCACCTTTCTGAATATATATATATAAAAACCCGAACAGTTACATCCTTTACAAACCCTGCCCACAACAGTACTACAGACCTCTAAGAATGTAACAACAACTATGACGGGACAGGGCCCCGCCATACCCCTGAATGTACAAGTACTTACAATGACAGGGGACTATACCCAAAGATAAGCCTCCGGAGAAACGGAGCTTCCCAAAACGCTGAACTGTGATCCTAAGAGCGTGGATCCACAACCGATGTACCTCTACCTGCGGCATGAACGCAGCCCCCCGAAGGAGGTCAGTACAACAGGTACCAAGTATGTGAAACTGAAAAAAAATACTGTAAATGAAATCATAGTAGTCTATATAAAACAGGAGACATGTATGATAACCAACTACAGTCCACAATATATAAACAGTCATGTCAAGTCAGGGACTCATGCCCATAAAGTCATCACTCAAATATAACCCGGGAATTTAACCAGCACAACGGTCGCATGCCCCGGCATCTTACCTCGATAAGCATGGCCATGGAACCATCCTAATGGAAGCATACCCGTGGGCCACCCATCGTGTCAGTATGTCCAAAGGAAATAACAAGATAACAATCATAATGGAAGCATACCGTGGGCCACCCATCGTGTCCGATGTCCAAAGCAAATAACAAGATAACACTCCTAAGGGAAGCATACCCGGCCACCAATCGTGTCGATGTCCAAAAGGAAATAACAAAATAACAATCAAGTGGAAGCATACTCGTGGCCACCCATCGTGTCGCGATGTCCAAAACAAATAACAAGATCACACTCCTAATGGAAGCATACCCGTGGCCACCCATCGTGGTCGATGTCCAAAAGGATCGATATAGTGAAGCATACCCGGCCACCCATCGTCAAGATGTCCATCAATCAATCGGATAGCCGCCTCCAACGAGACGCCAGAGTACGTAAATACAACACTATCACAACAAAGGCTATCACCACAAGCATAGGCAAGTTCAACATATTTTTAGACATTCTTTTATTACAACAAAACCGATTTTAACCCCAAGGTACTACGTACTTAAATTCTTTCAAAAGATCCATTTCTTTCACAAAAGTCACACGATACCCGTAGTATCAAAATAGAGTAACTATCTTTTAAGTAAACCAAAACAATTTCCATACCTTCTTTTAAACCATCTTAAGACAAAACCATGCCTTTCTTTTTAAACCAACACACTTTCCCTTTTAAAGTCAAGTAACAACATTCTTTCCAAAAGTTCAAGTTGCCAAATTTCAAATACTCAGTCTCTTATTTTGAAAGATTTCATAGTTCATAGTCTTAATCCCTTAATAATGTAATCTCTTTTAAAACAATTTGAGTAACATATGCCTATGTGGGTGTAGGTTATACTTGTTTATAACAACCTTATTAAAGCAGCCATGATCTAGGAAATGTAATACAATTTTGTCTTATCTTAGCTTCTATGCAGACGGAGATTTCTACTGGTTTTAATAATAATTAATTATTTGTCAATACATTTTCCATTATTAACGCTGCAGTGGTTTGTTCGATACTTGTTCTCATTTCCGAAATCAATATAACATTATTCCTTTTTAAAACCCAATTACCCATTTCTCATTAAAGTTGTTTCACAACTTTTTAACACAACCCAAGTCCTTATTATTTCACATCAAGTCTTTTATCTTTTAAAAAGCACAAACCACTTCTTTGCCCACATAAAGTCGTTATAACAAACTTCCCATAAAGCCGTTATAACACTTTATGTTTTAAACCAACCCAATTCATTTAACACATGTACGTCTACCGTACTACATAGTTCACAACATATCATGCTAGAAAAGATAGGAAGTGGTTCACATACCTCGCGACGATTATCGACAATTAGCAAAATGCTCCAAGTACTACAACCTTGCTAGCCCTTTCCACCCTTCAAGTAGAATACGCTACTCGTAGTACTTCCACCTATAATGGCCATAAAACGTCTATCATCTTCTAGATCTCTTCGTAGAATATTCTAAATACAAGAGTCCTTATTCTAGAAAATTCAGACGCCTCCACCCCTCCGCAACACATAAATCTCCTCTCTACTCTGCCCGCTACTGTGCCAATAACTCCGGGGGTTTACACGTGTAATTACAGTTCAGTTCTCTTCTTTAATATCCTTCTATACAGTGTAGTTACAGTTCAGTTCTTTTCAATATTCATTCTATATATAGTATACTCAACTATATCTTACTACAACATGTAATTTCCAATTATAATAGGGGGATAAAGATCATTACCTCGATAAGCCTAAAATTATCCAAGATTATATGTCGATCCTGAGCAACGTTTAGCTCCTAATCTGTAAGCTCCAACCCGCTCCAAGCGACACTAAGAGGTTTCTAAACAACTTCTCTTAACACTTCAACTCCAAAAAGTGAAGAACACTTAGGCTACAATTTTGGCAACTCTCGGCCAAGGGGGGTGTATTTAGGCTATGGGTGTGAAATCTTTTCCAACTCTTGGCTACTAATCTTCCTAATATACTAAGGAAGAACACTTAGGAGTTTAAGAATTTTTGGACAAAGTTTGGTTGAGGGAGAGGGGTGTGGACGAGCTTTCTCAAAGGGGAGTATTTTGCCTTGGAATTTCTCAAGTGTGGATGAAGAATAAGCCTTGCACTTAAGGGGTATTAATAGGACATTCAAGGGCTAGGATTGAAGCAAGTGTGTGGTCAAGATTGGGCCATGTGTGTGTGGGCCCCACTTATCTATCTACTACACAAATATCTAACCAAACATTGACCAAAGGTTTATGGCCTTTTTCATGAAAAAAACGTGCCACTTTGCACAACCAAAACCGTCCAACTTTGCCACCTAAGGGTGACACATGTCGCCTCCTATCGTCCAAAATATTTCATCTCTCGGAAAAATCCAAAATAAATAAATTCTTGAAAACGTAAAATTCCTTTACAAGGTTCGGAAAATTTTCCGTCGGAAAAACAAATCCTACATCCTTATCCTACTTGAGGCTTGTATTTTCGTACGTACGTCCTCACATACATACTCCGGAAATACGGGGTATAACATTCTTCCCCCCTTAGAAACATTCGTCCCGAATGTTCCTTCTAAGTCTCAAAACATACATGCGCCGATATAGTCTTCACTACTATACTTTACCAAACCAATCATGCCACACCTGGCCATATAACATATGCGCAAAATACTTAAATCCAAGTCCACGAGGAATCACCTCAAACACCACAAAAGCTCCCACCCAAGGTCTAAAAGATACTCCCTTCTAAATCACATTTTTAACATAAAGCTATCCGATCATAACACTTAACACATCATCATAACATCAATACAAACTAGTCTTTAGAGGGTTAAGGATATACCTGAAAATCAAATAGGCGGTTCAAAGGACCGCTAAAACTGGGAACTTCCACAACGACCTCTGCCGTGGCCTGCCGGTGTATGAATATCCTGCCTCGCTATTAAAGGTGAAGAACCCGCAACTGATCCCGTAGTCTGTGCTATCCCACCAGTGCCACAACCGGTTGGACAATTTCTCGCAAAATGGCCCTGCTGGCCGCATGTAAAACAAACTCCCAAACTAGCACGGCACTCCCCACCATGGAGCCTACCACAACGGTCACAACGAGGTAGGGGTGGCTTCATCCGCTAACATCCTCGCTCCCGAAAATCTTAACCCTTGGAGCCCTGACCTGCTCTTGAATACTCTGGATGCCACAAGATCGTGGAGGACCGCCAAGATCGGGCGGGGCGCATAACTAGTCGCTGGCGGCGTCCGCCTCGAAAGTCACCAGACCTGGCGTCTAGCGTTCTTCTGCTGGTATTGGTCAATCCGTCGGCCTCTCCGTTCCTCACATCCAAGTGCATAAGCCTGCATGCGGGTAATGTCCATGCCCGGCTGAAGAGCTACACCCGAGCAACTCTCTGCCAAATAATCGTCGAGCCCTGTGACATAGCGGTGCACTCTGTCCTCCATGTCGGCTACTAACGCGGGGACGTACCGAGCTAATGAGTTAAACTCCACATTGTACTCCCGAACCGTACGCCCGGTCTGCCTTAACGTCAAAAATCTGTCGGCCCGAGCCCTCCTCATCTGTGGAGGCAAGAAATGTGCAAGAAATGCCCCTGAGAACTCGTCCCATACGGCTGGAAGTGCATACTCTCCCGACGGCTCACAAATCAAACGATCATTGCGGATCACGCAGCCGATGCGAACCTAAGACCACCGACTCGGTCTCCGAAGCCTTGATCACTCTCATGATCCGCTGTAACTGTCGGATGAAATCCTGCGGATCATCCTCAGGCCTCGACCCGTAGAACTCTGGCGGGCTACAACTCAGAAAATCTCGTAGTCTCAAGCTATCCGATCTAGGATGAACCACGGATATGTTATACCCCGTAGTTGCAGGGTATGTATGTGAGGACGTACGTACGAGAGTACGGCAGAAATTTTGAAAAGAAAGAAAGATGTGAGTTTTCGACGGAAAAGTTTCCGGTTATTTGTGAAGAAAAAGGTTCGTTAATGGGAATTGGATTCCCAGATTTGGTATTTGGACTTCATAGATTATATTAGAATTTTGAGTTTTTATTTTCGGAAATGGTCACGTGGGGCCCACGGGAGAAATTTACGGTTTTGTGGGGCCCACTTTGTTTTCGAGATTTTGGCCATTGTGGATATTTTTCGGAAGACGTTTTTTGAGGGCCAATAGGAGGGTGACACATGTCACCCCCGCCTAGGTGGCTTGGCCGAATGACATTTGTGCACAACACCCGGTTAGAGTCGTTTTTCGACGAAACGTTTTACATAACTTGCGAAGGGAAAATTCCGGCTATGTCGTTTTGTTTTTTTGCGGATTTTTCCGAGAGACGAAACCTTTTGGACCAACGGGAGGGTGACACTTGTCACCCTCGTTGACGATTTGGAGCGGCGCTGGTGGGTTGGCCGATCGCCCTCGAAGTGTGCCTTGCTTTGTGGCTTGTTTTGGAGTGTTTTGTGGAGTGTTTTGTGGAGTAGGGTTTAGGTGCACTTGGCTTAATCTTGCCCTTACACTTGCTATACACTTGGAAGGATCTTGCCCTTGGTTGGCCTTTGGTTTTGCTATAAATACCCCTAAGTGTGAAGACTTCATCCATTCCAAAACTTCCAAGTCTTGAAACCCTCTCCTCCCCTTTGTGAGCTCTTGGCGAGAGCCTTCCTCCCCTTTTCGTGTGGCCTTTGGCCGAGGGGTTCCTCCCCTTTGGTGCTAGCAATGGGTACCCACTGCCTAGTTGTTTTCAGATAATACCCTCCTCGTGGTATTGAAATACTTCTCCTAGTATTGTTATAATGCCCAAAATACCTTAGCCTTGTACCTTGTAGTATTCCAAAGATACCTCTTACGTAGAGTCCGAAAATACTACCTTTGTCCTTTTAGTCTCAAACCGAAACCCTAAGGAAATCTTCATAGTTGGTCAAGTATTTGAGTAGAAGTTGGTTAGAACTTCTGGGTTGTTTGGAGCGCACTGAGTGAGCTAAACCTTGCTCAGGATCGACATTATAACTTGGATAATTTTGGGCTTATCGAGGTAATTATCTTGTCCTCTATTGTAATTGGAAATTACATGTTTGTTAGAATATATAGTTGAAGTATACTATATATGGAACTATACTTAGTATTCTAAAATGTCTTTTGACTTAAGCTGAAGAATAAAGAATCGAATCAATCAGATTTACATAGATTGTATTGCGGTAGACTTGTGTAGTATTCTGAGTAGAATTGTACACGTCCGGTTAGGCGTAAACCCTCCCCAGTTGGCTTGGTAGCCGGCCTCGATAGAGAGAGATTTACGCTGTTGTGTGCGGGAGGCCGCGAATTTTCTGCAGAAAGATAGAAACTTGTGTTTGGGGTTAATAGACGTTTGTGACCTTTATAGTGAAAGTACTAAGAGTAGCGTATTCTACTCGAGGAGTGGAAAGGGCTAGTGGTTGTAGTACTGGAGCATTTTGCTTATTGTCGATAAATCGTCGCGAGGTATGTGAACCTCTTCCTATCTTTTCTAGCATGATTGTTGTGAACTATGTAGTACGGTAGACGCATACGTGCTAAGTGATTTGGTTGGTTTAAAACATAGGGTGTTATAATAGCTTTTAGGAAGTTAGTTATAACGACCTTATGTGAAAATGGTTTCTTGATGTTAGAAGTTAAGAGACTTGATCTTATAAGATAAGAGACTTAACTTATTTGTTTGAATGTGGATGGTTGTGTGAAACCTCATTCGTGAGTAAGGAGGACTTGGTGTTTAAAGGGATAATGTTTTACCGATTTCGAATCGTAACGTGTATCGACGCACCATCAGCGTTAATAAAGGAAAATGTATTGAATAATGATGTGTTGTATTAAAACCAGTAGAAACCTCCATCCGCATAAGCTAAGATAAGACAAAATGATATTACATTTTCTAGATCATGGCTGCTGTAATAAGATCGTTATAAACAAGAATAAACTACTCACATATATGACATATGTTACTCAATTGTTTTAAAAGAGATTAAGACTATGAGTTATGAAACCTTTCTAAAATAAGTGACTTGAGCATTTGAAAATGAGAAGCTTGAGTAATTGAAACTAGGCAAACCGAACTTAGGAAAAGAATGTTGTTACTTGATTTTGAAAAGGAATGTGGGTTGGTCATTCTAAAACTATGGGTATAGGGGGACTTTTATAAAACTAATGGATCTCATATAAAAGAACTTAACGTATGTAGTACTTTGGGGTTAAAACCCCGGACTTTGGCATAAAATGAAAGTACTTGAGTTGTGTGAAACTTGCCTATGCTTGTTGTTGAAACTTGCCTATGCTTGTTGTTGTGAAACTCGCTATGCTTGTTGTTGTGAAACTTGCCTATGCTTGTGATGATAGCCTTTGTTGTGCAAGTGTGGTATTTCTGTGTTACCGCCTCTCGATAGGCCTGGCCGACTTGTTGAGAACTTACTTGACGCGTCTTGGCGTGATGGAGAATTCCACGTATGTTTCCATTTTGATTCTTGTCTTGTTGTTGATGTCACATGGACATGTCTACACCGATTCAAGATTCGGCATGCGCCACGCGCAGCGGGTTGATTACCCGATATATTGTTATTGTGGTTACATGGACATGTCTACACCGAGGTAGAATTCCGGGGCACGTGGCTACGCGCAGGTTGATCACCCAAGATATTATTGTTGATGTCACATGGACGTGTCTACACCGAGGTAGAATTCCGGTACGTGGCCATGGGGCATTGGTATTATTGTTGCATCATGGACATGTCTACACCGACGCAGACCCGGCACGCGCCACGATGCGAACATGATTGATGTTGTGGGCGTGAGACCCATAGTTATATTTGAGTGATGACTTGAGGCGTGAGTCCCCGATCGACATGATCGCTTTATGTTGTGAATCGTAGTTTGGTTATCATACATGTCTCCCGCTTTATATAGAATAGTATGATTTCATTCTGATTTTTTCGCTTTCACATACTGGTACCGCCAGATCGACCTCTTCGGGCCGCGTTCATGCCGCAGGAGGTACATCGGCCGTGGATCCTCGCTCTTAGATCTCGGCCACCTGTTATACCGTAGTTCCAGGGTATGTATGCGAGGACGTACGTACGAGAATACGACAGAAAGATTGGAAAGGAAGAAAGAGGTGAATTTTCCACGGAAAAGTTTCGGTTTTGTGAAGGAAAAGGTTCGTTAATGGGAATGGATTCCCATATTTGGTTTTTGACTTCTTAGATTATATTAGAATTATGGAATTTTATTTTCTGAATGGTCACGCTGGGCCCACGGAGAAATTTACGATTTGTAGGCCCGCTTTGATTTTGAGATTTTGGCCGTTATAGATATTTTCAAGACGAAATATTTTGACGAATCGGGGGCACACGTGTCACCCCACGTGGCACCCTTGGGCCGAAATATGTTTGTGCACAACACGGTTAGAGTCGTTTTCGACGAAACGCTCTACCTAACTTACGGGCGGTAAATTACGGCTATGTCATTTAGTATTTTTGCGGATTTTTCCGAGAGGCAAACGTTTTGGACCAACGAGGGCAACACTTGGCACCCTCTCGTTGGTGGACTGAAGGCGTTAGGGCCGATTGAACGAGCAAGTCTTGGTTGCTTTTGTGTTGATATTTGTGAGGTTTTGGGGAGTAGGTCTAGGGGAACTTGGGTGAATCTTGGCCTTACACTTGCTATACACTTGGCTAGATCTTGCCATTGGTTGGCCTTGGCTTGTGCTATAAATACCCTCTCCTTTGATGAACTTCTTCATCCTAAATATTTCCTAAGTGTTAGAATCCTCCTCCCTTCCTTATGGTTTCGCCCTCCTCTCTTCCTTTGTGAGGCCTTGGCCGAGGTGCACCCTCCAGAGGCCTTGCCGAGGGGTACACCCCCTCCTAAGTGTGGCCGGGTACCCCACAGCCTAGTTGCTTCAGTATAATACCCCTTGTGGTGTAGAAATACTCTCAAGTATTGTTATAATGCCCAAATTACCTTAGCCGTATACCTTGTAGTATTCTAAGGTTATACCTATCTGAAAAGCCCGTAAATACTATTATACTTCCCGTCACTACAAAACCGAAACCCTAGGAAAATCTCCATAGTCCGTTGGGTATTGTGTAGAAGTTGGTTAGAACTTCTAAGGGTGGTTTAGAGCGGGTTGGAGCGCCGAGTCGAGCTAAACGATTGCCCGTGATCGACATTAAACTCGGATAATTATGGGCTTATCGAGGTAAATATCTTGTCCTCTATTTGTAATTGGAAATTACATGTCGTTAGATTATATAGTTGAAGTATACTATATATTTATAATCGAACATAGCTTGTGGCAATGTCTCGACTTAAGCTCAAGAATCGAATCGAATCAGTAATTACATGGGGTGTATTAGACATGAGACTTGTGTAGAGTACCGCGAGTAGAATTGTACAGTAGGTTAGATGTATAACCCCGTTGGCTTCGTAGCCGCCTCGTTAGAGAGGAGGTTTACGCTGTCATGGGGAGTCACGAATTTTCTGAGAATGTTCTACGATGAGATCTAAATGTTAATAAGCGCCAGTGGCCTTATAGGTTGATGTACTACGTGTGGCGCGATCTACGTGGCTTAGGGTAGCCGACGTTTGGAAGTACTTGAGCGTTTTGCATGAGTCGATACTCGCGAGGTATGTGAACCTCTTCCTATCTCTTCTAGCATGATATGTGTGAAACTATGTAGTACGAGACGCATACGTGCTAAATGTGTTTGAGTGGTTTAAAACATAAAGTGTTATAACGGCTTTATGGGAAGTTGGTTATATGACTTTATGTTAGTAAGAAAATACATGTGGTTTTTAAAAGGTAATCGATTTGAACTATAAGCGCTTGTTATATGATAAGAAAGAACTTGAAGTATTTCAAAAGATTTTTGAATCATTTTGAAAGGAGAAGTAATACTGGTGTTTGAAAACTTAAGAGTTATACTAGCTTTATGGGAAGTTAGGTATAACGGCTTAAGAATGCTTTCTCGATTTCGAAATCGAATGTGTATCGACAAACCATCGCTACATTAAAAGGAAATGTTTTGAATAATTAAGTATTATTAAAACCGAGAAACTTCCATCTGCATGAAGCTAAGATGAGACAAAATGATATTTCCTAGATCATGGTCTGTAATAAGATTGTTATAAACAAGAATATCCTACTCACATATAAGGCTTATGTTTCTGATTGTTTAAAAGAGAATTATATTCTTAAATGAATAAGACTATGAACTACTAAACCTTTCTAAAATAAGAAACGTGAACATTTGAAATTAGGCAAACTTGACGTTTGGAAAATAATGTTGTTACTTGATTTTACAAAGGTAAGAGTTTTGGTTTTCTTAAAAGATACCACTCTATTTTTATACTACGTATTGTGTGACTTATGAAAGAAACAGATCTTTTTTAGATTTTAATGCAGAAGTACTGGGGATAGATACAACTTGTTAGTAGAAAGTACCTTGTGTGAATAACTTGATTGTATTGGTTTGTGATAGCCTTGTAATACTTTCTTGTTGCCTTGATAAGTAAACGTGTTAGGATGCTACGTGTGTTAGTATCTTGTGATGTTTGTGTAAGGGGTTTCTGATTGGCTTATTAACTATCGTTATGATAGTATTGTGGCATTCATCTCGAGATGATTCCGGGTTAAGCCCTCCGACGCGGTAGACTCGCGATGCGGGACCATGATTCGAGAATACCTACGCGGTCCCGGGGCCTACGCGAGCTACGAGAGTTCCGTGTTAGTGTCGCCCTTATGGGCACGCGTCTGCGCCATGCGACTCGAAAGTCCGGGACGACGCCGGAGCACCTCGACGCGGGAATACCTCACGCGGGCCGACGAGATTGGCCTACGCGAGTCGCGGAAGTTCCAGGACTAGACGCGACATTAGATATCGCGCAAGTGGCGGCTTTGATCATGCGACGCCAGACAGATCTTATGATACGCTTTATGACCTTGTTGACCGCTGGTGTTAGTAGTCGCCAGGCCTTCGTGATTACCCCGCAGCTTTATTAGGACACGTGGACACGTGTTCATATGTATTCCTTGGTGCTTGTATATCATAAATCGCCAGCGATGGAAGGTATTCCACGCACGATTGATGTTGTGGGCGTGAGACCCATTGTTAAATCGAGCGATGACTTGAGGTGCGAGTCCCCGACTTGACACGATCGCTATTTATGGTGAATCGTAGTTTGGTTATCATACATGTCTCCCGCTTTGTATAGACTACTATGATTTCATTTACGATTTATCTTTAGTTTCACATACTGCACTGCCAGATCGACCTCCTTCGGCCGTTCACGCCGCAGTTGAGGCACATCGCCGTTGATCCTAGCTCGTGGTCACGATTCAGCGTTGGGAAGCTCCGTTTCTCCGAGGCTTATCACCGTATAGTCCCCGCCGTCGTAAGTGTTTACATTCGAGGTTTGGGCCCCGTCCCGCCATCGTGGTCGATCATTCTTAGAGGTCCGTAGTAATCTTAGGCGGGAGTTGGTAAAAAGGATTGCTGTTCATTTGTAAAAGAGTTGATGGTTATATATATGCCGAAAGGCAAGTTTTCACAGATTATTGTTTTATATTTCGTTATCTCACGTTGTTGTTTTATGTTCACGATTACTGATGTTGTGTCACTAGGGTGCCGGGCTAAGGCACCACCACGCCCGCCGGTCGTGACATCGTTGGGGAAGCTCCGTTTCCCGAGGCTTATCTTTTGCATGTGTTCCCGAGTTGTAGGTTCTTGTACATTCTGTGGTATGGCGAGCCCGTCCCGTCATAGTTGTAGATCTTAGAGGTCCGTAGTACCGCAAGTGGTGGTTTGTAAAAAAGGATTAAACCGCTCGCTTTGAAAGAGTTGTATTTATATATGTTATTGGAAGGTAACCGCTGGTTGGCCTGCTTTTATGATCATATATCTTGTTTCTTGTTTAAAGTTTTATTTTCCGCTGTTTTCTCGATGTTGTGTCACTAGGGTGCCCGATAAGGCACCGAACGCCCCGGACGGTCGTTACAAAAGTGGTATCGTGAGCGCTTAATCTCGGAAAGTGTCTACGCACCGTGTCTAGTAGTCTTGATTATCGATGTGTTGCGCACCACATCTATAATCGTGAGGTCGCAGGACATTTAGGATTAGTTTCATTCTTCTCATTCCGAGATCGCCTTAGAGTCGTGGTTGTAAGTTGGACCCTCCGACGTGTCTCGCTTTTACCGCTATGCCTCCGCGCAGGCAACCAGAGCCCCGGGCGGCAAGACACCGAGGAACCGCTAGTGAGATACAAAGGAGTACGCAGGCGCAGCCCGCATGCACCGAGGTCAGGCTTCGACGGCGGTTTTCAGGACGCCGCCACCAAAGAGGTTAGAGCCGCAAAGAATGGCCGCCGAGACCGCAGCACTGAGCCTCCAGCCCCACACCGGGGCAGGAGATGGGTTACGCGAGATGGCCCACTTGCCGCCGGTCGTGGCCGATATGGCGATAGGCCGACGCAGCAGCCTGGGCCCAAAGAGCACCATGGTTCACCCCGAGCGAATAGTTTGAGGCTACGGACTTTCCGAGTCAGAGCCCGCGAGTTTTATGGGTCGAGGCTCGAGGATGATCCGCAGGAGTTCATCCCAGAGTTACAATGATCACGCGGTGATCAAGGCTTCAGAGACCGAGTCTGTGACCTTTGGTTCGCATCGGCCGCGTGATACCGCAATCGATTGGTTTGATTCATGGAGCTTTCCGGAGAGTACGCACTCCAGCAGATGGGATGAGTTTTCGGGGCTTTCTCACGCACTTCGCCTCCGCAGATGGCGAGGGCACGCCGGCGTGATTGATGTTAGACAGAGCGCGACGTCGAGTACAATGTAGTTCGACTATCGTCTGTGACGCCCGGGCCAGGTAGCTAGTATGGAGGATCGAGTGCACCGATATGTTACAGGCTCGATGATTACATGTCGAGGCATGTTCGTGAGTAGCTCTTCACCGCATGGACATTGCCCGCACGCAGCTCACGACCGATGCGAGGCACGAGAGGTCGACGGAATGACCAAGATCGCAAGAGGGCCGTAACAACAGGTCCTTTGGTGACTTTCGAGGCGGACCGCCTCAAAGAAGATACTAGTTTTGTACCTCCGCCAAGCAGAGTGGTCCTCCACAACCTTCAGAGTATTCGAGCAGTCGTGGCTCGAGGTTCAGTTTCTGGAAGTAAGGGTGTTGGCAGACGCGTCACCCCTACCTCTGTGGTCGATGGTAGACCGCATTTCGGGAGTGTCGTGGTGCCAGGAGCTTGTTATTTTTGGCGACAGCAGGCCATTTTGCAGGAACTGTCCACCAAGGGTAGCACGGATGTTACGACTCACCACCGGATCGATGGTTGGTTCATCGCCTTCATAGCTTATGCACTGCAGGCGTGCCTATGATTAGAGTGAGCGGAGCTTCGTGTATATCCTTAACCCTCTAGAGATTTGGTATGCTTGTTATGATGGTCTCATTATTACGTATGTACTACGAATAGCGTTGTGTTAATTGTGAGTTAGAAAACATGCTTAGTTGGGAGGATACGATGTGGGCATGGTAAGTGTGAACCTTAGACTATGTCACGACCGAGACCTTAGGGTAAGGTCGTCTTGAGTTAAAGATTTATTTTATGTTTGACCCTTATCGAGTAGTGGTATACGTGGGATTTATTTGTGTGATAAGTCCGGTAGTGTGAGATGGAAGTGGTAGCTTTCATGATGTGAGTTAGTAAGATTGTTCCGATCGGGAACAAGAGTTTGGCGCGTTGGGGTCGGGTTGAGGACCATTTGCGGTCAACCAGAACCCGTTTTGGGGTCGGTTCTGGTGGTCCCGCCAGTGGTAGGGTCACGAGGATGCTAGGCCCAAGTTTGTATGACCATCGTATGAGTTGGTGGATATGTTCGACCAAAGCGGATCGCGAGGCCGGAATGGCCTTACGAGATTGTTAGTATGATGACCAAGTTCGAGGTAGTAACTCCAAAGGTAGGAAATGAAGCATTGACTAAGTGTGGTAATGGATACTAGAAAGAGTTCGAGTGTTCGAGAAGCGGTACAACGAGTTAGGGAGAAGAGAACGTGTGTTAGTTCGGGTTGTCGCAAGGCCAAGAACTTGTTAGAGGAACTTTATCGTTATCCGATTGAGAAGGAACATTCGGACGAATGTTTCTGGGAGGAGAATGTTATACCCCGTAGTTGCAGGGTATGTATGTGAGGACGCATTTGCAGAGTACTGCAGTAAATTTTGAAAAGAAAGAAAGATGTGAGTTTTCACTTTAAAAGTTTCCTGCTATTTGTGAAGAAAAAGGTTCGTTAACGGGAATTGATTCCCAGATTTGGTATTTGGACTTCATAGATTATATTAGAATTTTGAGTTTTTATTTTCTGAATGGTCACGTGGGCCCACGGAGAAATTTACTGCTTTGTGGGCCCACTTTGTTTTCTAGATTTTGGCCATTGTGGATATTTTTCTAAGACGCTTTTTGAGGGCCAATAGGAGGGTGACACGTGTCACCCCGCCAGTGGCTCGGCCGAATGACATTTGTGCACAACACCCTGTTAGAGTCGCTTTTCGACTAAACGCTTTACATAACTTGGCGGCGGAAAATTCGCTATGTCGCTTTGTTTTTTGCGGATTTTTCCGAGAGACGAAACCTTTGGATCAACGGAGGTGACACTTGTCACCCTCATCGACGCCGGAGGGCTGGGCGCTGGTCAAGCTTGGCCGATCGCCCTCAGTGTGCCTTGCTTTGTGGCTTGTTTTGCGAGTGTTTCAGGAGTGTTTTGTGGAGTAGGGTTTAGGTGCACTTGGCTTAATCTTGCCCTTTACACTTGCTATACACTTGGAAGGATCTCGCCCTTCGTCGCCTTTGGTTTTGCTATAAATACCCCTAAGTGTGAAGACTTCATCCATTCCAAAACTTCCAAGTCTCAAACCCTCTCCTCCCCTTTGTGAGCTCTAGCCGAGAGCCTTCCTCCCCTTTTCGTGGTTTTGGCCGAGGGGTTCCTCCCCTCATGGTAAGCAAGTGGGTACCCCTAGCCTAGTTGTTTTCAGATAATACCCTCCTCGTGGTATTGAAATACTTCTCCTAGTATTGTTATAATGCCCAAAATACCTTAGCCTCAGACCTTGTAGTATTCCAAAGATACCTCTTTACGTAGAGTCCTAAATACTACCTTTTGTCCTTTTTAGTCTCAAACCGAAACCCTAAGGAAATCTTCATACTTGGTCAAGATTTGAGCAGTGTTGGTTAGAACTTCTAAGGTTGTTTGGAGCGCACTGAGTAGAGCTAAACCTTGCTCAGATCGACATTATAACTTGATAATTTTGGGCTTATCGAGGTAATTATCTTCTCTATTGTAATTGGAAATTACATGCTTGTTAGAATATATAGTCAAGATACTATATACGGAACTATACTTAGTATTCGCAATGTCTTTTGACTTAAGCTCAAGAATAAAGAATCGAATCGAATCAGATTTACATAGATCGTATTGCAAAGAGACTTGTGTAGTATTGCCGAGTAGAATTGTACACGCCCGTTAGACGTAAACCCCTCGGTTGGCTTGGTAGCCGCCTCGATAGAGAGAGAGATTTACGCCATGTGTGTGAGGCCAATTTTCTCAGAAAGATAGAAACTTGTGTTTTGGGGTTAATAGACGCCAGGACCTTTATAGTGAAAGTACTAAGAGTAGCGTATTCTACCGAGGAGTGGAAAGTGGCCAGTGCGTTGTAGATTGAGCATTTTGCTTATTGTCGATAAATCGTCGCGAGGTACGTGAACCTCTTCCTATCTTTTCTAGCATGATTGTTGGAACTATGTAGTACGGCAGACGATACGTGCTAAGTGATTTGGTTGGTTTAAAACATGTGGTGTTATAATAGCTTTACGGGAAGTTAGTTATAACGACCTTACGTAGTGAAAATGGTTTATCGATGTTAGAAGTTAAGAGACTTGATCTTATAAGATAAGAGACTTAACTTATTTGTTTTAATGTGGATGTTTGTGTGAAACCTCATTCGTGAGTAATGAGTACTTGGTTTTAAAGCGGATAATGTTTTACCGATTTCGAATCGTAACGCATCGGCTGCACTATCGCTGCGTTAATAAAGGAAAATGTATTGAATAATGACGTTGTATTAAAACCAAGAGAACCTCCATCCGCATAAGCTAAGATAAGACAAAATGATATTACATTTTCTAGATCACGGTCAGTAATAAGATCGTTATAAACAAGAATAAACTACTCACATATATGACATATGTTACTCAATTGTTTTAAAAGAGATTAAGACTATGAGTTATGAAACCTTTCTAAAATAAGTGACTCGAGCATTTGAAAACGGTAAGTTTGAGTAATCAAACTAGCAAACCGAACTTAGGAAAAGAATGTCATACTTGATTTTGAAAAGGAATGCTGGTTGGTCATTCTAATACTACTGTATAGGTGACTTTTATAAAAGTAATGGATCTCTTTAAAAGAACTTAACGATGTAGTACTTTGGGGTTAAAACCCGACTTTGGCATAAAATGAAAGTACTTTGAGTCAGGTGAAACTTGCTCATGCTTGTCATTGTCGGAAACTTGCCTATGCTTGTTGTTGTGAAACTTGCCTATGCTCGTGATGATAGCCTTTGTTGTGCAAGTGGTATTTCCGTGTTACCGCCTCTCGACAGGCCTACGACTTGTCGAGAACTTACTCGACGCGGCCGCAGTGATGGAGAATTCCACGTATGTTTCCATTTTGATTATCGCTTGTTGCTGATGTCACATGGACATGTCTACACCGACGCAGATTCCGGTACGCGCTACGCGCAGGTTGATTACCCGATATATCATATTGCGGGTTACACGGACATGTCTACACCGAGGTAGAATTCCGGGCACGTGGCTACGCGCAGGGTTGATCACCCAAAGATATTATTGTTGATGTCACACGGACGGTTCACACCGAGGTAGAATTCCGGTACGCGGGCCGGGCATTGGTATTATTGTTGCATCACGGACATGTCTACACCGGCGCAGACTCCGGCACGCGCCGACGCGAACATGATTGATGTTGGGCGCGAGACCCATAGTTATATTTGAGTGATGACTGAGGCGCGAGTCCTCGATCGACATGATCGCTTATGTCGGAATCAGAGTTTGGTTATCATACATGTCTCCCGCTTTATATAGACTAGTATGATTTCATTACGATTTTTACGCTTCACATACTTGGTACTGCCAGATCGACTCCTTCGGCCGCGCTCACGCCGCAGTAGAGGTACATCGGCCGTGATCCTCGCCTAGATCTCGCCAGTTGGGAAGCTCCGCTTTCTCCGAGGCTTATCTTTTGCATGTGTTCCCCGAGTCAGGTGTTCTGTACATTCGTGGTATGGCGCGGCCCCGTCCCGGCCATAGTTGTCAGAAATCTTAGAGGTCCGTAGTACCGCTGCAAGGTGGTTTGTAAAAAGGATTAAACTGCTCGCTTTGGAAAGAGTTGTATTTATATATGTTATCGAAGGTAACCGCTGGGTTGGCCTGCTTTATGATCATATATCTTGTTTCTTGTTTAAAGTTTTATTTTCCGCCGTTTTCTCGATGTCAGGTCACTAGGGTGCCCGATAAGGCACCAAGAACGCCCCGGACGGTCGTTACAAAAGTGGTATCGAGCGCTTAATCCTCTGAAAGTGTCTACGCACCGTGTTCAGTAGAGTCTTGATTATCGACGTGTCAGGCACCACATCTATAATCGTGAGGTCGCAGGACATTTAGGATCGGTTTCATTCTTCTCATTCCGAGATCGCGCCTTAGAGTCCGGTTGTAAGTCGACCCTCCGACGTGTCTCGCTTTTACCGCTATGCCTCCGCGCAGGCAACCAGAGCCCCGGGCGGCAAGACACCGAGGGAACCGCTAGTGAGATACAAAGGAGTACGAGGGCGCAGCCCGCATAAGACCGAGGTCAGGCTTCGACGGCGGGTTTTGTGGACGCCGCCAAATTTCAAAGAGAGGTTAGAGCCGCAAAGAACGGGCCGAGACCGCAGCACTGAGCCTCCAGCCCCACACCGCGCAGGAGACGGGTTACAAGGCGATGGCCCGGCCGCCGTGGTCGCGGGCCGTGATACGGCGATAGGCCGACGCAGCAGCCAGCCCAAAGAGCACCGCCGGTTCACCCCGAGCAGATAGCTCGAGGCTACTGGACTTTCTCGAGTCAGAGCCCGCCAGAGTTTTACGGGTCGAGGTTCGAGGATGATCCGCAGGAGTTCATCCGGCAGCTACACGATCACGCGGTGATCAAGGCTTCAGAGACCGAGTCCAGGACCTTTGTTCGTGATCGGCCGCGATACCGCAATGATTGGTTTGATTCACGGAGCTTTCCCGGGAGAGTACGCACTCCAGCAGATGGGATGAGTTTTCGGGCTTTCTCACGCACTTCTTGCCTCCGCAGATGAGGAGGGCACGCCGGCAGATTTTTGATGCTTAGACAGAGCGCGACGGCTCGGGAGTACAATGTGAGTTCGACTCATCGCCCAGACGCCCCAAATTGTAGCTAGTATGGAGGATCGAGTGCACCGATATGTTACAGTGGCTCGATGATTACATGTCGAGGCATGTTCGTGAGTAGCTCTTCACCGCACGGACATTGCCCGCACGCAGCTCACGACCGACGCGAGGAACTGAGAGGTCGACGGAACGACCAAGATCGCAAGAGGCCGTAACAACAGGTCCTTTGGTGACTTTCGAGGCGGACCGCCTCAAGAAAGATACTAGTTTTGTACCTCCGCCGCAGAGTGGTCCTCCACAACCTTCAGAGTATTCGGAGCAGTCGTGGCTCCAAGGGTTCTGTGTTTCGGAAGCGGGTGTGCCAGACGCGGTCACCCCTACTCTGTGGTCGATGTGGTAGACCGCATTTCGGGAGTGTCGTGTGCCAGGAGCTTGTTATTTTGGCAAGCAGGCCATTTTGCGAGGAACTGTCCACCAAGGGTAGCACGGATGTTACGACTCACCACGGATCGCTGGTTGGTTCATCACCTTCATAGCTACATACTGCAGGCGTGCCTATGATTAGAGTGAGCCAGAGCTTCGTGTATATCCTTAACCTCTAGAGATTTGGTATGCTTGTTATGATGGTCTCATTATTATGTGCTATGTACGAATAGCGCTGTGTTAATTGTGAGTTAGAAAACATGCTTAGTCGTGGAGGATACGATGTGGCACGGTAAGTGTGAACCTTAGACTATGTCACGACCGAGACCTTGTGGTAAGGTCGCTCGAGTTAAAGATTTATTTTATGTTTGACCCTTATCGAGTAAAGGGTATACGTGGATTTATTTGTGTGATAAGTCCGTGGCAGGTGAGACGGAAGTGGTAGCTTTCATGACGTGAGTTAGTAAGATTGTTCCGACGGGAACAAGAGTTTGGCGCGTCAGGGTCGGGTTGAGGACCATTTGCGGGTCAACCAGAACCCGGTTTGGGGTGGGGCCAGTTCGTGGTCCTCCAGTGGTAGGGTCACGAGGATGCTAGGCCCAAGTTTGTATGACCATCGATGAGTTGGTGGATATGTTCGACCAAAAGCCGATCGCGAGGCCGAATGGCCTTAAGGAGATCGTTAGTATGATGACCAAGTTCGAGGTAGTAACTCCAAAGGTAGGAAATAAAGCATTGACGAAGTGTGGTACGGATACTAGAAAGAGTTCGAGTGTTCGAGAAGCGGTACAACGAAAGTTAGGAGAAGAGAACGTGTTAGTTCGTGGGTTGCCGCAAGGCGCAAGAACTTGTTAGAGGAACTTTATCGTTATCCGATTGAGAAGGAACATTCGACGAATGTTTCTGGCGAGGGAGAATGTTATACCCTCGTAGTTGCAGTGGTATGTATGTGAGGACGCACGCAGAGTACGCAGAAATTTTGAAAAGAAAGAAAGATGAGTTTTCACTAAAAGTTTCCTGCTATTTGTGAAGAAAAAGGTTCGTTAACGGGAATTGATTCCCAGATTTGGTATTTGGACTTCATAGATTATATTAGAATTTTGAGTTTTTATTTTCTGAATGGTCACGCTGGGCCCACTGAGAAATTTACTGCTTGTGGGGCCCACTTTGTTTTCGAGATTTTGGCCATTGTGGATATTTTTCTAAGACGCTTTTTGAGGCCAACAGAGGGTGACACGTGTCACCCCGCCAGGTGGCTCGCCGAATGACATTTGTGCACAACACCCTGCTAGTCGCCGACTAAACGCTTTACATAACTTCGCGGGCGGAAAATTCCGGCTATGTCGCTTTGTTTTTTGGCGGATTTTTCCGAGAGACGAAACCTTTTGGACCAACGGAGGTGACACTTGTCACCCTCATCGATCGGCTTGGATGGGCGGTGGGCTGCTTTTGCCGATCGCCCTCGTTGTGCCTTGCTTTGTGGCTTGTTTTGCGAGTGTTTTCGGAGTGTTTCAGTGGAGTAGGTTTAGGTGCACTTGGTTTAATCTTGCCCTTACACTTGCTATACACTTGAAGGATCTCGCCCTTGGTCAGCCTTTGGTTTTGCTATAAATACCCCCAAGTGTGAAGACTTCATCCATTCCAAAACTTCCAAGTCTCAAACCCTCTCCTCCCCTTTGCGAGCTCTTAGCCGAGAGCCTTCCCCTCCCCTTTCGCGTGCCTTTGGCCGAGGGGTTCCTCCCCTTTCATGGTGCTGGGTACCCCTAGCCTAGTTGTTTTCGTGATAATACCCTCCTCGTGGTATCAAATACTTCTCCTAGTATTGTTATAATGCCCAAAATACCTTAGCCTTGTACCTTGTAGTATTCCAAAGATACCTCTTTACGTAGAGTCCGAAATACTACCTTTGTCCTTTTTAGTCTCAAACCAAACCCAAGGAAATCTTCATACTTGGTCAAGATTTGAGTAAGTTTGGTTAGAACTTCTAAGGGTTGTTTGAGCGCACTGAGGTGAGCTAAACCTTGCTCAGATCGACATTATAACTTGATAATTTTGGGCTTATCGAGGTAATTATCTTGTTCCTCTATTGTAATTGGAAATTACATGCTTGTTAGAATATATAGTCAAGATACTATATACGGAACTATACTTAGTATTCTGCAATGTCTTTTGACTTAAGCTCAAGAATAAAGAATCGAATCAATCAGATTTACATAGATCAGCAAAGACTTCAGTAGTAAGATTGCCGAGTAGAATTGTACACGCCCGTTAGACGTAAACCCCTCGGTTGGCTTCGTAGCCGCCTCGATAGAGAGAGATTTACGCTGCCATGTGAGGTGCCGAATTTTCTCAGAGAAAGATAGAAACTTGTGTTTGGGGTTAATAGACGCCAGGACCTTTATAGGTGAAAGTACTAAGAGTAGCGTATTCTACTCGAGGAGTGGAAAGGGCTAGTGCGTTGTAGTACTGGAGCATTTTGCTTATTGTCGATAAATCGTCGCGAGGTATGCGAACCTCTTCCTATCTTTTCTAGCATGATTGTTGTGGAACTATGTAGTACGCAGACGCATACGCTAAGTGATTTGGTTGGTTTAAAACATAGGTGTTATAATAGCTTTACGGGAAGTTAGTTATAACGACCTTACGTAGTGAAAATGGTTTATCGATGTTAGAAGTTAAGAGACTTGATCTTATAAGATAAGAGACTTAACTTATTTGTTTTAATGTGACGTTGTGAAACCTCATTCGTGAGTAATGAGTACTTGGTTTTGTGCGGATAATGTTTTACCGATTTCGAATCGTAACGTATCGGCTGCACTATCGCATGCGTTAATAAAGGAAAATGTATCAATAATGACGTTGTATTAAAACCAAGAGAAACCTCCATCCGCATGTAAGCTAAGATAAGACAAAATGATATTACATTTTCTAGATCACGGTCACGTAATAAGATCGTTATAAACAAGAATAAACTACTCACATATATGACATATGTTACTCAATTGTTTTAAAAGAGATTAAGACTATGAGTTATGAAACCTTTCTAAAATAAGTGACTCGAGCATTTGAAAACGGTAAGTTTGAGTAATCAAACTAGGCAACCGAACTTAGGAAAAGAATGTCATTACTTGATTTTGAAAAGGAACGTGGGTTGGTCATTCTAATACTACGTATAGGGTGACTTTATAAAAGTAATGGATCTCTTTAAAAGAACTTAACGATGTAGTACTTGGGGTTAAAACCCGACTTTGGCATAAAATGAAAGTACTTTGAGTTGTGTGAAACTTGCCTACGCTTGTTGCGAAACTTGCCTATGCTTGTTGTTGTGAAACTCGCCTATGCTTGTTGTTGTGAAACTTGCCTACGCTTGTGATTTATAGCCTTTGTGCAAGTGTGGTATTTCGTGTTACCGCGTCTCGATAGAGGGCCGGCCGACTTGTCGAGAACTTACTGACGCGGCCGGGCGCGATGGAGAATTCCACTGTATGTTTCCATTTTGATTATCGCTCATTGCTGATGTCACACGGACATGTCTACACCGACGCAGATTCCGGCACGCGCCACGCGCAGGTTGATTACCCGATATATTGTTATTGTGGTTACATGGACATGTCTACACCGAGGTAGAATTCCGGCACGCCGTACGCGCAGGTTGATCACCCAAGATATTATTGTTGACGTCATACGGACGCGCTACACCGAGGTAGAATTCCGGTACGCGGGCCGGGCATTGGTATTATTGTTGCATCATGGACATGTCTACACCGATGCAGACCGGCACGCGCCACGACGCGAACATGATTGATGTCATGGGCGTGAGACTCATAGTTATATTTGAGTGATGACAGGCGCGAGTCTCGATCGACATGATCGCGATGTTGCGGAATCGTAGTTTGTTATCATACATGCCTCCTCGCTTTATATAGACTAGTATGATTTCATTACAAGATACAGCACATTGCTGTTGCATCGACTTCGCCGCCGCAGTAGGCAGGATCCTCGCCGTGATCTCGCCAGATTAGACATTTAAGCTCCGCTTTCCGAGGCTTATCTTTGGTACGTGTTCTCGAGTCAGGTTTGTACATTCGTGGTATGGCTTCCGCCATAGTTGTAGATCTTAGAGGTTCAGAGTACTGCTGCGTGGTTTGTAAAAAGGATTAAACTGCTCGCTTTGAAAGAGTTGTATTTATATATGTTATCGAAGCGTAACCGTTGGTTGGCCTGCTTTATGATCATATATCTTGTTTCTTGTTTAAAGTTTTATTTTCCGCTGGTTTTCCGATGTCAGGTCACTAGGTGCCCGGATAAGGCACCAAAGAACCCGCCACGGACGGTCGTTATGTGATGCTATCGAACCGCCGGCCCACTTATCTCGCGCTCGCCACAACTCGCTAGTAATCGGGCCATCTCTTCAGAATTCCATCTCCTCTCGCTTCCAGCCGCTGGATCGAGGCGTAGGTATCGTGGTCTCGTGAGCCACCGCCGCGCTCTAATGGCTGGGCCGGGCGGCCGCAAAACTCGCCGTCCAAGCACTATCTCAAAGACATCGGGCCTCGCTCGTAATCCTCCGTGTTTCTACTCGCAGCCTCCTTCGCTTTGCCTTCGGGCTATGGTTGCCTTGGCGCGAGGCATAATCGGGACAAAAGAATACGCTGGAGGAGTCCAACTTACAACACAAATTCTAAGGCACGATCTCAGAGTGAGAAGAATGGAAACTAATCCTAAATGTCTCGCAGCCTCCCGACATACGTGCACAACACACCGATAATCAAGACTCTACTAGACACGGTCAGACACTTTCCGAGGACTAATCGCCTGATACCACTTTTTCACGACCCGACTGGCCCGCGATCGTGCCTTACCCGCACCCTAGTGATACAACATCGAGAAAATCACGGAAAATAAAACTTAAACATGAAACAAGATATATGATAAATAAACAGCCGACCAAAATGGTCACCTTTCTCAATATATATATATAAAATCAACGCTACATCCTTTACAAACCCCGCCCACAACAATACTATGCACTTCTAAGAATGTAATAACAACTATGACGGATGGCCCCGCCATACCCCGAATGTACAAGTACTTACAATGACAGGGATATACCTAAAGATAAGCCTCCGAGAAACGGAGCTTCCCAAAACGTGAATCGTGATCCTAAGAGCGAGGATCCACAACCGATGTACTCTACCGCGCAGATGAACGCAGCCTCCGGGCGAGGTCAAGACAACAGTACCAAGTATGTGAAATCAAAAATATCAGAATGAAATCATAGTAGTCTATATAAAACAGAGACATGTATGATAACCAACTACATACCACAATATATAAACAAATATGTCAAGTCGTGACTCATGCCCATAAAGTCATCACTCAAATATAACCCGAATTTAACCCGCACAACGATCGCATGCCCCAAGATCTTACCTGGTAAGCATGGCCATGGAACCATCCTAATGGAAGATACCCGTGGCCACCCATCGTGGTCAAGATGTCCAAAGGAAATAACAAGATAACAATCATAATGGAAGATACTCGGCCACCCATCGTGTCAAGATGTCCAAAGAAAATAACAAGATAACACTCATAAGTGGAAGCATACCCGGCCACCCATCGTGTCGATGTCCAAAAGGAAATAACAAAATAACAATCAAGTGAAAGCATACTGGCCACCCATCGTGGTCAAGATGTCCAAAACAAATAACAAGATCACACTTAATGGAAGCATACCCGGGCCACCCATCGTGTCGCAAGATGTACAAAAGGATCGATATAGTGGAAGCATACACGCTGGTCACCCATCGTGTCAAGATGTCCATCAATCAATCGATAGCCTACCTCCAACGAGACGCCAGAGTACGTAAATACAACATTGCACAACAAAGGCTATCACCACAAGCATAGGCAAGTTCAACATATTTTTAGATATTCTTTTTATTACAACAAAACCGGATTTTAACCCCAAGGTACTACGACTTAAATTCTTTCAAAAGATCCATTTCTTTCACAAAAGTCACACGATACCCGTAGTATCAAAATAGAGTAACTATCTTTTAAGTAAACCAAAACAATTTCCATACCTTCTTTTAAACCATCTTAAGACAAACCATGCCTTTCTTTTTAAACCAACACACTTTCCCTTTTAAAGTCAAGTAACAACATTCTTTTCCAAAAGTTCAAGTTGCCAAATTTCAAATACTGTGTCTCTTATTTTCGAAAGATTTCATAGTTCATAGTCTTAATCCCTTAATAACGTAATCTCTTTTAAAACAATTTGAGTAACATATGCCTATGTGGGTGTAGGTTATACTTGTTTATAACAACCTTATTAAAGCAGCCATGATCTAGAAAATGTAATACAATTTTGTCTTATCTTAGCTTCTATGCAGATGGGGAATTCTACTGGTTTTAATAATAATTAATTATTTGTCAATACATTTTCCTTTATTAACGCTGCAGTGGTTTGTTCGATACTTGTTCTCATTTTCGAAATCAATATAACATTATACCTTTTTAAAACCCAATTACCCATTTCTCATTAAAGCGGTTTCACAACTTTTTAACACAACCCAAGTCCTAATTATTTCACATCAAGTCTTTTATCTTTTAAAAACCACAAACCACTTCTTTGCCCACATAAAGTCGTTATAGCAAACTTCCCATAAAGCCGTTTTAACACTTTATGTTTTAAACCAACCCAATTCATTTAACACATGTACGTCTACCGTACTATATAGTTCACAACATATCATGCTAGAAAAGATAGGAAGAGGTTCACATACCTCGCGACGATTATCGACAATTAGCAAAATGCTTCAAGTACTACAACCTTGCTAGCCCTTTCCACCCTTCAAGTAGAATACGCTACTCGTAGTACTTCCACCTATAATGGCCATAAAACGTCTATCATCTTCTAGATCTCTTCGTAGAATATTCTAAATACAAGAGTCCTTATTCTAAAGAAAATTCGGCAGCACCTCCCCCCTCCCGCAACCACATAAATCTCCTTCTCTACTCAGGCCCGCTACCAGGCCAACAACTCCCCGGGGGGGGGGGGGGTTTACACGTCTAACCGGACGTGTTCAATCCTACTTCACAGTAATACTACAAGTCTCATCAGAATACAGTCCAATGTAATTACAGTTCAGTTCTCTTCTTTAATATCCTTCTATACAGTGTAGTTACAGTTCAGTTCTTTTCAATATTCATTCTATATATAGTATACTCAACTATATCTTACTACAACATGTAATTTCCAATTATAATAGGGGGATAAAGATCATTACCTCGATAAGCCCAAAATTATCCAAGATTATATGTCGATCCTGAGCAACGTTTAGCTCCTAATCTGTACGCTCCAACCCGCTCCAAGCGACACTTAGAGGTTTCTAAACAACTTCTCTTAACACTTCAACTCCAAAAAGTGAAGAACACTTAGGCTACAATTTTGGCAACTCTCTGCCAAGGGGGGTGTATTTAGGCTAGGGGTGTGAAATCTTTTCCAACTCTTGGCTACTAATCTTCCTAATATACTAAGGAAGAACACTTAGAGTTTAAGAATTTTTGGACAAAGTATGGTTGAGGAGAGGGGTGGACGAGAGCTTTCTCAAAGTGTGGAGTATTTTGCCTGGAATTTCTCAAGTGTGGACGAAGAATAAGTCTTGCACTTAAGGGGTATTTATAGGACATTCAAGGGCTAGGATTGAAGCAAGTGTGTGGTCAAGATTGGGCCATGTGTTTGTGGGCCCCACTTATCTATCTACTACACAAATATCTAACCAAACATTGACCAAAGGTTTATGGCCTTTTTCATGAAAAAACGTGCCACTTTGCCCAACCAAAACCGTCCAACTTTGCCACCTAAGGGTGACACATGTCGCCCTCCTATTGGTCCAAAATATTTCATCTCTCGGAAAAATCCAAAATAAATAAATTCTTGAAAACGTAAAATTCCTTTACAAGGTTCGGAAAATTTTCCGTCGGAAAAACAAATCCTACATCCTTATCCTACTTGAGGCTTGTATTTCCGTACGTACGTCCTCACATACATACTCCGGAAATACGGGGTATAACATTCTTCCCCCCTTAGAAACATTCATCCTGAATGTTCCTTCTAAGTCTCAAAACATACATGCGCAGGTATAGTCTTCACTACTATACTTTACGAAACCAATCATGCCACACCTGGCCATATAACATATGCGCAAAATACTTAAATCCAAGTCCACGAGGAATCACCTCAAACACCACAAAAGCTCCCACCCAAGGTCTAAAAGATACTCCCTTCGCACCTCCCCTTCACAAAAGAAATGATCATTCCCGTTCTCATAACACATGTTCGCCTCCTTCCTTACTCGTTGTACCCTTCTCGAACACCCGAACGCTTTCTAGTACACGTGCCACGCTTCAGTCATCACTTCAGTTTCCAAAATTTGTGGAGGCACTACCTCCAAACTTGGTCATCTCACTAGCTTCGATTTCCTTCAAGGCCATTCCCGGTCTTCATGGTCCGATTCTGGTCGAACATATCCACGAACTCATACGATGGTTACCTAAACTTGGGCCTTGCACCCTCGTGATCCTACCACCTGGAGGGACCACCTCGAACTGACCACATCTCCTTTCGGGCTGCGGGTTGACCCGCGACATGCCTCAACCCGACCCACCTATCGAGTCAAACTCTCGTTCCCCGATCCGGAACGATCTTACCTATTCAAGTCCTGAAAGCTACCACCTTTATCTCACACAACCCTAGGAATTATCACACAATGCATTTCAGACATACCAAGTATTTCGACAAAAACTAACCGTAAAATCTTTTACTCAAAACGGCCTTTCATCTAAGGTCTCAATCACATAAATTCTAAGGCTCAAAATTCTTTCATCCCTGCATTTACCCTTTTCACTAACTGTGCTTCTAAATCACATTTTTAACATAAAGCTATCCGATCATAACACTTAACACATCATCATAACATCAATACAAACTAGTCTTTAGAGGGTTAAGGATATACCTGAAAATCAAATAGGCGGTTCAAAGGACCGCTAAAACTGGGAACTTCCACCGCGACCTCTGCCGTGGCCTGCCGGTGTATGAATATCCTGCCTCGCTATTAAAGGTGAAGAACCCGCAATCGATCCAGAGTGGTGCTATCCCACCGCTACAACCGGTTGGACAATTTCGCAAATCGCCCGCTGGCCGCATGTAAAACAAACTCCCAAACTAGCACGACTCCCACCATGGAGCCTACTACAACGGCCACAACGATGTAGGGTGGTTTCATCCGCTAACATCCTCGCTCCCGAAAATCTGAACCTCGAGCCCCGACTTGCTCCCGAATACTCTGGATGCCTCAAGATCGCGAGGACCGTCAAGATCGGGCGGGCGCATAACTAGTTCACACTGAGGCGCTCCGCCTTGAAAGTCACCAGCGACCTCGCCTTCTTCTGCTGGTATTGGTCAATTCGTCGGCCTCTCCGTTCTTCACATCCAAGTGCATAAGTCTGCATGCGGGTAATGTCCATGCCCGGCTGAAGAGCTACACCCGAGCAACTCTCTGCCAAATAATCGTCGAGCCCTGTGACATAGCGGTGCACTCTGTCCTCCATGTCGGCTACTAACGCGGACGCATCGAGCTAATGAGTTAAACTCCACATTGTACTCCCAACCGCACGCCGCCCGCTTTAACGCCAAAAACTTGTTACCGAGCCCTCTCATCCGCGAGGCAAGAAATGTGCAAGAAATGCCTCGAGAACTCGTCCCATACGGCCGAAGTGCATACTCTCCGACAGCTCTCACGAATCAAACCACGATCGCAGATCACGCACCGACGCGAACCTAAGACCACCGACTCGGTCTCGGCCGTGATCATTCTCATGATCCAGAATCGCTTGATGAACTCCTGCGATCATCCTCGTGCCTCGACCCGTAGAACTTTGGCGGCTACAACTCGAAAATCTCGTAGTCTCAAGCTATCCGATCTAGGATGAACCACGGTGCATCGAACCGCCGGCCCAACCTATCTCACGTTCCGCCACAACTCGCTAGTAATCGCCATCTCTCAGAACCCATCTCTCTCGCTTCAGTGTGGGACTGGAGGCGCAGTATCGTGGTCTCGAGCCACCGCCGCTCTAAACTCTGTTGGGGCCGGCGCCGCAGAAACTCGCTGTCAAGCACTATCTCGGTGAAGATCGGGCCTCGCTCAGTAATCCTCCGTGCTCTACTCGCAGCCTCGCCGCTTGCCATTCTGGGCTCTGATTGCCTTGCGCGGAGGCATAACTGGGACAAAAGAATACGTCAGAGGGAGTCTAACTTACAACACAGCTCTAAGGCACGATCTCAGAGTGAGAAGAATGGAAACCAATCCTAAATGTCCTGCAGCCTCCTGATTATAGATGTGGTGCACAACACACCGATAATCAATACTCTACTAGACACGGTCTGTAGACACTTTCCGAGGACTAACAGCTCTGATACCACTTTTTTCACGACCCGACCTCGGGCCCGCGACTGGTGCCTTACCCCGGGCACCCTAGTGATACAACATCAGAGAAAATCAGCGGAAAATAAAAACTTAAACATGAAACAAGATATATGATAAATAAAACAGGCTGACTAAAACGGTCACCTTTCTGAATATATATATATAAAAACCCGAACAGTTACATCCTTTACAAACCTCGCCACAACAAGATTACATACCTCTAAGAATGTAACAACAACTATGACGGGACAGGTCCCCGCAATACCCCTGAATTTACATGTACTTACAATGACATGGGATATACCCAAAGATAAGCCTCCGAGAAACGGAGCTTCCCATAACGTGAATCGTGATCCTAAGAGCGTGGATCCACAACCGATGTACTTACCGCGGCAGATGAACGCACTTCAAGGAGGTCGCATAACAGTACCAAGTATGTGAAATCAAAAATATCAGAAATGAAATCATAGTAGTCTATATAAAACAAGAGACATGTATGATAACCAACTACAGTCCACAATATATAAACAGTCATGTCAAGTCAGGGACTCATGCCCATAAAGTCATCACTCAAATATAACCCGGGAATTTAACCCGCACAACGGCCGCATGCCCCGGCATCTTACCTCGGTAAGCATGGCCATGGAACCATCCTAATGGAAGCATACCCGTGGGCCACCCATCGTGTCAGTATGTCCAAAGGAAATAACACTATAACAATCATAATGGAAGATACTCTGGCCAACGTGTGTCAGTATGTCCAAAGCAAATAACAAGATAACACTCCTAAGGGAAGCATACCCGTGGGTCACCCATCGTGTCAGTATGTCCAAAGGAAATAACAAAATAACAATCAAGTGGAAGCATACTCGTGGGCCACCCATCGTGTCAGTATGTCCAAAACAAAATAACAATCAAGTGGAAGCATACTCGTGGGCCACCCTTTGAGTAACATATGCCTATGTGGGTGTAGGTTATACTTGTTTATAACAACCTTATTAAAGCAGCCATGCTCTAGGAAATGTAATACAATTTTGTCTTATCTTAGCTTCTATGCATATGGAGATTTCTACTGGTTTTAATAATAATTAATTATTTGTCAATACATTTTCCTTTATTAACGCTGCAGTGGTTTGTTCGATACTTGTTCTCATTTTCGAAATCAATATAACATTATTCCTTTTTAAAACCCAATTACCCATTTCTCATTAAAGTGGTTTCACAACTTTTTAACACAACCCAAGTCCTTATTATTTCACATCAAGTCTTTTATCTTTTAAAAACCACAAACCACTTCTTTGCCCACATAAAGTCGTTATAACAAACTTCCCATAAAACCGTTATAACACTTTATGTTTTAAACCAACCCAATTCATTTAACACATGTACGTCTACCATACTACATAGTTCACAACATATCATGCTAGAAAAGATAGGAAGAGGTTCACATACCTCGCGACGATTATCGACAATTAGCAAAATGCTCCAAGTACTACAACCTTGCTAGCCCTTTCCACCCTTCAAGTAGAATACGCTACTCGTAGTACTTCCACCTATAATGGCCATAAAACGTCTATCATCTTCTAGATCTCTTCGTAGAATATTCTAAATACAAGAGTCCTTATTCTACAGAAAATTCGGCAGCACCTCCCCCCCCCGCAACCACATAAATCTCCTCCTCTACTCAGGCCCGCTACCAGGCGAACAACTCCCGGGGGGGGGGGGGTTTACACATCTAACCGGACGTGTTCAATCCTACTTCACAGTAATACTACACAAGTCTACTGTAAATACAGTCCAATGTAATTACAGTTCAGTTCTCTTCTTTAATATCCTTCTATACAGTGTAGTTACAGTTCAGTTCTTTTCAATATTCATTCTATATATAGTATACTCAACTATATCTTACTACAACATGTAATTTCCAATTATAATAGGGGGATAAAGATCATTACCTCGATAAGCCCAAAATTATCCAAGATTATATGTCGATCCTGAGCAACGTTTAGCTCCTAATCTGTACGCTCCAACCCGCTCCAAGCGACACTTAGAGGTTTCTAAACAACTTCTCTTAACACTTCAACTCCAAAAAGTGAAGAACACTTAGGCTACAATTTTGGCAACTCTCGGCCAAGGGGGGTGTATTTAGGCTAGGGGTGTGAAATCTTTTCCAACTCTTGGCTACTAATCTTCCTAATATACTAAGGAAGAACACTTAGGAGTTTAAGAATTTTTGGACAAAGTATGGTTGAGGGAGAGGGGTGTGGGACGAGAGCTTTCTCAAAGGGGGGGGAGTATTTTGCCTTGGAATTTCTCAAGTGTGGATGAAGAATAAGTCTTGCACTTAAGGGGTATTTATAGGACATTCAAGGGCTAGGATTGAAGCAAGTGTGTGGTCAAGATTGGGCCATGTGTTTGTGGGCCCCACTTATCTATCTACTACACAAATATCTAACCAAACATTGACCAAAGGTTTATGGCCTTTTTCATGAAAAAACGTGCCACTTTGCCCAACCAAAACCGTCCAACTTTGCCACCTAAGGGTGACACATGTCGCCCTCCTATTGGTCCAAAATATTTCATCTCTCGGAAAAATCCAAAATAAATAAATTCTTGAAAACGTAAAATTCCTTTACAAGGTTCGGAAAATTTTCCGTCGGAAAAACAAATCCTACATCCTTATCCTACTTGAGGCTTGTATTTCCGTACGTACGTCCTCACATACATACTCCGGAAATACGGGGTATAACATAGGTTTTGGAACTAAGGCACTAGCCAAAAGGTTTGGAAACCACTTCCTTTTCAAGACTCTATGTACTTTAAGTAAAATACTTCCACTCTTTAAGAATACAAACTTCACTAAGGCAATGGATTATACAACTTACAATTTAAACATCAAAGTACAATCAAGGAAGTACATAGAAGAAATTCTACTTTAGGCAATCCAAATACAACCAAGGAATGGATCATTTAAGGAGTATGAAATACTTTCTTTATCTTAAGGAATCATGCTAGAAGAGGAGATAGTTCACATACCTTTTCGGCTAAATCCACAAGCTGCTTCGAATCGCCGTACGTAGAAGTGTCAACCTATAATGGTAACAACAAGACTATCAACTTCTAGTTTCTAACGTAGAATAATACTAAGTATACGGTCTCTAATTCTACGGAAAATCGGGCAGCACTTCCTTTGTTTCTACTCACTTTGCCACCTTTTTCAAGGCCGAATACAATAACCAATACGCCACATTTAAGGATCAAAATAACAACCAAACAAAGGGGATTACACGCCTTACAATACGTGTAAAATTCCGCCCCACAATTCATACAAAGTAGTTTAAAACTCACTAGCCATTCTAGGCCAACAAACCAACAATTCAAAGTCTTATCCAATCCTTTTCCAATTCCAAGTTCTAAGGTCTAACATGTTATATAGTCATAAGCAACTTCAACAACTACAATTTCCTTCTTTATACAACATGCGACGACTTAAACTAATAATCGACTTGAATGCAATCTTAAGGCTAAACATGCTAGTTTTTGGATTAGGGTTACAATAGCCAATATACTTATCAACTTCATACAATATATCTCATGCTTGCTAATAACCATAGCTACAACAACAAGTAATCTCAATTACTAAAACGACAAGATTATACCTTTATAAGCCCTTAAAATTTCCAAGATTCAAAGTCGCGCCTTAGCAATTCTTTGCTCCTTTCCTTATGTTCCAATCCGCTCCAAGCACTCCTTATAATCCTATGAAGAACCCATCTTCAAGTTCCAACTCCAAAGTTGAAGAACTCCTTAAGTTTCCGCATTGCGACTAATACGAAAACGTCGTTTTTCCGAAATCTTTCTATTGAGATATCCTTACAATACCCTTAGGGACATTGGGTTAAAGTCTTGAGGCTAATGTATCAAAACTGCAAAATTTTTTGTGTGGGGATGCACAAACCCGAGAGCACTTATGATAGCACAAAGTGTTGTGAAATTTTTCTAAGTCTTCAAGACCTTGTCTTGCTACTAGTATGTATTTATAACACATTGGAGGGTATAGACTGTTATACCCCGTATTTCCAGAGTATGTACGTGAGGGCGTACGTATAAAAATTTAAGCCTTAAAGTTGGTAAGGTTCAAAATTTGTACACAAGTACCGAAAAGAGTCGTTTTTCGACGAAACGTTTTACAAGACTTGCGAAGGGAAAAATACGGCTATGTCATTTATAATTTTTGCGGATTTTTCCGAGAGACGAAACATTTTGGACCAACGGGAGGGTGACATGTGTCACCCTCACATTGGGCGTGATTGTGGGCGGCTTGGACGAAATGGGAGGTCTTGGTTAGGTAGGATATTTTGTGATAGTTGGTGTGGTAGATGGATAAGGTACACATGGCTTAATCTACACCTTACACTTGCCTAACACTTGGATTGATCTTGGCCATTGGTTGGCCCTTGCTTGACCTATAAATACCCCCCTTAGTTGATGAACTTCTTCATCCAAAAATCATTTTCTAAGTGTTAAAATCCTCCCCCCCTCTTTGTGTGAGCTCGTCCAAAGCCATTCCCCCCTCCCCTTTGAGAAAGGCCCTCGGCCGAGCACCCCCCCTTTCCTAGTGGTTCTAGCCGAGCCTACCCCCCCTGGTAGAGAAATACTCTTCAAGTATTGTTATAATACCAAAATACTTTAGCCGAAATACCTTGTAGTACTTTCCAAAGTTACCTCTATACGTAGAGCCCGGAAATACTATTATACTTCCTTTAGCCACTAAACGAAACCCTAAGGAAAACCTTCATAGTCGGTTGAAGTGTTAAGTAGAAGTTGCGTAAAACTTCTAAGGGTTGTTTGGAGCGGATTGGAGCACTCGGAGTAGGAGCTAAACGTTGCTCAGGATCGACTTTAAACTTGGATAATTTTGGGCTTACCGAGGTAAATAATCCTATCCTTCTAGTGTAATTGGAAATTACATACTGTAGTTGTATAGAAATGAATATAAGATTCATAAAAGAGAATTGAACTGTAATAGAAGGATATTACAGAAAAAGACTTAAATCAAATCGCATCGTAAGAATATTACGGTAGAAGATTAAACTGCTTACATGGGATGTATTCTGATGAGACTTATAACCTTTATTGGTGGGTTTCTGCGAGTAGCATGTACTACTTGGAAGGTGGACAAGGCTAGCCGGGTTATAGCCGTGAAGCGTTTTGCTTATAGTCGATAATCGTCACGAGGTATGTGATTCTTCCTATACTCTTGAGCATGATATTTTAAAGGAATTTATATAGTACGGTAGACGTACGTGTGGCAATGTCTTTTGACTTAAGCCTGAATAATAAGAACCTTGAAGTATTTTAAAAGAATATATAGTACGGTGAGCGACGTGTGGCAATGTCTTTTGACTTAAGCCTGAATAATAAGAACCTTGAAGTATTTTAAAAGAATATATAGTACGGTAGACGTACGTGTGGCAATGTCTTTTGACTTAAGCCTGAATAATAAGAATCTTGAAGTATTTTATAAGAATATATATATAGTACGGTAGGCGTACGTGTGTTAACTGAATGTAGTGTTACGGCAATATCTTTTGACTTAAGCCTGAATAATAAAGAATCTTGAAGTATTTCAAAAGATTAAGAAACCGTTTTGAAAGAAGAGTAATACTTGGTTTTGAAAACATAAGAGTTATACTAGCTTTATGGGAAGTTAGGTATAACGTCTTAAGAGAGGTAAAGAAAATGGTTTACTGATTTTAGAAGTTAAGAGACTTGATCTTAAAAGATAAGAGACTTGACTAAGTTGAATTGATATGAATTTTGTTAAAAGTGTGAAACCTCATTCGTGAATAATGAGTACTTGGTTTTTAAAAGGAATAATGTTTTACTGATTTCGGAAATCAGAATAAGGATCGAGCAAACCACTGCAGCGCTAATAAAAGGAAATGTATTGAATAATTAAGTATTATTAAAACCAGTAGAAACCTCTATCTGCATAGAAGCTAAGATGAGACAAAATGATATTACATTTCCTAGATCATGGCTGCTTTAATAAGATTGATTATAAACAAGAATAACCTACTCACATATAAGGCATATGTTTCTCAAATTGTTTAAAAGAGAATTATGTTTTAAAAGGATTAAAACTATGAACTACGAAACCTTTTCAAAAATGAGAAACTTGAGCATTTGAAATTAGGCAAACTTGAACGTTTGGAAAATAATGTTGTTACTTGATTTTACAAAGGGAAGTGTTTTGGTTTACTTAACAATGTTAGTCACTCTATTTTTATACTACGTAGTACTTTAGGGTTAAAACCCGGACTTTGACATAAAATGAAAGTACCTTGAGTTGTGTATAACTTGCCTATGCTTGTTGTTGTGAAACTTGCCTATGCTTGTTGTGATAGCCTTTGTTGTGCAAGAATTGTGTTTCTATACTACCGTCTCTCGGCAGAGGCGGTTGACTTGTTGAGAACTTGTTTGGGCGTCTTGCGGTGTGGAGAATTCCGCAGTGCGCTCCGTTGATAGTGTTATTTTGTTGTATCCTCTTGGACCCATCGACACGATGGGTGGCCCGGGTATGGTTCCATTAGGATTGTTATTCCATGGACTACTCTCCGTGAGGTTTCTTGTTCGGCCTTGGTATCGGTGGTCGGCTTCGACTTGCCGCCTCGTGGTGATTCGGCCTTGGTACTGTAGTTAGCCCTCGACTTTCCCCGCTCGGTGTAGTGACGGTCTCGTGACACGACCTTGGTACCGTAGTTAGCCCTCGTACTTGCCGGCCGCTTCGTGACACGGCCTTGGTATCCGTAGTCGGCTTTCGTACTTGCCGTGTCGCCGTGGTTTGGTTGAATAGTATTGTTAGTACGGCTTTGGAATCAGGTAGGACTTGGTGTTCATATTTACTCCTTGGTGTTATTCTATCATAGACTGCAGGCAGTGAGGAAGGTATTCCACTGGCATGATAGCTGTTGCGGGCGTGAGACCCATAGTTATATTTGAGTGATGACTCGAGGCGTGATTCACGACTTGCATTTCGCTTATTTATCGTGATCGTAGTTTGGTTATCATACATGTCTCCGCTTTTTATAGTGCTATGATTTCATTTCTGATATTTTGATTTCACATACTTGGTACTGTTATCTTGACCTCGCCCGGGGCTGCGTTCATGCCGCAGGTAGGGGTACACCAGTGTTGATCCCCGCTTTTAGGATCACATTTCAGCGTTTTGGGAAGCTCCGTTTCTCCGGAGGCTTATCTTTGGGTATATCACCTGTCATTGTAAGTACTTATACATTCAGGGGTATGGCGGGGCCCTGTCCCGTCATAGTTGTTGTAAAAATCTTAAGTGCATGCTTTGTTGTGGGCGGGGTTGTAAGGATTATGGCTATTCAAATGTCGATATATATATATATATCTTTGAGAGGCAACCGTTTTGGTTGACCTATTTTCTTTATCTTGATCCATATCTATTTGTATGTTTAAGTTTTTATTTCATTGGTTTTCTCGATGTTGTATCACTAGGGTGCTCGGGTAAGGCACGATCCACGGGCGAGGTTGGTCGTGACAAAAGTGGTATCGAGTAGTTAGTCCTCTGAAAGTGTCTGACCGTGTCTAGTAGAGTCTTGATTATCGGTGTGTTGTGCACCACATCTATAATCGAGGCTGCAGGACATTTAGGATTGGTTTCCTTCTTCTCATTACGAGATCGTGCCTTAGAGGTGTGATAAGTTGGACCTCTCGGCGTATTCCTTTCCTTTACGATTATGCCTCGCGTAAGGCAACCCGCCCGAGAAGGCGGCGGCGAAGGAGGCTGCGAGTAGGCGTGGCGATCTCTCAGAGACCACAAGACTGAGCCTCGGTACGCGATGCAGGCGAAGAGATGGGTTATAAGAGTGGGCCCGATTAATGGCGGGGTTGTGGCGGACTTGAGGATAAATTTGGATCGCAGATTCCGATGCACCGATGGTTCACCTAGATCGAGATAGTTTGAGGCTACGGATTTTACGAGTTGTAGCCGCGAGTTTTATGGGTGAAGTCCGAGGATGACGCGAGTTCATCCGCGATTCTGATGGATCATGAGTGATCAAGGCATCGGAGACCGAGTCGGTGGTCACAGGTTCGCATCATTGCGTGATCTGCAATGATCGTGGTTTGATTCATGGAGCTGTCGGGAGAGCATGCACTTCCGGCCGTTTGGGACGAGTTCTCAAGGGCTTTTCTTGCACATTTCTTGCCTCGCGAGATGAGAGGCTCGGGCAGATTTTTGGTGTTGCGGCGAAGCGGACGTACGGTTCGGGAGTACAATGTGAGTTCGACTCATTGGCTCGTCGTCCCGCGTTAGTAGCTAGTATGGAGGATCGAGTGCGATATGTTCTGAGGCTCGATGATTACCTAGCAGAGTTGTTGGTGTAGCTCTTCAGGGCACGGACATTGCCGCACGCAGCTTATGCACTTGGATGTGAGGCGGAGAAATCGACGGAATGACCAAGATCAGCGAAGAGGCGAGCAAAGCAGGTCCTTTGATAACCTCGAGGCGGACCGCCCGGCAGAACTAGTTATGTACCTCCGCCAAGACAGAGTGGTCCTCCACGCTTCGGGACGCCGGGATATTCGGGAGCGGTCGTGGCTCCTGTGTTTCGATTTTCGGGAGTAAGTGCTCGCGGATGAGGTCGCCCTTGTCTCGATATGGCGTTGTGGAAAACTTCATAGGAGAGGTCATACTAACTTGGGAGATTGTTATTCTTGCGGCCAGGCCATCTGGCGAAAACTATCCGACCAGGCAGCGTGGGTAGAATAGCACGGACTACGGATCGATTGCGGGTTCTTCACCTTCCCAGCTAGGCGGGATGTTCATACTCTACAGCTACGGCAGGTCGCGGTGGAAGTTCCCGATTTTAGCGGTCGCAACCGCCTATTTTTAGGTATATCGCAATGTAACGCCCGAACCGGGCACATCGTGCCTTACCGGGCACCCTAGTGATACATCATCGAGAGAAAACCGGCGGAAAATAAAACATGAATCATGAAACAAGAGATATAATAAATAAACAGCAACCAAAGCGATTTGCCTTGGTATATACATAAAACCCGAACAGTTTAATCCTTTTACAACCTCGCCACAACAGCTTCTACTGACCTTAAGATTTATGGCTGACGTGACAGGCCCCGCCATACCCAGAATGTACAAGAACCTACAACTCAGGAACACATACCAAAAGATAAGCCTCGAGAAACGGAGCTTCCCAAAACGCCCGAGATCCTAGGCGAGGATCCACGACCGATGTACCTCTACTGCGGCATGAGCGCACCGGCGAGGTCGATAACAGTACCAAGTATGGAAACCGTAAATCAGAATGAAATCATAATAGCTTAAAAAGCGAGGAGACATGTATGATAACCAAAATACAAGACGCAACATAAAAGCAGTCAGTCGTGGACTCACGCCTCAAAGTCACCACTAAATATAACTATGGGTCTCACGCCCATACATCCATCATGTTCGATCATGGCGCGCATGCCCCGGAATCGCCTCGGTGTAGACATGTCCATGATGCAATAATAACAAGGCGCGCGCGCACGTACCGGAATCTTGCGCCGGTGTAGACATGCCCATGTAACCTCAATAACAATATCTTGGGTGGTCGACCCCGCGTAGCCACATGCCCCGAATCTTGCATCGGTGTAGACACGTCCATGTTGCGCATAACCATATATCGGGTAATCAACGACGCATGGCCGCGTGCCCCGAATCTGCGACGGTGTAGACATGTCCATGTGATATCAACAACAAGAGCGGTAATCAAAATGGAAACATACAGTGGAATTCTCCATCATCGCCAAAGACGTCGATGAAGTTCTCAACAAGTCAACCCCTTATCGAGACGCGGTAATACGAAATACCACACTTGCAACAAAGGCTATCATCACAAGCATAGGCAAGATTCACAACAACAAGCATAGGCAAGTTTCACAACAACAAGCATAGTCAAGATACACAACAACAAGCATAGGCAAGTTTCACAACAACTCAAAGTACTTCCATTTATACCAAAGTCGGGTTTTTAACCCCAAAGTACTACATACGTTAAGTTCTTTTTAAAAGAGATCCATTACTTTTATAAAAGTCACCCGATACCGTAGTATTAGAATGACCAACCCGTTCCTTTTCAAAAATCAAGTAACAACATTCTTTTCCTAAGTTCGGTTTGCCTAGTTTCAATTACTCAAGCTTCTCATTTTCAAATGGTTTCATAGTTCCCAAACTTAATCACTTGATTCCTTCTAGAACAATTGAGTAATATATGTCTCACGTGAGAGTAGGTTATTCTTGTTTACAACATTCTTATTACATGACCATGATCTAGAAAATGTATATCATTTTGTCTCATCTTAGTTTCATGCGGATGGAGGTTTCTCTGGTTTTAATACAATTCATCATTATTCAATACATTTTCCTTTATTAACGCTGCAGTGGTCTGTCGATACACATTCTGATTTCCGAAATCAGTAAAACATTATCCCTTTAAATAACACCAAGTACTCATTACTCACGAATGAGGTTTCACACAAACATTCACATTAGAACAAATAAGTTAAGTCTCTTATCTTATAAGATCAAGTCTCTTAACTTCTAACATCAGTAAACCATTTTCTTTACCTCTCTTAAGACATTATACCTAACTCCCCATAAAGCTTAGTATAACTCTTTTTAAAACCTTTTAAAACCAAGTGTTACTCTCCCTTCAAAACGATTTATAAATCTTTTGAAATACATCAAGTCCTTTATTATAACAAGCCAGTTATAATTCTCGTGATTACCCTTTTAAAACCACAAAGTATTTTCTTACCTACATAAAGTCGTTATAACCAACTTCCCATAAAGCCGTTATAACACTTTATGTTTTAAAACAATCAAACACGATTAACACGTATGACGTCTACCGTACTTACATAGTGCACACATATCATGCTAGACGAGATAGGAAGAGGTTCACATACCTCGCGACGATTGTCGACTAATAGCAAAACGATCTAAGTACCTCAAAACGCCGGCTACTCATTAAGCGAAGTGGATCACTACACACGTAGTACTTGACCTATAAGGCCACGCGCTTATTAACATCTAGATCTCAACGTTCCATAATCTCTGAAAATTGGCGGCCTCACATACGGCGCAAATCTCCTCTCTATCGAGGCTGCGAGCCAACCGTGGGGTTTACGCCTAACCGGACGTGTACAATTCTACTACACAGTAATACTACACAAGTCTCATGTCTGATCCTATGTAATTACTGATTCGATTCGATTCTTAATTCTTGAGCTTAAGTCAAAAGACATTGCCACGATTACTAAGTATAGTTCTATATATAGTATACTTCAACTATATATTCAAACATGTAATTTCCAATTACAATAGAAGAACGATGAGTGTTTACCTCGATAAGCCCAAAATTATCCAAGTATAAAGTCGATCCCGAGCAACGCTAGCTCCTACTCAGCGCCCAAACAACCCTTAGAAGTTCTAACTAACTTCTACTTACAACTTCAACAACGGGTGAAGATTTCCTTAGGGTTTCATTTTTGTGGCTAAAGGAAGTATAATCGTATTTTACGGGCTTTGTATAAGTGTAACCTTGGGAATACTACAAGGTATTTGGGCCAGGTATTTGGACATTATAACAATATTAGGAGAGTATTTCTATACCACAACAAGGGTATTATCACGAAAACAACTAGGCTAGGGGTACCCACGGCGAGAGCACCACAGGGGTGGCCTCTCGGCCAAGGCTCGCTCGAGGGGGTAGTGTGGCGGACAATTGCTCACAAGAGGGAGGGAGTATTTCTTGGAATTTCACAAGTGTGGATGAAGAATAACTCTTGCATTAGAGGGGTATTTATAGCAAAACCAAAAGCCAACCAATGGCCAAGATCCTTCCAAGTGTATAGCAAGTGTAAGGCCAAGATCAAGCCAAGTGCACCCTAACCCCTACTCCACAAAACATGGCACAAAACAAGCCACAAAACAAGGCACAAAACCATGAACCAATCGGCCAAGGCCAAGCCTCCTCTTTGCCGTCCAATGAGGGTGACAAGTGTCACCCTCCCGTTGGTCCAAAAATGTTCCGTCGCTCGGAAAAATCCTAAATAATACTAAATGACATAGCCGGAATTTTCCCAACGTAAGCTGTGGAAACGTTTCGTCAGAAAACGACTCTAATCGGCACTTGTGCCCAAATTTCGAATCCAATGCCTATCTTAAGGCTCAAATTTCGTACGTACGTCCATACGTACATACTCTGGAAAAACGGGGTATAACATTCTCCCCTCCTTAGAAACATTCGTCCCGAATGTTCCTTCTCAAGTCTCAACACAAACATGCGCTAGTATAGCCTTCACTGCTATACGCACGAAAACGATCATGCCACGCTGGCCATAAAAATAACAAACGCACCAATACTTAAACCCAGTCAACGAGGAAATACCTCTAATCATCACAAAAACCCCTTACCCGAGGTCTAAAATATACACCCTTCACACCTTCATTTCACAAAAGAAACGATCATACACGTTCACTTTTCCCCCTATCTTGCTGTACCCTTCTCGAACACTCAAACTCTTTCTAGTATCCGTACCACACTTCCGTCAACGCTTCTGTTTCCAACCCTTGGAGTCACTACCTCCAAACTTGGTCATCTCACTAATCTCGATTTCCCCTAAGGCCATTCCCGGCCTTCACGAACTGATTCTGGTCGAACGTATCCACGAACTCATACGATGGTCATCTAAACTTGGGCCTAGCACCCTCGTGACCACGCCACTGGCGGGACCACCCAGTGACCCTTCCCGAAAGCGGGGCGGGTTGGCCCGCAACACGGCCCAACCCGACCAGCTGTAGCGCCAACTCTCTGGTTTCTTGATCCAGAACAATCTTACCTCTACAGTCATGAAGCTACCACTTCCATTTTACACTACCCAGGGACTTACCCTTTTCACTAACAAGGTTTCTAAATCACATTTTAGCACAAAGCTATCCAAACATATCATTAAACACATCAACAACATCAATACACACAAAACTCTAGAGGGTTAAGGATATACCTGAAACTAGGCGGTTCAAGGACCGCTAAAACTGGGAACTTCCACCGCGACCTCTACCGTGGCCCGCAACTGCTCTAGTAGTCTGTGCTATCCTACCAGTGCTACCCCTGGTCGGACAGTCTCTCGTCATATGGCCCTGTTGGCCGCAAGAATAACAAGCTCCCTTGGTACTACGACACTCTCCGAAATGCGGTCTACCACATCGACCACACCGAGGTAGGGGTGACTGCATCTGGCCAACACCCCTACTCCCCTGAACATCTGAAACCTGGGAGCCCTGACCTGCTCCTGAATATCCCAAGGGTCCCGAAGGCTGCGGAGGACCACTCTGCAATGGCGGAGGTACATAACTAGTCTGGTGGTGTGGCGGTCCGCCTCGAAATTCGCAAAAATATCCGGCCGTCTTGGCCTTCTTACCTGAAAGCGGTCCACCGTCGATCTGCGCTCCTCGCACCCAAGTGCATGAGCCTGAATGCGGGCAATGTCCATGCCCGGCTGAAGAGAAACACCCGAACAACTCTCTGCTAGGTAATCATCGAGCCCTGTAACATATCGGTGCACTCGATCCTCCATACTAGCTACTAATGCGGAACATAGGGCGATGAGTCGAACTCCACATTGTACTCGGTATGCGCGGTTACGCCTCGCCAACATCAAAAATCTGCCGGCGAGCCCTCCTCATTTGTGGAGGCAAGAAATGTGCGGGAAGGCCCGAAACTCAAACTCGTCCCAAACGGTGGAAGTGCATGCTCTCCCGAAAGCCCCACGAATCAAACCAATCGGCGGTATCACGCGGCCGATGCGAACAAATGTCACAGACTCGGTCTGAAGCCTTGATCACCGCGTGATCTCTGCAATCGGCGGATGAACTCCTGCGGATCATCCTCGGCCTCGACGTAAAACTCGGGCGGGCTACAACTAAGAAATCGTAGCCTCAGCCCATGCGCCTCGGGTGCACTACGATCTTCTTTGAGGCTGAACTGCGTCGGCCTATCACCATATCGCCACAACCACGGCCATAATCGGGCCATCTCGCGTGACCCATCTCCCGCTCGGTGTGGGGCGGAGGCTCAGTCTTGTAGTCTCAGCGGCCATCGCTGCGGCTCTAAGCTCTCTTTGGTCTTTGGCGTCGCAAAACTCGCCCGTCAAGCACTACTCAGTCTTGGCCAGGGCTGCGCCTCGTACTCCTCTGAATCCCACTAGCGGCTCCTCGGCTGCCTTGCCCCAGGCCACTGGTTGCCTTTCGCAGGCATAAGCGGTAAAACGAAACACGTCGGAGGGTCCAACTTACAACACACTCTAAGGCACGATCTCGGAATGAGAAGAATGGAAACCAATCCTAAATGTCCTATAGCCTCGCGATTATAGATGTGGTGCACAACACACCGATAATCAAGACTCTACTAGACGCGATGCTAGACACTTTCAGAGACTAATCGCTCTGATACCACTTTGTAACGCCGAACGGGCGTTCGGTGCCTTACCGAGCACCCTAGTGATACATCATCGAGAAAACCAGCGGAAAATAAAACATGAATCATGAAACAAGAGATATAATAAATAAGCAGGCCAACCAAAAAGTTGCCTTGGTATATACATAAAACCCGAGCAGTTTAATCCTTTTACAACCACAATGTGATTCTGAACTTAAGATTTCTGTTGTGGGGCGAGGCCCGCCATACCACGAATGTACAAGAACCTACAACTCAGGGAACACATACCAAAAAGATAAGCCTCCGAGAAGCGGAGCTTCCCAACGCCGAGATCCTAGGCGAGGATCCACGGCCGATGTACCTTACTGCGGCGTGAGCGGCCCAAGGAGGTCGATACAGCGGTACAGTATGAAGCTGTCAAATCGTAAATGAAATCATAATAGCTTAAAAGCAGGAGACATGTATGATAACCAAAATACAGTACGCAACATAAAAGCAGTCAAGTCAGGGACTCACGCCCTCAAAGTCACCACTCAAATATAACTATGGGTCTCACGCCCATACATCCATCATGTTCGCATCATGGCCGCATGCCCCCGGAATACTGCCTCGGTGTAGACATGTCCATGATGCAACAATAATAAGGCGCACGGCCACGTGCCGGAATCGCGTCGGTGTAGACATGCCCATGTAACCTCAATAACAATATCCTGGGTGGTCAACCCTGCCGCATGGCCACATGCCCCCGGAATACTGCATCGGTGTAGACACGTCCATGTTGCAGTAATAACCATATATCGGGTAATCAACGACGCGTGGCGCGTGCCGGAATCTGCGTCGGTGAGACATGTCCATGTGATATCAACAACAAGGCGGTAATCAAAATGGAAACATACGGTGGAATTCTCCATCACGCCAAGACGCCCCGTCGAAGTTCTCGACAAGTCAACCGCCTATCGAGACGCGGTAACACAGAAATACCACACTTGTACAACAAAGGCTATCATCACAAGCATAGGCAAGTTTCACAACAACAAGCATAGGCAAGTTTCACAACAACAAGCATAGGCAAGTTTCACAACAACAAGCATAGGCAAGTTTCACAACAACTCAAAGTACTTCCATTTATACCAAAGTCAGGGTTTATAAACCAAAAGTACTACATACCTTAAGTTCTTTTAAGAGATCCATTACTTTTATAAAGTCACCCGATACCGTAGTATTAGAATGACCAACCCACATTCCTTTTCAAAAATCAAGTAACAACATTCTTTTCCTAAGTTCGGTTTGCCTAGTTTGATTACTCGAAAGCTTCGTTTTCAAATGGTTTCATAGTTCCCAAACTTAATCACTGATTCCTTCTTAGAACAATTGAGTAATATATGTCTCACGTGAGAGTAGGTTATTCTTGTTTACAACATTCTTATTACTGACCATGATCTAGAAAATGTATATCATTTTGTCTCATCTTAGTTTCTATGCGGATGGAGGTTTCTCGGTTTTAATACAATTCATCATTATTCAATACATTTTCCTTTATTAACGCTTTGCGGTGTCTGTCGATACATTACGATTTCAAATCGATGAAACATTATCCCTTTAAATAACACCAAGTACTCATTACTCACGAATGAGGTTTCACACAAACATTCACATTAGAACAAATAAGTTAAGTCTCTTATCTTATAAGATCAAGTCTCTTAACTTCTAACCTCGATAAACCATTTTCTTTACCTCTCTTAAGACATTATACCTAACTCCCATAAAGCTTAGTATAACTCTTTTAAAACCTTTTAAAACCAAGTGTTACTCTCCCTTCAAAACGATTTATAAATCTTTGAAATACATCAAGTCCTTTATTATAACAAGCCGATTATAATTCTCATCGATTACCCTTTTAAAACCACAAAGTATTTTCTTACCTACATAAAGTATTATAACCAACTTCCCATAAAGCCGTTATAACACTTTATGTTTTAAGAACAATCAAACACGATTAACACGTACGCGTCACCGCATTTACATAGTTCACACATATCATGCTAGAAGAGATAGGAAGAGGTTCACATACCGCGACGATTGTCGACTAATAGCAAAACGCTCAAGTACCTCAAACCGCTACTCCTTAAGCCAAGTGGATCACTCCACACGTAGTACTTCAACCTATAAGGCCACAAGGCGCTTATTAACATCTAGATCTCAACGTTCCATAATCTACGAAAATTCAAGCACCTCCCCGCACGCGCAAATCTCCTTCTCTATCGAGGGCTACCAAGCCAACGAGGGGTTTACACGCCTAACCGGACGTGTACAATTCTACTACACAAGAATACTACACAAGTCTCATAATACTGATCTATGTAATTACTGATTGATTGGATTCTTAATTCTTCAGCTTAAGTCAAAAGACATTGCCACGGATTACTAAGTATAGTTCTATATATAGTATACTTCAACTATATATTCAAACATGTAATTTCCAATTACAATAGAAGGACGATAGTGTTTACCTCGATAAGCCCAAAATTATCCAAGTATAAAGTCGATCCCGAGCAACGCTTAGCTCCTACTCGAGCGGCTCAAACAACCCCAAGTTCTAACCAACTTCTACTTACAACCAACAACGGGTGAAGATTTCCTTAGGGTTTCGTTTTTGTGGCTAAAGGAAGTATAATCGTATTTTCCGGGCTTTGTATAAGTGTAACTCGGGAATACTACAAGGTATTTGGGCCAAGGTATTTGGACATTATAACAATATTAGGAGAGTATTTCTATACCACAACAAGGGTATTATACGAAAACAACTAGGCAGGGGGTACCCACGGCCAAGGCACCACAAAGGGGGTGGCCTCTCGCCAAGGCTCACTCGAGGGGGTAGTGTGGCGGACGAATTGCTCACAAGAGGAGGAGTATTTTCTTGGAATTTCACAAGTGTGGATGAAGAATAACTCTTGCATTAGAGGGGTATTTATAGCAAAACCAAAAGCCAACCAATGGCCAAGATCCTTCCAAGTGTATAGCAAGTGTAAGGCCAAGATCAAGCCAAGTGCACCCTAACCCCTACTCCACAAAACATGGCACAAAACAAGCCACAAAACAAGGCACAAAACCATGAACCAATCGGCCAAGGCCAAGCCTCCTCTTTCAGTCAATGAGGGTGACAAGTGTCACCCTCCGTTGGTCCAAAAATGTTCCGCTCGGAAAAATCCGCAAAAATACTAAATGACATCGCCGGAATTTTCCCAACGTAAGCTGTGGAAACGTTTCGTCAGAAAACGACTCTAATCGGCACTTGTGCCCAAATTTCGAATCCAATGCCTATCTTAAGGCTCAAATTTCGTACGTACGTCCATACGTACATACTCTGGAAAAACGGGGTATAACACTTAACCCTCTAAAGACTTGTATGTATTGATGTGATGATAATGTGTTAAGTGTTATGTTCGGATATCTTTGTGCTAAAATGTGATTTAGAAGCCTGGTTAGTAAAAAGGGTAAGCCTGGGGGTGAGAAAATGATGAACCTTAGAATATTACAGTTGAGACCTTAGATGTAAGGCCGTCTTGAGTACAAGATTTTGCGGGTGATCTTTGTCAGAATGTAAGTATACGTGGAGTAATTGTGGGAAAATTCCTTGGGTGGTGTAAAATGGAAGTGGTAGCTTTCATGACCTGTATAGGTAAGATTGTTCCGGATAGGGAAACAAGAGCTTAATGCGTTAAGTGGGTCGGGTTGGGGCCATGTTGCGGGCCAACCCGCGGCCTGTTTCGAGTGGGGTCGGCTACGGGTGGTCGCCAGGTGGTAGGGTCACGAGGGTGCTAGGCCCAAGTTTAGATGACCATCGTATGAGTTCGTGGATATGTTCGACCAGAAGCGGATCGTGAAGGCCGGGAATGGCCTTAAGGGAGATTGAGGCTAGTAAGATGACCAAGTTTGGAGGTGGTGACTCCAAATTTTTGGGAACTGAAGCGATGACTGAAGTATGGTACGTATACTAGAGAAGTTCAAGTGTTCGAGAAGAAATCTGACGGGTAAGGATAGATGTGAACATGTGCTGAGAGAATAGAAATGATCGTTACCCTTGTGAAGTAAAGGTGCGAAGGAATATCTGTTAGACCGGGGGGTGGAAGCTTTTGTAATGCTAGAGGTGATTCCTCGTTGACTTGGGTTAAGTACTAGAGCGTGTGTTATTTATGTGGCCATATGTGGCATTGGCAATTTGTTTAAGTTAAGAAGAACTTTATCGTTATCCGTCTTGAGAAGGAACATTCGGGACGAATGTTTCTAAGGAGGGGAGAATGTTATACCCCGTATTTCAGTATGTATGCGTGAGGGCGACGATAAAAATTTAAGCCTTAAAGTTGGCAAGGTTGAAATTTGTACACAAGTACCGAAAGAGTCGTTTTTAAACGTTTTACAAGACTTGCGAAGGAAAAATGGCTATGTCATTTATAATTTTTGCGGATTTTTCCGAGAGACGAAACATTTTGGACCAACGGAGGGTGACATGTGTCACCTCGCATTAGCGTGATTGTGGCGGCTTGGGCGAAATGGGAGGTCTTGGTTAGGTAGGATATTTTGTGATAGTTAGTGTGGTAGATGGATAAGGTACACATGGCTTAATCTACACCTTACACTTGCCTAACACTTGGATTGATCTTGGCCATTGGTTGGCCCTTGCTTGACCTATAAATACCCCCTTAGTTGATGAACTTCTTCATCCAAAAAATCATTTTCTAAGTGTTAAAATCCTCCCTCTTTGTGTGAGCTCGTCCAAAGCCATCCCCTCCTTTGAGAAAGGCCCTCGTGAAGCACCCCCTTGCCTAGTGGTTCTAGCCGAGCCTACCCCCTTGGTAGAGAAATACTCAGTATTGTTATAATACCAAAATACTTTAGCCCAAATACCTTGTAGTACTTTCCAAAGTTACCTCTATACGTAGAGCCCGGAAATACTATTATACTTCCTTTAGCCACTAAACGAAACCCTAAGGAAAACCTTCATAGTCGGTTGAAGTGTTAAGTAGAAGTTGCGTAGAACTTCTAAGGGTTGTTTGGAGCGGATTGGAGCACTCGGAGTAGGAGCTAAACGTTGCTCAGGATCGACTTTAAACTTGGATAATTTTGGGCTTACCGAGGTAAATAATCCTATCCTTCTAGTGTAATTGGAAATTACATACTGTAGTTGTATAGAAATGAATATAAGATTCATAGAAGAGAATTGAACTGTAATAGAAGGATATTACAGAAAAAGACTTAAACTGAAATCGCATCAGAAGAATATTACAGTAGAAGATTAAACTGTACTTACATAGGACTGTATTTACAGTAGACTTATAACCTTTATTGGTTGACTGTTCTGCGAGTAGCATGTACTACTTGGAAGGTGGACAAGGCTAGCCGGGTTATAGCCGTGGAGCGTTTTGCTTATAGTCGATAATCGTCACGAGGTATGTGATTCTTCCTATACTCTTGAGCATGATATTTTAAAGGAATATATATAGTACGGTAGACGTACGTGTGGCAATGTCTTTTGACTTAAGCCTGAATAATAAGAACCTTGAAGTATTTTAAAAGAATATATAGTACGGTAGACGTACGTGTGGCAATGTCTTTTGACTTAAGCCTGAATAATAAGAACCTTGAAGTATTTTAAAAGAATATATAGTACGGTAGACGTACGTGTGGCAATGTCTTTTGACTTAAGCCTGAATAATAAGAATCTTGAAGTATTTTATAAGAATATATATATAGTACGGTAGGCGTACGTGTGTTAACTGAATGTAGTGTTACGGCAATATCTTTTGACTTAAGCCTGAATAATAAAGAATCTTGAAGTATTTCAAAAGATTAAGAAACCGTTTTGAAAGAAGAGTAATACTTGGTTTTGAAAACATAAGAGTTATACTAGCTTTATGGGAAGTTAGGTATAACGTCTTAAGAGAGGTAAAGAAAATGGTTTACTGATTTTAGAAGTTAAGAGACTTGATCTTAAAAGATAAGAGACTTGACTAAGTTGAATTGATATGAATTTTGTTAAAAGTGTGAAACCTCATTCGTGAATAATGAGTACTTGGTTTTTAAAAGGAATAATGTTTTACTGATTTCGGAAATCAGAATAAGGATCGAGCAAACCACTGCAGCGCTAATAAAAGGAAATGTATTGAATAATTAAGTATTATTAAAACGATAGAAACCTCTATCTGCATAGAAGCTAAGATGAGACAAAATGATATTACATTTCCTAGATCATGGCTGCTTTAATAAGATTGATTATAAACAAGAATAACCTACTCACATATAAGGCATATGTTTCTCAAATTGTTTAAAAGAGAATTATGTTTTAAAAGGATTAAAACTATGAACTACGAAACCTTTTCAAAAATGAGAAACTTGAGCATTTGAAATTAGGCAAACTTGAACGTTTGGAAAATAATGTTGTTACTTGATTTTACAAAGGGAAGTGTTTTGGTTTACTTAACAATGTTAGTCACTCTATTTTTATACTACGTAGTACTTTAGGGTTAAAACCCGGACTTTGACATAAAATGAAAGTACCTTGAGTTGTGTATAACTTGCCTATGCTTGTTGTTGTGAAACTTGCCTATGCTTGTTGTGATAGCCTTTGTTGTGCAAGAATTGTGTTTCTATACTACCGCGTCTCTAGGTAGAGGGTTGACTTATTGAGAACTTGCTTGGGCGTCGGCGTGTGGACGGAGAATTCCGCAGTGCACGCTCGCCTGATAGTGTTATTTTGTTGTATCCTCTTGGACCCTCGACACGATGGGTGGCCCGGGTATGGTTCCATTAGGATTGTTATTCCATGGACTAGCTCTCTGAGGTTTTACCGTTGACTTGGTATCCGGTGGTCGGCCAGACTTGCCGTCTCGTGGTGATTCGCCTGCACTGGTAGTTAGCCTCGACTTTCCCGTTCGGTGTAGTGACGAAGTCTCGTGACACGCCTTGGTACTGGTAGTTAGCCCTCAGACTTGCCCCGGCCACCACGTGACCGACCTTGGTATCCGGTAGTCGGCTTCCTACTTGCCTCGCGGTCGCCGTGGTTTGGTTGTATAGTATTGTTAGTACGGCTTTGGCATCAGGTAGGACTTGGTGTTCATATGTACTCCTTGGTGTTATTATATCATAGACTGCCGGCAGTGAGGAAGGTATTCCACGGGCATGATTGATGTTGCGGGCGTGAGACCCATAGTTATATTTGAGTGATGACTCTGAGGGCGTGAGTCCCTGACTTGCATGACTGCTTATTTATCGTGAACTGTAGTTTGGTTATCATACATGTCTCCTGCTTTATATAGACTGCTATGATTTCATTTACAGTATTTTCAGTTTCACATACTTGGTACCTGCCTTGACCTCGCCGGTGCGTTAATGCCGCGTGTAAGTACACCAGTGTTGATCCCCGCTTTTAGGATCACATTTCAGCGTATTGGGAAGCTCCGTTCCTTCGGAGGCTTATCTTTGGTATGTTACCCTGAGTCTGTAGGTTCTTATACATTCAGGGGTATGGCGGGGCCCTGTCCCGTCATAGTTGTTGTAAAAATCTTAGAGTGCAGCAGCATTGTGGCGGGGTTGTAAGGATTGTAACTGTTCAAATGTCGATATATATATATATATGCTGAGAGGCAACCGTTTTGGTTGGCCTATTTTCTTTTATCTTGATCCATATCTATTTGTATGTTTAAGTTTTTATTTCCGCTGGTTTTTCTCTGATGATGTATCACTAGGGTGCCCGGGGTAAGGCACCAGTCACGGGCCCGAGTTCGGGTCGTGAAATAGACTTAAACAAATGGATGGCTAAGATGAGTTTCACTAGGATCAAGCCCATGTGGACAAGTTGACAAGTCAACAAAATCAAACTTGCAAGACTTATCTTCCACCATGGTAAATGACCATCCAATCCTTACTAATTTTCGTCCAACACCATATGTGGGAGTGCCACATGTCGCCCTTCCATTCGTCCATAAAATTCCGTAACCCTCGTGGGCCCCACAAAAATGTAAAATTCCTCGGGTGGGCCCCACGTGACCAAATCCGTAAAAATAATTTTCCATAATGTTTATAAGTTCCATACTCTTCAAATAATGCATTTTGAGAATCCAATTCTCAACAACGAACATTTCTCCTTTCCGACATTCGGAAGATTTTCTGCCGGAAAAACAATTCTTCCTTTCGTACCAATTTCCAAGTCTTGATTCCTTACGTACATTCTCTTATACATGTCCTGGACTTACGGGATGTAACATCCTTCCCCTCTTAGAAACATTCGTCCCCGAATGTTCTTAGTCGGTTGTCAAGCTATACAAACTTCGGCACAAACTCTATACTATGCTTATCAATCAATACACCACAAGACCAACGATGCCACACATGACCACCACATATCATATGTAAACATATCAATGGACCTTCCGTCCGCGACCCGTTCTCACAAAACTCGAAGGTTACAGTCTTATCACAAACAAGATCTTTAGAGGTTACTTTCTTTCCTTACTTGTCATACTTTCTCGTACTTTCAAACTTATCTAGTACACGTACAAAATCTCAAATATTGTTTCTGTTCTCCAATCCTTGGAGTTACTAACCATGTCACGACCCAGCCCCGGGGCCATGACTGGTACCCTACCGGGGTACCCTGTCAGGTATATGTCAGAGAATAGCAGCGGAACATACATAACACATTACTAAAAAAAAGGTAACCATTCTTGGCGGTAGATAAGGTGTGTAATCTATAAAACATACTTAAACAAAAGTATAGTATTACAACCGTTCTTATAGCCCAAAACACCAACGTGACTACGGACCTCTAGGAATAACAAGCGTGGCGGGACAGGGCCCATACCCCGAATGTACAAAGTCTATAACCTCGAGGAATCATACCAAAAAGACAAGCCTCGGAGAGATGGAGCTTCAAGAAATGAACAAAGTGATCCTAAGAGTGCGGATCAAAGAAGCTACGTATCTCGACTGCGGCATGAACGCAGCCCCGAAGGAGGTCGATAACAGTACCAAGTATGTGGCGAAAATCAGTAATGAATTCATAATAGCATATATATAAAGCGAGAGACATGTATGATAGCCAAACTACGATGCAACATATACGGCCGTATCAAGTCGTGACTCACGCCTCGAAGTCATCACTCAAATATAACCATAGGTCTCATGCCCATAATATCAATCATGCGTGGAATTCCTTCCTCATCGCCGATCTATGATATAACGACACTAAGGAGTACATATGAATACTAGATCCCACTGTATCATAAGAACCGTGCGGCAAATGCGACGGCATAGCTACGGATCCACCTGCATCCTCAATCGACGGCAAGTACGAAAGCCATCTACCAGATCCACCCGTACCAACATGACTATAACTGAAATCACGAAGCTGACCGGGGCAAGTGCGATAGCCTCTACCAGATCCACCCTGCGTCACATCGGCCGGCAAGACGCAGCTAACCACCGAATCCACCTGCATCACACCACCGCCCTAACCACGGCCAGGGGCAAGTCAGCCAACTACGGATCCACCTGCATCACGTCTCTGACCGGGGCAGGTACGAGGGCTAACTACTAGATCCACCGCGTCATTAGACCTGCGTGAGAGCTAATCCATGGAATAACATCAGCGTGAAGCGAACCTCATCATGGCCGCATACCCGTGGAATCCTCCATCACTGACGGTACGCCCAAATAGACTCATAATTAGATGCTTTTAATTCGAATTGTAATACCATTGTTACACCCCGTATTTACAGGACATGCTTTAAGAACGTACGTAAGAACTCGCAAGTGTTAAGATTTGAGACTTGTAAAAATTTATCGGAATTGTGAAATTATCGAAAAACGTACTATTGTGACGAATGGGAGGGCGACACGTGTCACCCCCCCCCTTGTTGTTACCTTGGACGAAAATGTCATGGGCAAAATGGTCATTGACCATAGTCTTGGATGACTAAGTCTTGCAAGTAGCAAGCTTGACATGTTTGACTTAAGTCAATGGGACCACTTGCTTGATATTTAATAAGACCCCATCCTAGCCACCCAATTGTGCACATCTCAACCCTCCATGTTGCTATTTAATACTACTAGTAGTGAGACTAGTTCCACACTTAGCCTAAATTACAAAAATTGGATGAACAAGCTAGGAGGCTCTCGGGTTCATGCCCTCTTGAAAGGGAAAAATTTGTGTTTCTTGTCCAATAAGCTTCACACTTTAAACCAAGGTTCACGAGGGTATTGTGAGTGTATCTCAATAGAAAAATCTCGGAAAATGAGAGTTTTCGGGTTAGTCGCAAAGCGAAAACCTAGTTGTCTTTCTAGGTTTTGGATTGAAAGTTTGAAGGAAAGTTGTTGGGATTGTTCTAAGGGTCTCAAGTAGCGGATTGAGGTGTCTTGAAGAGTCTCTAAGTTACTAAGGAGCGACTTCAGATTTGGAGTTGGATTGAGATTCGTTGAGGTATAATCTTGTCTCTTAATAGTGTTACAAGATTATATATATTTTATTGTTGTTAGCTTTACTTGTTGCTAGCATGAAGTATATGTGTTAAAGTTTATAAGGATTATGGATCGATTGTAGCCTTGAAAATCCGATATGTAAAGTAGGTCATGTTAAGGTGGATTACAATTTGGTCGTTATTAGAATCGTCGCATGTTAATTATTTGGAGATTATAGTAGTTATAATCAATTGCGACTTGATATCATGTTATGCTAACAACTTGGATTGAATTGGTAATTGGATAAGAATTGGTATGGTTGAACTCAAGGTGGCCGAATTTGGACTTTTAGTTTGTTATTCATTTGTATTGGACTACTTTCTAAATTGTGAGCCAATTGGGGCTGTTTAGTTATTCATTTGTATTGGACTACCTTCTATATTGTTGTGAGCCAATTGGGGCTGTTTGGTTATTGTATTTCGGCCTTGAAAAAGGTGGCAAAGTAAGTAGAAACAAAGGAGAGTCTTTGTCAGATTTTCCGTAGAATTTAGTGACTTAGCACTTAGAATATTCTACGTTTGAAATAAGAGGTTAATGGACGTATGTGACCATTATAGGTTGAAGTACTAAGTATAGTGTATCCTACTTGAAGAATGGAATAACTCAAGGTTGAAGTACTTTGGAGCATTTTGCTACTTGTCGACAATCATCACGAGGTATGTGAACCTCTTCCGTCCTTTGGCATGATTCTATGTATGGAATATACCTGTGGTATCATTTCACGTTTCCTGTTACTCTTAGAAGTTAAGAGGTAGTTGTGTGATCTACTCTATATAGAACTTTTCCTATCTTTGAGCATGACATTTGCACGTATGTAGTGCGGTGGGCGTCTGACACCTTGATATCCCTTACTAGTTTTATGAATAGCCAGTGGGTGAGTTATGAGATTAACTCACTTCTTTGAAAGTATTAAGGATGTCTAATGTTGTATTAAAGTTTAGGGACTTGAAGAGTTTTAAAGTATATGATACTTGTTCCGTGTTAAACGTATAAGTCCCTTGGATAGGAAATTGTTTTTGGCTAAGGAATAAAGTGAATATAACGGCTTTATGGGAAGTTAGTTATATTTGCTTTATGGAAAGATAAATGACTTGATTTTAGTGATAAGGCAACTTGTTTTTAAGGCATCAATTGCCTAAGGTTTTATAATAAAATGAGTCACTTGTTTCCTAAAGGTTAAGAGACTAATTGTATTTTTTGAAAGTTATGAGAATTGATTTGAAAGTATATAATACTTGGTTTCAAAAAGTAGAAGTCTCTTGGTTATAAAAGGAACGTATTGGTCTAAACCATAAAGGGTTATAATGGCTTTATGGGAAGTTGGTTATAACGGCTTTTATGGAAGGTTAAGAGAATGGTTTTCTTTAATAAGTAATAAAAGAATTAACTTGTGTTAAGGAAGGGCAAATTGTTTTAAAGGTACCAATTGCTTAAGGTTGTTAATAAAGAAGTCACTTGATTTAGAAGCCGGTAATTGTATTTCTAAAAAGGTATTGTGACTTGTCTTGAAATGGTGGATAGGACTTGATACTACAGTGGTTAGTATCGGGGAAGTTTTATTTGGAAAGGAGTCTTTTGAAAGGAATGTACGTACGTAGTACTTTGGCTTGTTAAATGAGAATTATTCTATTTGTGCCTTGATTAGTACTTTGGCTTGATTAATTGAGAATTAGTCTAAGTGTGCCTTGATAAGTACTTTGGCTTGTTAATTGAGAATTAGCCTATGTGTGTTGGTGATAGCCTTTGAGTGCAAGTATTATGTTTTATTACGTTGCCGCGACTCTCGGTGGGAGAAATATGTCTTGTTGTAAGTAGTTGGACATACACAAGCGGTGATGTGGGATTCCACGGGTATCTTAGTTAATTGTAGTACTTGGGTTAAATTCCCGGATTTTTATAAAAAGACATGTTAGTGCCTTAGGTAAACTAAAATGAGAGTGTATATGAACAAGAATAGTAAAAAGTTAGGGGATTTCTTAACTTGCTTATATATTGTATGATAAGACGGTAGTGCTTATGATATGTGTGCTAGCCGGATTTGTGCTAGTGGTATATTATTCGTTGCGGGGTCATTCCCCGAGTTTGTGGCATTGCATATTTCCGTGGATTTGCTACCCACGATGCGAGGAATACCTGCGTGCGAGTCAAGTAGGGCTTACGCGGGTGAAATAGTCCCGTGCGCGGGTCCGACCTATCGAGGAATACCTGCATGCGAGTCGTAAGGGCTTATGCGGGTGAAATAGTCCCATGCGAGGAATACCTCATGCGAGTCCGTAAAGGGGCTTACGCGGGTGAAATAGTCCCGTCGAAGAATGCCTCATGCGGGTCCACGCGATCTATGCGGGTGAAATAGTCAGGGAATAGGATTGCTTAATGATCTGCGGCGGATGGTCTGCTTTGATCGTGAGCTTTTCCTACTTTATATTGTAAAGTATACCCTATTTACTCGTTGTTAGTAAGGCCTGAGTGTATTGTTAATTGAGTTATCATACGTGTCTCGCTTTTACGCTTGATATTAGTGTGACTTAATCGCGTCCCAGATTAGGCCGGGTAGTAAATGTGCCCTCCTTTAAGGGCCGGATTATACGTATGAAAGATAAGTAGGTTATATAGAAATGAACTTAATGATTTTTCCTAATCATGTGCGTAAGAATGTGGCTATAAGCTTTATGGAAAATGGGAAAAGATATTGATGTGAAATTAAGTTCATAAGTGGTAATGACACGGCGTGATACGATATGTCTTATTTATACTTGTCCTTGTCATTCTTTTATACGATTATGATTTGTTTCTTGTCGTTATTTTTGTTCCATATTAAATTTTTGTTATGCGACCCGCCGGGGCTGCGTTAAATGCCGCGAGTTTAGGTACCAGGTTGGTGATCCTTGCTCTTAGGATCTCGGTTGATTTTTAGAAAGCCCATTTGCTCGGAGGCAGCTCTTGATGCAGTTTTCCTCGAGGTAGTAGATCGTATATTCATGGGTATGGCGGGGCCTGTCATCCGCCGTTGTTATGTTAAAAATTCTTAAGTGTAGTCACATATTGTGGGTCGATTTGTAAAGCAAAGGCAAGCTGCCGGTTGTATATATTATGTGGGAAGGCGACCACTTCGGCTAACTTTGTTATTTTACTTACATTGTTTATTTTTAAAGTTTCATGTATGTTCGCTGATTTTCTCGATGTATACCGTAGGGTGCGGTAGTGGCACCGGCCGCGTGAGCAGAGTCGGTCGTGACAAAAGTGGTATCAAGCGATTAGTCCTCGGAAAGTGTCTGAGCCAGTGTCTAGTAAGTCTTGATTATCGGTGTGTTGTGAACCACGTCTATAATCGTGAGGCTGCGAGACATTTAGGATTGGTTTCCATTCTTCTCACTGAGATCGTGCCATGAAATGTGTTGTTAGGGTCGTCTCTCCTAACGAGTTATGTTGATTGCATTACGAGAAGGCGTGATGACCCGGGAAGGACTATGTGGATTGCGTATCGGGTTGGTAATGATTATAGTATAGTTGGTATTGTGACATACCTCTATACGGAGTTATGTATGGTCGTTTATGGGTTGCCTAGAATGGTTTTAGATTTACGAGTGGTAAAGACTAACTAGATCTGGGAAGGTATGGAATAGTTAATGAATTTTCAAGGTCTTGTGTTTTATTTTGAGATAATTGGGAAAGGATGAGGTATCGATGGGTAGTGAACCCAGAATCCATGTTAAGGAACCTAGCGAATGTCATGTTAATAGATTAAGCTGCGTAGTAGGCTTAAGAGAATTATGCGGATGAGGTCCGTATAGAGTAAGTAATGGTTGTTGTGATCAGCGACACGATTATGGTATTATGAGGAGTTTTTGTACCCGTTTACGGGAGCGATAAGATAGGCTTGGAGCATGGAAATTGCGAGCCTAAGAATGTTGAAGACATTGAGACCTTAGATGTACAAGGTGTACCGGGTGAAAGATTTATTATAGACCCGAGAATAAGAGTTAAGTGCGGCGGGTCGGTGAGGACACATACTGGTCTCCCCATGGCCCAGAATAAGTGGGATCAGTTGGTAGTAGTTAAAGCTCGTGACGAGTCACGCAGTGCAAGGCCCAAATCTAGTTAATTGTTTCTGGGTTCGTGGACACGTTCCAGAATCCAGTCGTAAGCGGAAATGGTCGTATATTGTCTTATGAGTGACTCCAAAGATTAGAGGCGAGAATTGGTATGAAAGTTATGTATGTATACTAGTATGAGTTGGAAATACGGGAAGAGTGCGACGAAGAAAGATAACAACCAAGTGTAAAGGAATAGAGCACGAATCCATAAGAACCTTTCGAGGTAACTACAGTGAATGTGTGGGGTGGTAGGCGGCGGGGATATGAGGTTTTCCGGTGATGATCTGATCGTCGGACCTAGTAGACCTAGTAAAGAGGATTAAGGCGGACTAGGAGGTCATTATAAGTATGGGCTAGTTGGCCGTGAGTGCGAGTTGACGTCTTAGTATAAATATTGTTATGTGGCCATGGGTGGCATATGTAGTAAGAAGGGTGTAGTACAAGGAGACTATATCGCTTTAGTGGGATTGGACTCAGAAAGAACATTCGAGGGCGAATGTTTCTAAGGGGAAGAATGTTACACCGTATTTACGGGCCGTGCTTTAGAACGTCGTAAGACCTCATGAGTGTTAAGATTTGAGACTTGTAAAAATTTATCGAATTGTGAAATTATCGGCGTACTATTGTGGCGAATGGGAGGCGACACGTGTCACCCCACTTGTTGTTACCTTGGGCGAAAATGTCATGGGCAAAATGGTCATTGACCGTAGTCTTGGTTTGACTTAAGTCAATGGGACCACTTTAGCGATATTTAATAAGACCCGTCCTAGCACTTTGATTGTGCACATCTCAACCCTCCATGTTGCTATTTAATACTACTAGTAGTGAGACTAGTTCACACTTAGCCTAAATTACAAAAATTGGATGAACAAGCTAGGAGCCTCTGGGTTCATGCCTTCTTGAAAGGAAAAATTTGTGTTTCTTGTCGATAAGCTCCAGCTTTAAACGAGGTTCACGAGGGTATTGTGAGTGTATCTCGATATAAAAATCTCGGAAAAGAGAGTTTTTGGGTTAGTATAAGCGAAAACCTAGTTGTCTTTCTAGGTTTTGGATTGAAAGTTTGAAGGAAAGTTATTGGGATTGTTCTAAGGGTCTCAGTAGCGGATTGAGGTGTCTTGAAAGTCTCACAAGTTACTAAGGAGGCGACTTGGTTGGAGTTGGATTGAGATTCGTTGAGGTATAATCTTGTCTCTTAATAGTGTTACAAGATTATATATATTTTATTGTTGTTAGCTTTACTTGTTGCTAGCATGAAGTATATGTGTTAAAGTTTATAAGGATTATGGATCGATTGTAGCCTTGAAAATCGGATATGTAAAGTAGGTCATGTTAAGGTGGATTACAATTTGGTGCGTTATTAGAATAAATCGCATGTTAATTATTTGGAGATTATAGTAGTTATAATCAATTGCGACTTGATATCATGTTATCTAACAACTTGGATTGAATTGGTAATTGGATAAGAATTGGTATGGTTGAACTTCAGGTGGCGAATTTGGACTTTTAGTTTGTTATTCATTTGTATTGTACTACTTTCTAAATTGTGAGCCAATTGAAATTTTGTTTAGTTATTCATTTGTATTGGACTACCTTCTATATTGTTGTGAGCCAATTGGGGCTGTTTGGTTATTGTATTTCGGCCTTGAAAAGGTGGCAAAGTAAGTAGAAACAAAGGAGGTCTTTGTCAGATTTTCAGTAGAATTTAGTGACTTAGCACTTAGAATATTCTACGTTTGAAATAAAGAGGTTAATGGGCGTATGTGACCATTATAGGTTGAAGTACTAAGTATAGCGTATCTACTTGAAGAATGGAATAGCTCGAGGTTGAAGTACTTTGGAGCATTTTGCTCTTGTCGACAATCATGCAGGTATGTGAACTCTTCCATCCTTTGGCATGATTCTATGTATGGAATATACGTAAAAAGTATCATTTCACGTTCTGTTACTCTTAGAAGTTAAGAGGTAGTTGTGTGATCTACTACATGTAGAACTTTTCCTATCTTTGAGCATGACTTGTTGCGCGTTATGTAGTCGGTGGGCGTCTGACACCTTGATATCCTACTAGTTTTATGAATAGCAGTTTGGGTGAGTTATGAGATTAACTCAACCGTTGAAAATATTAATGATGTCTAATGTTGTATTAAAGTTTAGGGACTTGAAGAGTTTTAAAGTATATGATACTTGTTCGTGTTAAGCGTATAAGTCCCTTGGATAGGAAATTGTTTTTGGCTAAGGAATAAAGTGAATATAACGGCTTTATGGGAAGTTAGTTATATTTGCTTTATGGAAAGATAAATGACTTGATTTTAGTGATAAGGCAACTTGTTTTTAAGGCATCAATTGCCTAAGGTTTTATAATAAAATGAGTCACTTGTTTCTTAAAGGTTAAGAGACTAATTGTATTTTTTGAAAGTTATGAGAATTGATTTGAAAGTATATAATACTTGGTTTCAAAAAGTAGAAGTATCTTGGTTATAAAAGGAACGTATTGGTCTAAACCATAAAGGGTTATAACGGCTTTATGGGAAGTTGGTTATAACGGCTTTTATGGAAGGTTAAGAGAATGGTTTTCTTTAATAAGTAATAAAAGAATTAACTTGTGTTAAGGAAGGGCAAATTGTTTTAAAGGTACCAATTGCTTAAGGTTGTTAATAAAGAAGTCACTTGATTTAGAAGCCGGTAATTGTATTTCTAAAAAGGTATTGTGACTTGTCTTGAAATGGTGGATATGTCACGACCCGAACCCGGGCCCGTGACTGGTGCCTTACCCCGGGCACCCTAGTGATACAACATCAGAGAAAATCAGCGGAAATAAAAACATGAACATGAATTAAGAGACAAGATAAATAAACAGGCCAACCAAACCAGTTGCCTTCATCATATATACATAAATACCCGAACAATTATCCTTTTTACAAACCACGCTTGTGATTACTCTGGACCTCTAAGATTTATACAACAACTATGACGGGGCGGGGCCATACCACACTGTACTGAAGAACCTCACGGACATCGGGTAGCATACGAAAGATAAGCCTCGAAGGCGGAGCTTCCCAATCTGGCTGAAGGTGATCGCAAGCGGGGATCGACGGCCGATGTACTTACTGCGGCATGAGCGGCCGAAGGAGATCTGTCCAAGTACCAAGTATGTGAAACTATAAAATCACGTAAATGAAATCATACTAGCTTATAAAGCGGGAGCGGTATGATAACCAAACTACGATGCACTGCATATGATTATATCGATTCGGTCTGCGCACAACATCAATCCTGCGGAGTACCTTGCCGGCGATCATGATATGATAACAACAAGCAGCAATCCAAATGGGAGCATACGTGCGCTACGCGTTGTGTCGGTATGTCGAAGGAACAAATAAGACAACATTCCAAATGGAAGCATACGTGCGCTACGCGTCGTGTCGGTATGTCGAAAGGAAACAATAAAACTGACATTCCAAATGGAAGCATGCGATGCGCTACGCATCGTGTCGGTATGTCAAGGAAACAATAAGGCGGCATTCCAAATGGAAGCATACCCGCAAATGCGCTACGCGTCGGTAACCGATATGTCGAGGAAACGATAAGACAACAAGCGGTAATCAAGTGAAGCATGCGTGCGCTCGCATCGTGTCGATATGTCAGCGATTAACAAAGTAACACTATCAGCGAGAGCGTGCGGTGGAATTTATCCGTCGCTGCCGGTCACGTCCAAGTAAGTTCTCAACAAGTCAACCGACCTCCATGAGAGGCGGCGGTAGTATGAAACACAATTCTTGCACAACCAAGGTTATCACAACAAGCATAGGCAAGTTTCACAACAACAAGCATAAGCAAGTTTCACAGCGACAAGCATAGGCAAGTTTATACACAACTCAAGTACTTTCATTTTTATGCCCAAGTTGGGTTTTACCACAAAGTACTACGTCGTTAAATTCCTTTTAAAGAGATTTATTCCTTTTATAAAAGTCACGATACCGTAGTATAAAAATAGAGTGACTTATATCTTTTAAATAAACTAAAACAACTTCCATACTATCCTTTTTAAAACCAAATTAAGGACACCATGCCTTCTTTTTAGACAAAACACTTCTCTTTTTAAGTCAAGTTACCACCTTAAAACCAATGATAAAACCTTCTTTTGTTTTCATAACGTCGTTATAACCAACTTCCCATAAGTGTTATAACACGTTATGTTTTAAACCATTTAAGACAACCTGATGCCTTTCTTTACCCTAAAGTTCGGTTGCCTAATTTAAATTCACCAGTCTGCTTTTTAGAAAAGTTTCATAGTTGAATGTCTTAATCTCTTTTAAAACAATTGGTAACATATACTAAAGCGAGTAGGTTATTCTTGATCATAATCAATCTTATTAAGCGGCCATGATCTAGAAAATGTAATATCATTTGTCTCATCTTAGCTTATGCGGATGGAAGTTCTACTTGGTTTTAATAATACTTACGTTAGTCATTACATTTTCCTTTATTAAATTTGCGATGGTTTGTTCGATACTTATTCTAATTTCGAATCGGTAAAACATTATTCCTTTTAAAATCAAGTACTCATTACTCACGAATGAGGTTTCACACTAACATCCATATCAAGTCAAGTCTCTTAAGGCGTTATACCTAACCTCGTAAAGCTAGTATAACTCTTATGTTTTCAAAACCAAGTATTACTCTTCTTTCAAAGCGGTTTCTTAATGAAATACTTCAAATGCTTTATTATCACACATCAAGTCGATTATAAGTCAAATCGATTTACCTTTTAACAATCACAAAGCATTTTCTTATCTACATAAAGTATTATAACTTGACCTCCATAAAGCCGTTATAACACTTTATGTCTCAAACCAATCAAATACATTTAGCACGTATCGTCTACGTACTACATAGTTACCATACGTATCATGCTAGAAAAGATAGGAAGAGGTTCACATACCTCGCGACGATTATCGACTAATAGCAAGCGCTCAAGTACCTCAAACCGATGCTCCTTAAGCCAAGTAGACCACGCCACACGTAGTATTTCAACCTATAGAGGCCCAAGGCGCCTATTAACATCTTAGATCTCGATGTAGAATATTCTCTGAAAATTGGCACCTCCCCACATGCGTAAATCTCTCCTCTATCAGTAGGCTACCAAGCCACCGAGGGTTAATACGTCTAACCGGCGTGTACAATTCTACTACCGTAATGCTACACAAGTCTTAATGTCTGATCCTATGTAAATCTGATTCGGTTCTCTTCTTTAAATTGGGCTTAAATCGCAAGACATTCTGTAAGTATTGTCGAGCTTAAGTCAAAAGACATTGCACTGACTATGTTCAGTTCTATATATAGTATACTTAACTATATACTCCTGACATGTAATTTCCAATTACAATGAAGGTTAGGAATGTTTACCTCGATAAGCCCAAAATTATCAAGTTTATATGTCGATCTGAGCAAGGTTTAGCTCTACTCAGTGCGCTCAGGCGCTCAGACCAACCCTTGAAGTTCTAACCAACCTACTTATAACTTCAACTACGGTGAAGATTTTTCCAAAGTTCGTTTAGTGGCTAAAGGAAAGTATACTAGTATTTATGGGCTTTTGTATAGAGGTAACCTTGGGAATACTACAAGGTATTTAGGCCAAGGTATTTGGGCATTATAACAATACTAGGAGAGTATTTCTATACCACAACAAAGGGTATTATCACAGAAACAACTAGGCTAGGGGGTAGGCTCTGCCCCTGAAGCCTGACAAAGGGGAGGACTTGGCTGAATGCTACGCAAGAGGAGGATTTTTGAGACAGAATGATTTTTGGATGAAGAAGTTCATCAACTAAGGGTATTTATAGGTCAGCAATGGCCAACCAATGGCCAAGATGAAGACAAGTGTTAGGCAAGTGTAGGGCTAGGATTTGGACAATTGTTTGTAGGCCCTACTTTCTCAACTACTACACAAAATATCTAGCCAAACATAGACCAAATGTTTAAGGCAAGAAACATGAAAAAGCGTGCCAAAGGAGCTCAACCAAACCGTCCACTTGGGTGACAAGTGTCACCCTCCCGTTGGTCCAAAATATTTTAAAATCTCTCGGAAAAATCCATAAAATTATAAATGACATGGCAGAATTTTCCCTACGAACTATGGAAGCGTTTAAGTCGAACGACTCTTTTGGCACTTGTGTACAAATTTCGAAACTATGCTTACTTTAAGGCTCAAATTAATATCGTATGACCTTCGCGTCACATACTAGAAATCTGAGGTATAACGTATAACGACATGTAGGGCGCGTGGTAGTGCCTTACCGGCGCACTGCGATCTGACGTCGAGAGAAAACGTGAAATAAAAACTTTAAACATGAAATGAGAGACATGATAAAATAAGCAGGCGACAAGCGATTGCCGGTATATATCATAAAAAACCGACGATTATCCTTTTTACAAACCACACTTGTAGCGATTGCTCACAGACCTCTAGATTTACAAATATGGCCAGGTGTTATACCTATTTCAGTATATGTCACGTGGGGCGTGCGTAGAAATTTGAACTTGTGATTTAGGCTTGGCGAATTCTTTTTATGACGCGATTTGAGTTTGGTCGTTTTTTAAAGCGTTTTCGACTTTCGTAGGGAATTTCCGGCTATGTCATTTTAATTTTTGCGGATTTTTCGAGGCGAAACATTTTGGACCAGCGGGAGGTGACATGTGTCACCCTCGCATTGAAACAAGAGCGGCAACCAGCGAATTAGGCTACTATGGCCTTGATTTGTGCCTTGTTTGTGCCTTGTTTTGTGGAGTGTTTTGTGGAGTAGGGTTAGGAGTGCTGTGGCTTGATCTTAGCCTACACTTGCTATGCACTTGGCAAGATCTTGGCCGTTGGTTGTATCAGCTTGTGCTATAAATACCCTCTCCCTTTGATGAATTCTTAAATCGGCTTTCCTTAAAATCTTCTAGTGTTAAAATCCACTCTCCCTCTTGTTG